>ML663562.1:37364320-37504582 GCA_007570785.1 Antilocapra americana | reverse complement strand
ATGTAACATATGGTGGAATAAGACAACAAAAAATACATTGTCTAACAATTCTGGATGCTAGAATTCCCAAATAAAGATGTTGGTAGATTGGTACCTTCTGAAAAGAGGAAGCTGAGGAACAATCTCCTCCATGCCTCTTTCTGAGCTTCTGTTGCAGTCAGTATCCTTGGTGTTCCATCACTACAATTCACATGTCTAATTTCTGCCTGAATTATCACCTGGCCATATTCTTCCTCTATGTCACATTATTTTCTCTTTATTTGCATCTGTCTCTGCATTCAAATTTACCATTTTGTAAGAAAAGCTATGATACTGGGACAGTTCAGTCACTCAGCCATGTCCAACTCTTTGCAACCCCATCAACCGCAGCATGCCAGGCCTCCGTGTCCATCACCAACTGCCAGAGTCTACCCAAACCCATGTCCATTGAGTCTGGTGATGCCATCCAACCATCTCATCCTCTGTTGTCTCCTTCTCCTCCCACCCTCAATCTTTCCCAGCACCAGGGTCTTTACAAATGAGTTAGTTCTTCCCCTCAGGTGACCAAAGTATTGGAGTTTCAGCTTCAACATCAGTCCTTCCAATGAACACCCAGGACTGATCTCCTTTAGGATGGACTGGTTGGGTCTCCTTGCAGTCCAAGGGACTCTCAAGAGTTTTCTCCAATATCACAGTTCAAAAGCATCAATTTTTCACTGCTCAGCTTTCTTTATAGTCCAACTCTCACATCCACACATGACTACTGGAAAACCATAGCCTTGACTAGATGGAACTTTGTTGACAAAGTAATGTCTCTGCTTTTTAATATGCTGTCTAGGTTGGTCATAACTTTCCTTTCAAGGAGTAATATCTTTTAATTTCATGGCTGCAATCACCATCTACAATGAGTTTGGAGCTCAAAAAAATAAAGTCAGCCACTGTTTTCACTGTTTCATCTATTTGCATGAAGTGACGGGACCAGATGCCATGATCTTAGTTTCCTGAATGTTGAGCTTTAAGCCAACTTTTTCACTCTCCTCTTTCACTTTCATCAAGAGGCTCATTAGTTTTTCTTCACTTTCTGCCATAACGGTGGTGTCATATGCATATCTGAGGTTATTGATATTTCTCCTGGCAGTCTTGATTCCAGCTTGTGCTTCTTCCAGCCCAGCGTTTCTCATGATGTACTCTGCATAGAAGTTAAATAAGTAGGGTGACAGTATACCACCTGACATACTCCTGTTCCTATTTGGAACCAGTTTGTTGTTCCATGTCCAGTTCTAACTGTTGCTTCCTGACCTGCATACAGGTTTCTCAAGAGACAGGTCAGGTGGTCTGGTATTCCCATCTCCTTCAGAATTTTCCACAGTTTATTGTGATCCACACAGTCAAAGGTGTTGGCATAGTCACTAAAGCAGATATGCTAATGAGCCCATCTTAACTTGGTAGGAAGTAAGGCTGGAGAAAGGGGTTAGGGCTGGAGTCAGGTGAGTTACATGTCCTCATACTTTGTCATCTTTATCATCTCTCTGGGTAAAGGACTTTTGTTTGTTTGATTTTTTTCCTTTCGTTATATTGACTATATCATGGATGTCCCAGCAGCTTGCAAAGTTTCTGTTTAAACATCAGTAAGGTCTTATGGGATTATCTCGTATGTAACCCAGTTGCATTAATTTTATTTCTTTTCAGATTCTCTTTTCATTTTATTTTTTTCCATTTTGACTATAATTTTTCTTGGTGTGACTTCTTTGAATTGATCTTGTTTGGAATTCTCTGTGCTTCCTGGACTTGGCTCTCTTTTTTTTCCTCTAGGGTAGGGAATTTTTCAGCTGTTATTTCTTGGAATAAGTTTTCTACCCATTTCTTATTCTATTCTCCTTTTGGATCCCATAATGCAAATGTTAGTACTCTTGATGTTTTGGCAGCAGTCTCTTAAATTATCCTTCTTAAATAATTTATCATTCTTTCTGTTTTTCTATTCTGCTGGGGTTATTATTGCTATTCGTCTTCCAGTTCACTGATTTGTTCCTTTATATCTTGGAATGTGCTATTGATTCAATCTAGTGTATTTTAAAATTACAAGTGTTGTATTCTTTATCTATGTTGAGTTTTTTTGTATATTTCTTAGCTTTTTGTAAGTATCTCACTGTGTTGATCCTTTCTTTCCTGAGTTTGTTGAGCGTCTTTATAATCGTTTCTTTTAAGTCTTTACTGGGTAGCTTGCTCATTTCCACTATACATTATTTCTTTCTAGGGTTTTGTCTTGTTCCTTCCTCTGAAATACATTTCTTACTTTTCTTTCTGTTTATTTCTATGTATTTGGTATCAACAACCTCATATATGCAAATGATATCACTCTAATAGCAGAAAGTGAAGAAGAGCTAAACGGCCTCTTGATGAGGGTGAAAGAGGAGAGTGAAAAAGAGAGTGAAAATTTTAAGCTGGCTTAAAATTCAACTTTCAAAAAACTAAGATCATGGCAACCGGTCCCAGCACTTCATAGCAAACAGATGGGGAAAAGTGGAAGCCCTAGCAGGTTTTATTTTCTGGGCTCCAAAATCACTGCAGATGGTGATTGCAGCCATAAAATTGAAAGACGCTTACTCCTTGAAATAAAAGCTATGACAAACCTAGATTGTATTTTAAAAAGCAGAGACATCATTTTGTTGACAAAGGGTCCATATGGTCAAAGTTACTTCCAGTAGTCATGTGTACAAATATGAGAGCAGGGCCATAAAAAAGGCTGAGCATTAAAGAATTGATGTTTTCAAATTCTGATGCAGGAGACTCTCGAGAGTCCCTGGGAGAGCAAGGAGATCAAACCAGTCAATCTTGAGGGAAATCAACCCTGACTATTCATTGGAAGGACTGCGTCTGAAGCTGAAACTCCAAAACTTTGGCCACCTGATGTGAAGAGCTGACTCACTGGAAAAGACTCTGAGGTTGGGAAAGATTGAGGGTGGAGGAGAAGGGGGTAATAGAGGATGAGATGTTTGGATGGCATCAGCAACTCAATGAACATGGGTTTGAGCAAACTGTGGGACATAGTAAAGGATAGGAAAGCCTGGCATCAGACATGACTCAGCACCTGAAAAACAGCAATTTGATAGGAAGGTTATGTTTCCAGTTCTTGGAGAAATGGTCTTATGTAGGAGATGTACTATGGTGTCCAACAGCACACTCTCCTCTGGCCACCAGAGAGATATGCTCTAGTGTTGTGCCCTATGTGGATTGTATGAACCTTCCTGTTGTGGTGTCTCTGACTTCTGTGGGCATGCTTATAAGCAGGGCTGACTCCCAGCCCAGTTTCCGACAAGGCCCTGCTTCATGCTGTGGTTGTTGCTCCATTGGTTGGTGAGGTTGCTGTTGTTGTTCACTCACTCAGTGGTGACTGACTCTTTGTGATCCCATGGATTGTAGCCCACCAGGCATCTCTGCCCATGGTATTCTCCAGGCAGGAATAGTGGGTTGCCATGCCCTCCTCCAGGAGATCTTCCTAACCCATGGACTGAACCCACATCTCTGATATCTCCTGCATTGGCAGGCAAGTCCTTACCACTAGAACCACTTGGGAAGCCTGAGAGTTCTCTAGGGGTTCCACTTCAAGATTTTAAACTTGGAACTGTGTTTCCTTCTATGTCAAGCCTAAGTCACATAAAGCCATTCTTAATTTTTGCTGTTTCTTTATTCCCATTTTCAGCTTCTCACCATGTTTTGCCTTTTCTGTTCTTTATTTCTCACCACACTTATTCTACCCTGGGTATATTTATCTTGTAGCTGAAATATTGTGAAAGTATATTGAGTCAAATTTGCTCAGTCATATCTGACTCTTTGCAACAACATGGATTGTAGCCCACCAGGCTCCTCTGTCCATGGAATTTTCCAGGCAAGAATACTGGACTGGCTTGCCATTCCTTTGTCCAGGGGATCTTCCTGACCCAGGTCTCCTTCAATGCAAATAAATTCTTTACCATCTGAGCCACCAGAGAAGCCCTTATATAAATGAAATAAATATTTTAATATATATAATATATGAAAGTTTATTCAGTTCAGTTCAGTTCAGTCACTCAGTCATGTCTGACTCTTTGCAACCCCATGAACCACAGCATGCCAGGCCTCCCTGTCCATCACCAACTCACAGAGTCCACCCAAACCCATGTCCATTGAGTCGGTGATGCCATCCAGCCATCTCATCCTCTGTCATCCCCTTCTCCTCCTGCCCCCAATCCTTCCCAGCATCAAGGGCTTTTCCAATGAGTCAGCTCTTTGCATGAGGTGGCCAAAGTATTGGAGTTTCAGCTTCAACATCAGTCATTCCAATGAACACCCAGGACTGATCTCCTTTAGGATGGACTGGTTGGATCTCTTCAGTCCAAGGGACTCTCAAGAGTCTTCTCCACAGTTCAGAAGCATCAATTCTTCTGCGCTCAGCCTTTTTCACTGTCCAGCTCTCACATCCATACATGACTACTGGAAAAACCATAGCCTTGACTAGATGAACCTTTGTTGGCAAAGTAATGTCTCTGCTTTTCAATATGCTATCCAGGTTGGCCATAACTTTCCTTCCAAGGAGTAAGCGCCTTTTGATTTCAAGGCTGCAATCACCATCTGCAGTGATTTTGGAGCCCAAAAAAATAAAGTCTGACACTGTTTCCACTGTTTCCCCATCTATTTCCCATGAAGTGATGGGACCAGATGCCGTGATCTTAGTTTTTTTTAATGCTGAGCCTTAAGACAACTTTTTTACTCTCTTCTTTTACTTTCATCAAAAGGCTTTTTACTTCCTCTTTACTTTCTACCATAGGTGTGGTGTCATCTGCATATCTGAGGTTATTGTTATTTCTCCTGGCAGTCTTGATTCCAGCTTGTGCTTCTTCCAGCCCAGCATTTCTCATGATGTGCTCTGCATAGAAGTTAAATAAGCAGGGTGACAACATACAGCCTTGAAGTACTCCATTTCCTGTTTGGAACCAGTCTGTTGTTCCATATCTAGTTCTGTTGGCTCCTGAATTGAATACAGGTTTCTCAAGAGACAGGTCATGTGCTCTGGTATTCCCATCTCTTTAAGAATTTTCCACAGTTTATTGTGATCCATACAGTCAAAGGCTTTGGTATAGTCAATAAAGCAGAAGCAGATGTTTTTCTGGAACTCTCTTGGTCTTTGGATAATCCAGCGGATGTTGGCAACTTATCTCTGGTTCCTCTGCTGTTTCTAAAACCAGCTTGAACACATGGAAGTTCACCGTTCATGTATTGCTGAAGCCTGGCTTGGAGAATTTTGAGCATTACTTTACTGGCGTGTGAGATGAGTGCAATTGTGCGGTAGTTTGAGCATTCTTTGGCACTGCCTTTCTTTGGGATAGGAATGTAAACTGACCTTTTCCAGTCCTGTGGCCATTGCTGAGGTTTCCAAATTTGCTGGCATATTGAGTCCAGCACTTTCATAGGATCATCTTTTAGGATTTGAAAGAGCTCAACTGGAATTTCATCACCTCCACTAGCTTTGTTTGTAGTGATGCTTTCTAAGGCCCAGTTGACTTCACATTCTAGTATGTCTGGTTCTAGCTGAATGTGAGTGATCACAGCATCATGATTATCTGAATCTTGAAGATCTTTTTTGTACAGTTCTTCTGTGTATTCTTGCCACCTCTTCTTAATATCTTCTGCTTCTGGATACCATTTCTGTCCTTTATCGAGCCCATCTTGGCATGAAATGTTCCCTTTGTATCTCTAATTTTCTTGAAGAGATCTCTAGTCTCCCATTCTGTTGTTTTCCTCTATTTCTTTGCATTGATAGCTGAGGAAGGCTTTCTTTTTAATTTTTTTAAAATTTTCTTTACTTTATTGTGTTGATTTTGCCATACATTGACATGAATCTGCCATGGGTATACATATGTTCCACTTCCAGAACCCCCATCCCTCCTTCCTCCCGATTCCCTCTCTCTCGGTCATCCCGGTGCACCAGCCCTGAGCATCAAACCTGGGCTGGCAATTGACTTCACATATGATAATTAACATGTTTCACTGCTGTTCTCCCATATCATCCCACCCGAGGAAGGCTTTCTTATCTCTCCTTGCTATTCTTTGGAATTCTGCATTCAGATGGGAATAAATATAAGTATAAGCATAAGTATATTAACATATGCTTAACATATATCATTGCTTCCCCTCCAATTATATTGCAAAACAGACAGAATCAAAACCATTTTTCTAAAGACCACATATGATTAACTCTCCTCTAGGTGTGGAAAAAAAATGTTTTGAAATGTTACTAATTGAGAGTTATTCCATACTAGGTATTTCCTTAAAACTCTTGATTCAGCTCTTAGTTACATGGAAGTGAATTCATTAAGATTTTAGGTAAGGCTTGTGAAGAGGGGGATAAAGAACATATTCATGTATTTTGGTTTTAAAATACACAAGATTTTGATTCATAAGGCGTTGTCAGGTAATAGATATTTGAATATGCAAATAAAATCATATTTGTCTTAAACATCAGATATATTTTCTTTAAAATGATCTAGCAGGTCTTTAGAATGATCTTTAAGAAGGTTTCTGTTTTTATATGAGCCTAACAGTAAAATTGTACTGACCTTTTGAAACTGTCTTTGGTATTAAATAGGTCTGATTGACTCTCTTGCTTTCCTTTGGACTGATGTATAGTGAAAAGTTTATTTCCTGAGCTTTTGAACAATCTCTAGAGTAAGATGCAATATCCTTATGTGCCCTTTCCTTTTTATCCTCAGTTTCCCCAGTGATAGTTCATGAAATAATTGTGCATGTTGATTGAGATAATACATGCAGAGTGCCCAGTAGATGGGGAGTGAAAGCCACTACTCCGCCTTATTTCTCGCCTTCATTTTCTTTCTCCTCTTCCTCCTTTTCTTTTTGCTCCATGGGTGTGTGCATGCTAAGTCACTTCAGTCTTGTCTGACTCTGTGACCCAATGGACTATAGCCCACCAGGCTCTCTATCCATTGGATTCTCTGGGAAAGAACATTGAAGTAGGTTGTCTTGCCCTCCTCCAGGGATTCTTCCCAACCCAGGGATCAAACTTGCATCTCTTACTTTCCTGCATTGGCAGGTGAGTTCTTTACCAGTAGTGCCACCTGGAAATCCTTACAGCTATTGTGTTCCTTTCTTGTGTTCTGTATAAAGCTGGTGGATAACATGTTCAGTGTTGTGTGGAGAAATATTGAGGGCAGAATTCAGGCCTGCAATTGTGGACATGAGGCAATAGGTATTCTAAATTTCTTACTCAGCTGTTATTGAATAATTACTTGGGTAGTAGTTTCTTTTGTAAATGAAGAATTTTTGTCATTTATTTTTCATTCATTCCAAGGAGTAAAGAATTTTCCATTGAAAAATTAATTTGGTATATGAGTCATTTCACTTATTGTTTGCAATCTATCCCACAAGAAACCTACAGATGTGTTTTAAGTTCTGGTGAAACAAGGCATGTTATTTCTATCAAGACATTAAGAAACATCAGCATCACACTATGATAGATAGATAATCAATTATCTATGATTAATAGGCATCTCCATAGAACAGGGCCACCAATCTAGAATCAAAGGGAGAAATAACTAGCTCATAATTAGGTACCCTATTGAATAGTATCATAAAGGAAGTGGCCCTCTGAACTAAGCTGAGAAAATTCTTAAGCTCTCAGTGTTTCACTGTGGCATCCTAACTCAGATCATAGTTCCAGATTCCCAAACTGTCTTTCCTTTCTATAACCAATTCTTACCTTCTGTGATCCTCGATGTTAAGTGAATGTTCTGGTAAACCTCTTTTGTTCAGGTGTATTTTCTGTTTAGTATATTTCAAGAAATATTTTGCATTTATCATTAGCTCACTATAATTTGATCACTGATGGCAACATTGTTGGAAATTTGGCACTCAAAGTGTATTATAGTTACACGTTGGTATAAATCTGTATTGATTCATATGAGTGGTATCATATGGAAAGTCGCTTCTATTTGTCCCCACTGTTCTAATGAGTACCCATGAATTCTTTCAAAACATATTGAGAACCTAGGATATGTCTGGTTCTACTGTAGCTGCTGAGAAGTAAAAGAGTGAACAGATAACTGAGCCATCTATAATGGTGTATGCAATAAATATTTCCAATGACTCCAATCCTTTCAAATTTAATTTTTCTAAAGCTAAAATCTGTTAGAAATAATGGTTTTCTTTTCGGAAATATCCAAATTAATGCATTGCCATCTCTGAGTTTTAAATAGATAAGTCTGATAGCTTGCAGACACTAAGGAACTAGAAAGGTGAATGAAGAAATTGAAATTACCGAAGAACATACTCCAATGGAAGGTACTCATGACTTTAATTAACTGTAATCATAATCATCCCCAAGATGAAACTGAAAGTATATGTGGTCTCAAATACATGCACCAACATCCCTCTCTTGAGGACTTACATATTCACAGGCAGTTTTTGCAGTGGATAGTGCTCGCTGAGTTGCCAACTGACTCTTATTAAGGTTCTATTCCATTTAGACTAATGAAGAAAGGTCTTATGTCTTGAAGTTGAAGTAAAAATATCATTTATTTAAAATATCTGAGAAATATAAGTTGATTCTTAGAAGATTTTGAAAATGGTAATTGCAGAAGTCTCTCAGTAAGGATAGATTTTTACACAGTGAATAAAATGAATGTTTTATTGTCTCAGACTGTTATGGATGTACAGGAGCCCTCTGTTTGGATAAATAGAGAGTTGTTCCTGACTATAGCTCAGACATTACTAATGAATCTAATGTGCATTGAATTTTGGCAAAATACCTGACAGAGGCAGCAGTGGGAATCAGGTCCTTGGAGAAAATAGGATGCTTCAATTTTAATAGACACATTCCAAGAGTAAAACAATAACGTTCTGATGAAAACATATTTCTGGATACTCTTCAACTCATAGATAACAAAATTGCCTTATGTCTATGTTTTCATTGGGAAATATTTACACAAGTATATTATATATATATATGAAAGTTGCATGCTTATGGTCAGTTTCTAAGTCAAAAACTGTAAATATTTACATGGCAAAATATATATTTGCATTATAATTTTTCTGTATTGTACTCCTTATGGATAAATCATTATTTAATAAAGCTTCTCATATTTAGCTATTATAAAAGTACATATTATGTATTTTGTATAAATGTCTTTTATTTCCTTAGTTTTATCAGAAACCGAATTTCTGTGGCAAAAGCCACTTACATTTTAAATTTTGAAGTGTATTGTCACATTTGGTTTCCAATGTGTGATATTCTTACATAATGCAAAAGTGTCTGGGTCTCTTTCACACTGTTGGGATTATGGGTTCTGAAGGAATTGCACCCTTATTTTTTTGCTTGAGTTCTGAATCAACTAGAATGTAGGCAAGTAAATGGAAATGAAGATACCAGTTTTATAGAGGTATTGAAAACATAGCTTTGAATATCCAGTAAGAAAATCTTGAGTTAGTTATATCTCTAGGTAGGCAGTGCTAGAAATCCAAATCTACCCCACCACCTGGGACAAACTTTTTTGCCCAATGACTTCAAAGAGCCTGAAATCTGACTGTAGACAGACAGTACATGACAGAAAATGGAATAGGATGGGTCAACTCTATTATATCCTTGTTCAAAATCCACCCATCATGCCAAGAATATGTAGGAGGCAAGTCAGGAGTTGGCAGAACTAAAAGACTCAGAAAAATGTCCAAGTCTTAGAAATAAAGCAGGACGGTGATTGCCTGTCTTTGCAATCTGATTGCAAATAGGTTCATTTAAAAATGATTTAATATACAATAAAATGCATAGATATTTAGCTTTGCTATATATTCCAGACACTGTGAAGTGGCACATTAACTAATGATACCTTAAAGGTTACAATTTTATTATAGGATGTTAACCAGTTCAATATGTATTAGGTACTTTCCAGTTCCTAATAGATATTGAGCAGTAGTCTTTTGATCATATATTTATTCCTTGGTTTCTCCTCTGGAACAATAGACTTATCATCCTACTTGTCCTATTGTTGAAATAGAAGGAAAATATTTTGCATGTGTTTATTGAATAATTTTATGCCTCATATATTTTTAACTTTAGGAAAATTATTTCACAATAGAATAAACATCCATTTGGAGAGAATATAAAGAGTAGGGACTATGCATTTCTTCCTAATATTTACCACATTCCTAATACCTCTCTTAATCAGATCAGCTTACTATTAAGCCTTTGGTTAACAATGCCTAACATTTTACCCCTCAAGTGAGAAAATCAGTTCTCTTTAAAACAGAACAAATTCTATCTTTCTGGTTTTATTTTCACATTGTCAGTTCTTTTGAATATTTTTCTGGGCTTATGGTAAACATCTTAAATTCAGTCAAAATCAGAGTACTAAATAAATTACCAAGGCTACTCTAAACCTGTAATTTAAAATTTATTAATACTTCCTGATATTTTCCAATACCATGCTTAGATATGTTATCTAATACAAATCATCTAAGATCAAGTAAGATCATTACTTTGGTGGCAAAGGTTGTATAGTCAAAGCTATTGTTTTTCCAATAGTCATGTACGGATGTGAGAGCTGGACAATAAAAAAGTCTGAGTGCTGAAGAATTGATGCCTTTGAACTGTGGTGCTGAAGAAGACTCTTGAGAGTCACTTGGACTGCAGGGAGATCAAGCCAGTCAATCCTAAAGGAAATCAAACCTGAATATTCATTGGAAGAAGTGATACTGAAGCTTAGGTTACAGTACTTTGGCCACCTGATGAGAAGAGCTGACTCATTGGAAAAGACCTTGATGATGGGAAAGATTGAGGGCAGGAGGAGAAGGGATGACAGAGGATTAGATGGATGGACAGCATCACCAACACAGTGGACATTAGTTTGAGCAAACTCTGGGAAATAGTGCAGGACAGGGAAGCCTGGGGGTGCTGCAGTCCACGGTTAGTTGGATATGACTGAGTGACTGACTGAACAACAGCAATGATCAAGGACAGTATAGATAGTCTGGTAAAAGTCCATGACTTAAAGATAAGTCAAATTTGGATGGTTAAAAACTCTCACAGTGTATAGGTTCTTACAATATATAGGTACAGAATTCTTAGATTGTAGTCCTAATGTGCTATTTTGTGAAGTAAATTTCTCTAGTGTTAAAGTGTTAGTCACTCAGTCATGTCTGACTCTTTAAACCCCATAGATTGTAGCCCACTAAGCTCCTCTGCTCTTAGGATTCTCCAGGCAAGAATACTGGAATGAATTCCCATGCCCTCCTCCAGGGGATCTCCCAGATCCAGGGATTGAATCCTGGTCATCTGCATTGCAGGCAGATTCTTTACCATCTGCATTTCTAGGGAAGTCCAAATTTCTCTAATGCTAATGCATTAAAAATATAAAGATGATTACAAATTCTTCCTCTCCAGTTTATATATTTTTTTAGCATCTGTTATTGGAAGATATGGCTGATATACAAAAATGTACATTTTTAACATATACAATTTGATGAATTTGTACTTATGCTATATCAGTGAAACCATCACCACAGTCAAGGTAGAGGACAATCCATCAAAACTTTATTTTCAAGTAGAGAATAGTTAATGTTGGCTAGAATTTGGATTTTTTTTTAAAACCTAAAGCCTGATGTGGTATCTTCTATATTGGATTCCTTCAAGGGTTTCAAAATATGAGTCGAACTAGCCTATTTTTAAAGATTCTGAAGTAATTAATAAAGCAGGGAATTTGTTATACCACTGTATATATTCTTCATTCTAAGCTAAAGGAAATTTGCTAAAACCCCTCAATCTTTTTAACAGTTATGCCAGAAAAGATTAATTTTCCAGAATATTTGTTATTCTTAAAATTCTCTGTATATTTAAACCCTGTAAGCTATTTTCACTGTTGCAGATACTATGTAGTCAACCTTCTAATTCATTCTTTATATTAATATCTATTCTTTGTTATTTATGGCATCTTCAAGAATATACCTCATTATGTTTCTTAGCTACAAAGAGCACTGTATTATTTATATTTTAGGTTTGGTTAACTGGTGATGAATTCACTTTGATCTTTTTCTGGAAATTTCTGTTTCATTTTTTAAAAGTTTGATATATAACACATTACAATGAGGGCACAAAATTAAGTTTTACTGGTTAACCATTTTTTATAAATATATACAACTGTGTAGCCACCAGCAACCAAGGCAAGTCTTTCTCCTCTGTCAGTCAAGACGCAACCAAAGATAGCCGCTGTTCTGAGTTCTTTTGTCATGTATTACTTAGGTTGCTTGTAAAATTTATCTAAAAGAATTAATACACTATATATTTGAATCCATCTTGTTTATACAGTATTTTTTGTGTTTGTGATGTCCAAAAACTTGTTTCATATAGCAATCGTTTGTTCATTTTCAATGCTGCATAGCATCTCAATGTGTAATTGTGTCAAATTTTATATTGTTAATGTACATTGAAGTGACTAGGTCTTCCTGTTTCCCATAGCACTGATAAGAATCTTTTATCTGCAGTTTTTTTTTACATATACATATGTTTCTTGTGATAATATACCTAAGATTTTAATTGCTGATCATGCAGTGTATTTTACAAAGTGCATGTACCAATTACACTCCTGTGGAGAGTGTATAAGAATTCTAGTTTTTTACCATCTCATTTGGACTCGTTGTGGATGCCTACATGTGTGTTTGCAGTCATATGTCATTTTTATATGCTTAATTCCAAAATATATGTTTATTTGGCCAGATCCTGCATGATTCATGCAGGATCTTAGCTCCCTGACCAGGGATTGAACCCTGGGCCCTCAGCAATGAAATCACAGATTCTTTACCACTGTACCACCAGGGAAGTCCCAAAATATCTATTTATGTGAGGTACATATTGAGGATAATTTTGCTCATTTTCTTTGCTTTTCAAATCAGTTTTATTTGGATATAAATTATATACAATGAAATGCATCCATTTTAACTGTAAAACTTGAGAAATTTTGAAAAATATAGCCATCCAAGTAACTACCACACCACAAGATATATAATGTCTCCCAAATCCCCAAAGCATTCCCTCATCTCACTTCCAGACAGTATATAGCTCACTTTGATCTCATTTAATCACTGACCTGCTTTTTGTCACTACAGTTTTTTTTCCCTTTCTAGAGTGTTAAATTTAGGGAACACAACATGTACTATCTTGTATCTAATGTCTTTCACTCAGCATAATCTTTTTGAAATTTTCTATTTTATTTGTTTTAGCAATTTATACCTTTGAGCAGTTGAGTGGTTTTTTAATTGTATGAATAAACTAAAATATGTTTCTCTACTTTTTTAAACAAGCATTTGACATGTTTGCAATTTCAAGCTCTATGAGTCAAGTGGCTACAAAAAGTAATGTATATCATTTGGGGGGATGTCGATTTCCATTTTTCTTAGGTAAATAGGAGAGCAATAGCTGAGACATAGGGTAACTATGTTTAACTTTTTAAGAACTTGCCAGAATGTTTTCCCAAGCAGTTGTATCACTTCACATATGCCCACCAGCGCTGAATGATAGTTCCGGTTGCTCTCTATCCTTGTGACTTACATTGTCAGCCTATATCCTAGTCGTGGCAATTCGAGTGAATACTTGACTCATTTCAATTTGAATATTCTATTCATAATAATTTTGAGCTTCTTTCCTAGTTCCTATTGGCTATTCATGTAATTCTTTTATGAAGTATCTACTAAGTTTTCTTGCCATTTTTATCTGGTAATTGTCATTTACCTGGTAATTATAATTTATATGGTAACTATTGTGCTGACTTAAACTCAACATTCAAAAAACTAAGAGCATGACATCTGGTCCCATCAGTTTATGCAAATAAAAGGGGAAACAATGGAAATGGTGACAGATTTATTTTCTGGGGCTCCAAAGTCACTGTGGATGGTGATTGTAGCCATGAAATTATAAAATGCTTTCTTCTTGGAAGAAAAGCTATGACAAATCTAGACAGAGTGCTAAAAAGCAGAGACATCACTTTGCTGACAAATGTCTGGATAGTCAAAGCTATGGTTTTTCTAGTAGTTATGTGACATGAGAGTTGCATCATAAAGAAAGTTGAAGAATTGATGCTTTTGAATTGTGGTGTTGGAGGAGACTCTTGAGAGTCCCTTGGACTGCAAGGAGGTCAAACCAGTCAGTCCTAAAGGAAATAAAGCCTGAAAATTCACTGGAAGTACTGATGCTGAAGCTGAAGTTCCAACACTTTGGCCATATGATGCAAAGAGTTGATTCTTTTGAGAAGACCCTAATTCTGGGAAGGATTGAAGGCAGGAGGAGAAGGGGGCTATGGAGGATTAGGTCGTTGGATGGCATTACTGACTCAATGGACATGGGTTTGAGTCAACTCCAGGAAATGGTGAAGGAGAGGGAAGCCTGGCATGCTACAGTCTACCGGGTCAGAGTTGGACACAACTGAGTGATTGAACTAAACAACAACAATTATCATTGAGCTTTGATAGTAAATTGTTAAGGATGTTTGCATGTATCATCATAAGGAGTATTGATCTACACTTTTATTCTTGTTATTTCTTGGCCTGGTATTTGTATCAAGTTTATATGGATTTCATAAAGATTGAAAAGTGTTATCTTTTGTGTGTTTTGTAACAATTTGCATAGAATGTGTTATTGATCTTTTTGATAGTATTCATCCACATGATTTTGAATCAACATGATTTTGGAGTTTTCTTGGTGAAAAGATTTTCAGATATTAATTTAATTTCTGAAACAGAAAGAAAAGTGCTAAAAGAAAGATTCTCTATTTTTGAGTTAGGTTTGTAGTATTTATCTTTCAAGTAACTTTTCTATTTCATCTAAGATGTTAACAATATTGGTTGAACATTGCCAATAATCGTCTCTTATTAATATGTTAACATCAGGAAGCTCAACAGACTGACCATAACTAGACATATTGAGGTGATGATTTTACCATGTATAAAAATATGGAGTCACCTGTTTGTACATTTGAAGGTAATAAATAGTATATATCAATTATAATTGTAAAAAAAGAAAGACTTCTCTATGCCAATAATATAAAATATCTGGGAATATAATTTAAAAGAAGTAAAAGGAATGACTTAAACATGGTAGGTCTGGTTAAAGAATTAAAAGTGATATATTTTGTTCTTCATAGAGCAATGTTCAATAATTAGTTCTTCAGTATATGAATGAAAGGGAAAAATAATGATTAAATGGCTCTGAAGTCAACCTGATTGGTCTACAAGCTAAAAAATTATGAAATTCTTTCTTAAATTTGTGAAAATGAGGCAGATGTGCATCTTTTGAGTTGGCTTATTGACAGGTACATTTTACTTTCTTAAGAGAAATGCAATTTTTTTGAGTGAGTCATCAAAAGCTTGTTTAACTTGCTTATTCCTCAGAGTATATATAAAAGGATTCAACATTGGTGATATGGAAGAAATAAGCAGTGATACACCTTTGTTAATATTTACCTCTTCTTTTGCAGATGGTTTGACATAGATGAAGATGCAACTGCCACAAGAGATGGAAAGTACAATCATGTGGGAAGAACAGGTAGAAAAAGCTTTTTTTCTTTGTTGAAGAGAAGGGAATTTTAGAACTGTCCTTATGATGTATATGTAGGAGAGAACTACACAAAGAAGAGTGATGATGAGGATCAGTACGGAACAGGCTATTACCATCTGCTCAATTAACCATGTGTCTGAGCATGAGATCTTCAGGAGAGGTGATACATCACAGGCAAAATGATCAATGATGTTCGAATCACAGAATTCCAGATGAAAATCTAAGCTGAGTGGTGGGAGGATAGTCATAAGTGCTGCCATCCAACAACAGATGACCAATGTTTTGCACAGCTTATTGCTCATGATTGTCATATAATGCAAGGGTTTGCAGATGGCCACATAGCGATCATATGACATGGCTGCCAAGAGAAAAAATTCAGTTACTCCAAAGAGATCGGTAAAAAATAGTTGCATGAAACAGGCCTTATAGGTAATCACTCTGTCCCCAGTTGACAGATTGTAGAGGAATCTTGGAATACAGGTGGTTGTAAACAATATTTCTAACAAAGAGAAATTTTGGAGAAAAAAATACATGGGCGTTTTAAGGTGGGGATCCACCAAGGTTAGGGTAATGATAGTCAGATTTCCAGTTATACTCAAAATGTAGGTGATAAATAGAAAAATAAAGAGCAAAATCTGTAACTGAGGATCGTCTGTCAGTCCCTGAAGAATGAATACTGTTACTGAGGTGTGATTTCTCATTATTGACTCCTGGATTTTGCCAAACCTATCTGTAAATGTCAGAGAGATTTGAGCTGCAGAATTCAATGATGAAAACAGCCAATGATGAGAACTCTCTTGCTTATTTGACTCATCCAGCATCCATGGTCTTTATTTGTTGATCTAAGGAATACATTTCTTGTTTTACGTGAGCTGAGTTTCCCCATCTCTTTGTACCTAATGATCAAGTGAAACTTTTAAATATTTTTTAATTGCTGAATTGCAGCCTAACTTTTCCTTTAGTAAACTCCTAAATTAATTTATAATTAATTAAGCATTTAACTTTTAGCCTGGGTGGTATATTAATTACATTAATTTTTCATTTTGTATATTATAGCCATTTTTATATGGCCAAATGTTTCCTTTAACTCATAAGGTAAATTAAAAAAATATTAACTTCAGTTTCATTCCTTTGCTTTAGAATTTGGGAAATGTCAAAATCTTAAAATAAAATTTTGTGTGCTCACTCATTCGTGTCCGACTCTTTGTGACCCTATGGATTGTAGCCCACCAGGCTTCTCTGTCCATGGAAATTTCCAGGCAAGAATACTGGCATTCCATGTCTGGTTCTAACTAAATGGAATGGCTTTAAATTTCCTCCTCCAGGAGATATTTCCGGCCCAGGGACTGAACCTACAAATCTGTGTCTCCTGCATTGGCAGGCAGGTTCTTTACCACTGTGTCACCTGGGATATTAAACTTTCAATTTTCTCTAAAACATAATTTTTGCTTTCTAAAGATTGAGAATTCATTAGAATGGCAAAACATGTCTTTATTCTAAAGCATTTACATCTGTAATCTTAAGTTTCTAGTCTAAGCTTAACTACCTGAATCTGGATCTTCTCATTGGTTAACACTGTGTTATACAGTCTGCCTATTTTGTTACACCCTTCATCACATTGTGAGGTAACGCTGAGTGCAATGAATGAACTGCTGAAGGAGGTAAAAGGTGTACTTTGATGCTTTCATCTAACATTCAGATTGAAGCACATTTATATACTATATTATGGTTAAAAAGTCAACACAAAAGTTGATGACTATCCTCACCATGAAACTGTCTTTCCTCCATTTTCATTTCTTTCAAGTCCACATTTTTGCCTTTTCTTTTATATGTTGCATTTATTTCTCAGACACTTACTGTCTGAATTTGAATCTCAGCAGCCATTATAAAGCATTCCATCATATATCTCCCTAGGACTTACTTCAATCTAAATCATATATCCATATAATTAAATATAATCATAATACTACATGCCTTAGGAAGCATCACTATGAACAAAGCTAGTGGAGATGATGGAATTCCAGTTGAACTATTTCAAATCCTGAAAGATGATACTGTTAAAACACTGCACTCAATATGACAGCAAATTTGGGAAACTCAGCAATGGCCACAGGACTGGAAAAGCTCAGTTTTCATTCCAATCCCAAAGAAAGGCAATGCCAACGAATGCTCAAACTACAGCACAATTGCACTCATCTCACATGCTAGCAAAGTAATGCTCCAAATTCTTCAAGCCAGGCTTCAACAGTACGTGAACCATGAAATTTCAGATGTTCAAGCTGGATTTAGAAAAGGCTGAGGAACCAGATATCAAATTGCCAACATCCGTTAGGTCATAGAAAAAGCAAGAGAGTTCCAGAAAAACATCTGCTTTGCGTCATTGATTATGCCAAAGCCTTTGACTGTGTAGATCATGACAAAATGTAGAAAATTCTTCAGGAGATGGGAATACCAGACTACCTTACCTGCCTCCTGAGAAATCTGTATGCAGGTCAAGAAGCAACAGTTAGAACCAGACATGGAATGACAGTCTGGTTCCAAATTGGGAAAGAGTATGTCAAGGCTGTATCTTGTCGCCCTGCTTATTTAACTTATATGCAGGGTACATGTTGCAAAATGCCAGGCTGGTTGAAACACAAGCTGCAACCAAGATTTCTGGGAGAAGTATCAATAACTTCAGATATGCAGATGACATCACAATTATGGCAGAAATAGAAGAGGAACTAGAGAGCCTCTTGATGAAAGTGAAAGAGGAGAGTGAAAAAGCTGGCTTAAAACTCAACATTCAAGAAACAAAGATTTTGGCTTCTGGTCCCATCACTCCATGGCAAATAGATGGAGAAACAATGGAAACAGTGACAAACTTTACTTCCTTGGGCTCTGAAATTAATGCAGATGGTGACTGCAGCCATGAAATTAAAAGATGCTTGCTCCTTGTAAGAAAAGTTATGACCAATCTAGATATGGCATGTTGCAGTTGCAGTTGCAACATGCCTGGCGTGTTGCAGTTCAGTTCAGTTCAGTTGCTCAGTCATGTCTGACTCTTTGCGACCCCATAGACTGCAGCATGCCAGGCATCCATGTCCATCACCAACTCCTGGAACTTACTCAGACTCATGTCCATTGAGTCGTGATGCCATCTAGCCATCTCATCCTCTGCTGTCCTCTTCTTCGGCCTTCAATCTTTCCCAGCAACAGGGTCTTTTCCAATGAGTCAGTTCTTTGCATCAGGTGGCCAAAGTATTGGAGTTTCAGCTTCATCATCAGTTCTTCCAGTGAATATTCAGGATTGATTTCCTTTAGGATTGACTGGTTGGATCTCCTTGCAGTCCAAAGGACTCTCAAGTGTCTTCTCCAACACCACAGTTTAAAAGCATCGATTCTTCAGGATGCAGCTTTCTTTACAGGCTGACTCTCACATCCATACATGACTACTGGAGAAACCATAACCTTGACTAGATGGACATTTGTTGGCAAAATAATGTCTCTACTTTTTCAATATGCTGTCTAGGTTGGTCATAACTTTTTTTCCAAGGAGTAAGCATGCTGTAGTCCATGGGGTCACAAAGAGTTGGACATGACTGAGCGAATGAACTGAACTGAACTGATAATACTATATATTTATGTTTCTTTCTATGCTTCATGCAATTGTCTATTAGATATGCTATCTATAAAATAGAACATCTTATGAGGTAAGAGATATATTAAGGTGTTAGTCTCTCAGTCGTGTCCAACTGTTTGAAACCCCATGGACTGTAACCCACCAGGCACCTCTTTCCATGGGATTCTCCAAGCGAGAATACTGGAGTGAGTTGCCATTTTCTTATCCAGGAGTATATTATCTCCACTTTAAAAGTGGGAGAACTGAGGCACAGAGAGATAAAGTTTATTTTCAAGGTTTTCTAATATTAAGTAGCCATGAAGAGTGACTCTAGAGTCCCAGGCTTGAATTCTGCATTCTGATTATTGATGCACATTTACCTGAATATCTTGGTTTCATGAACAGTATTTGTATTGCTAATTTTTTTAAAAAAGGTAATGTTACTATAATATTTATTGTCAAATAAAGGTAACTTGAGAAGTAAAGAAGGGTAGTTATAATAATTATGTTGCTACAACGGGTATAAATGGGCTATTTAGAACAAAAACTAAGTTTTTGTCACTCAGTTTATATGCAACCTCTCAATTCATGTGTAATATCAGAACTGGTGGAGATTACAAAGTGCAACTGGCCAATTTTCTATTTTACTCTCTTTTCCTGTTAGTATGTTGATCCTTCCATGTTTGCTCAATATTTCTCTCCAGAAATACTAAGGCTGAAGACTAAGGACTATATTATTCTGGGTTAAGATCAATCTAGGTGAGAGTTCTTTTTCATGTATCCTCCATTTTATTGATAGATAATTATAGGTTTCTAACTTGCAAATAATGTCTTTAGTTCTCCGAGTTTTCTTATTTTACTAAATGCAAGGTGGATCTTCTGCGAGTAATGCACTTTCTTGTGTTTTTAGAATATTCCTTTCAAAAAGCCTTGAGGCATGTACTACTGGAGCTTTTTTTGATTCTTTTTTTAAATTTGATAATTTTCAAAACAGTTTGTTGTTTCCCTAGCATCCTCCACAGAACCAAAGGAATTAAAAAAAAAAGTTATAGTAGATATTTAACTTTATATTAGTTTCAACTGTGAAACAAAGCAGGTGCATATGGTCCTTCATCCTCATGTCCTCAACCTGCCTTTTGTCTGTGGAAAAACTTTAGCCAAGGAGTAAGTTTAATCAGAGAAGTGAGAAAATGCAGAAACAAAGGAAAACAGTCAAAGGAGATCAAATAAAAATAGTTTAGTCATAAAGTATAGTCAGTGACATTTAGTTCCTTCTCTGAGGCTGTGGATAATATTCCAAGCCATATCCTGTGAGCTGTCTTACAGATACTGAATCCCCACCAGGTGAAGAAGTAACTGGATGATGACCAGACTCTATCAATGACAGAAGCTGCTACATTCTAAGCATTACCCTCAAAGAAATGGAAACAAACCAACCCTGGAACTGAAGACTAGTTGTACTTAAAACAATCAAGATAATGCTGAGCAAATCACTGGTGACCAACATCAATATGACTATCAGAGCTGACTGTGTTGTTTCTGCCTGTAGCCCCTCTTTTTTAATGTATAAAAGCTCTAACTAGTTGATGGTCAGTGAAGGGAACTCAGTCTTTGGACAGGCATCATCATTCCCTCCACCCTGTTACTGACATCCAAATTAAAACAAACTTTCCTTTCTACCAACATGGCCTATTTAATGTCTTTTGAGTGGCAAGCAGGAAGATCCCATTTCAGTTACAGGTGTACAGTATAACAATTCGTTGTTTGTATACACTGTAAAATAATCATCATAATAAGTCTAACCAACATTCACCACTTGATTTAGTTACCTAAAATACTTTCCTTGTGATGAGACCTTTTAGTATCCACTATCTTAGTAAGTTTCAAATATGTAATGCAGCATAATTAACTATAGTCTCCCAGCTGTAAATTATGTTTCCAGGACTTATTACTTTATAATTGAAGGTTATATCTTTTGAGCCCCTTCACTCATTGTTCCCCTGCCCCCACCCTACCTCTGAAAACCACCAATCTGTCCTCTGTAGCTCTGAGCTTGGTGTTTTTTGGTGTGTTTTTGTTTCTGTTTTTCTGGATTCCACATGCATGTGACATCATGTAGTGCTTGTCTTAACTTAGTTTTCAGTGCTTTGAGCCAGATCTTTCTCTTTAGTTTAAGCAGGTAAACCCTGTCTTCTTCTACTGTAGGTGCAGTGGCTGACAGACCCCATCAAAGGGAGGGATATTAATTGAGGCTCAGGGTAGATAAAGTTGGATGAAAGGCTGATACTCTCTTGAACAGTGCATTGTCATCTGACCGTGACTGTAGCTCACACTGAGAGTCCCTGTCTTGTTTCCTTCTTTTCATGAACGCAGTTCACTACCCAGTAGCTCCCTTCATATCGGATTCAGATTTGCTTGGGTCTTGAAATGATCCTATCTTTAGTAATCAATATATTGTTTTTCCCTGAGTCCAGCTATTCATAGATAAATATTTAATAATGCCGACATATTCAAATTGACAAAATCCTGCTTTAAGTATTTAACTTTAACAAAACATTTAATTTTGAAAAAGTTTAAAAAAATGAATAAAATCTCTGCTATTGATGTGTGTGTATGTGTGTGTTTGTGCTATTCCCCAACCAAATCTGCTAATGATTTCTAGGGGCCATCATTCTAGAAAAATGACTGTGGGATATTACCATCAAATACTAACATTAGTATTTACCTTATTGGTTGGTTATTTAAGTCAAACACAGAGAAGGGGAGAGATAAGTTTGGAGGTTGGGATTGACATATAAACAGTAATATATATAAAATAGACAACCAATAAGGACTTACTATGTAGCACAGGGAACTCTACTCAATACTCTGTAATGGCATATATGGGAAAGGAATCTAAAAAAAAAAGTGGATATATGTATATGTATATCTGATTCAGGGCTTCGCAGACTGCTCAGTGATTAAGAATCTGTCTGTCAGTGTCGGAGATGCAGGAGACATGGATTTGATCCCTAGGTCAGGAAGATCACCTGCAGGAGGAAATGGCAACCCACTCCAGTATTCTTGCCTGAAAAATCCCATGTAGAGGAGCCTGGCAGGCTATAGTCCATGGGTTTCAGAAGTGTTGGGCATGACTGAGCCACTGAGCACAATGAGCATAGTAACAGATTTACTTTGCTGTACACTTGAAACTAATATTACAAGGTAAATCTATACTCCAATAAAAATTTTAAAAATCAGTTAAAAATGTCTGATACTTTGCTTAAAGAGAGAATCTGTCACAACATTCCCCATCCACTTCTCACCTTCTGCCAGAAAACATGCATGTATAGAGTGAAAATAATTGAAGGAGCAAACATTCTCATACTTACCCTGTCACCATTAAGTTATTTCATGGCACCTGTTGACAGTTTATTTGAAGATACTCATAATGATACACATGCTGTCTAGAGGAATACACATATTCCTCTAAGAATATGCTAAAGGAGACATGTGAATTCTGTTTTCTCAGGGAATTGCATTCAGCTAGGAAAACCCTGAAAATGCCCAGAGCCCTCCTATATCATAGATCTGATGAACTTGTTGGTCAGGAAAACATATTGGGCACCAAATGCTATGGCTAGTTAATTCATGTATCCCACCTATAATGAGTCAATAGAATCAACAAACAAAAGAGTCCTTGGAGTCCCACGTTTAAAAGTCATTAAGGAATGTTAATATAAGTTTTGACAATCAACTTTCCACAAGGTAACAGTGGAAACAGTGCCTTTGAGGACAAGAAAATGCAACAATAGCATTAGACACACTGTGATGGTACAGGATAATATAAATCAAATGATAAATGTTTGATTTTTTTCACAGTGTCTAAGGCAATTAAATTGGCATAAGAAGCCTTTATCCAACAACTCATGGATACTATAAAAATATGAACATAAAAAGGAAAAAAAATGGCATAGTAATTATGATCATAAATTATGTTGTTAAAGTAAAGTCAGCGATTTTTCCTCTCAACCACAAGTACATAACTAAATCTGTAAAAACTTGTAATCCACCATTTACATACAACCTATGGCAATATTAATTATAAACATATAACTTTTATATATTTTTATAGGAAAATTTTGTTTTCAAAAATGAAAAGCTACCTTTAGGTGAATTCAGGGCAGACTGCACTTGTGATGACTCAGCAAAATAGCCCCTGAGAGACACTGTTAACTTCAGGGATAAAGCCTTACATTTATGGCACATGAAAGAGGTTAGTCAAATGATGGGCATTTCATACAGTTGGCCATACATAGAAATCTGTAGGCATAGGGTGTATACTCTTGTGAGCTGACTTTGAATTATAGGTATACAATTTTGAGAGTTGTAACTAAATGTATTTTTTTCAGGGAAGTTTGTAGGGAGATAGACACAAGGCACAAGATGAAATCAAGATTGCTGGGAGAAATATCAATAACCTCAGATATGCAGATGACACCACCCTTATGGCAGAAAGTGAAGAGGAACTAAAGAGCCTCTTGAAAGTGAAAGAGGAGAGTGAAAAAGTTGGCTTAAAGCTCAACATTCAGAAAACTAAGATCATGGCATCCAGTTCCTTCACTTCATGGCAAATAGATGGGGAAACAGTGGCTGACTTTATTTTCCTGGGCTCCAAAATCACTGCAGATGGTGACTGCAGCCATGAAATTAAAAGACACTTACTCCTTGGCAGGAAAGTTATGACCAACCTAGACAGTATATTAAAAAGCAGAGCCATTACCTTGTCAACAAAGGTCTGTCTAGCCAAGGCTATGATTTTTCCAGTAGTCATGTATGGATGTGAGGGTTAGACTATAAAGAAAGCTGAGCAGTGAAAAATTGATGCTTTTGAACTGTGGTGTTGGAGAAGACTCTTGAAAGTCCCTTGGACTGTAAGGAGACCCAACCAGTCCATCCTAATGGAGATCAGTCCTGGGTGTTCATTGGAAGGACTGATGTTGAAGCTGAAACTCCAATACTTTGGCCACCTCATGCGAAGAGTTGACACATTTGAAAAGTCCCTGATGCTGAGAAAGATTGAGGGCAGGAGGAGAAGGGGACAACAGAGGATGAGATGGTTGGATGGCATCACTGACTCAATGGACATGAGTTTGGGTAAACTTCGGGAGTTGGTGATGGACAGGGAGGCCCAGCATGTTGCTGTTCATAGGGTCACAAAGAGTTGGACATGACTGAGAAACTGAACTGAACTGAACATATATATGAAAGAAAAACACCTATCAATGTAATGATGAATGCACCTATCAGTGTGATGATGAATGTCACCACTGCACAGATTATAATCATCTGTTCTATGAATCATGCATGAGATCTTTAGGATCTCATGGCATTACAGCCAAAATGATGACTGGCAATGCAGTCATAGAGTTCTAGCTGGAAGCCCATACTGAATGCTGTGATAACAATCATCTACCCAGAGATCTAGCATCAGAGCACAAAGATGATGCAGACTCTATTGCTCATGAAAGGGTTTACAGATGGCCATATAGTGGTCATAGGACATGACTGCAGAGGAAAAAACACTATGACTCCAGAGTCCAACAAAAAATTTTATTTATTTATTTATTTTTTTATTGTGTTGGTTTTGCCATGCAATGACATGAAACTGCCATGGGTTTACATATGCTCTCCCTCCAGAACCCCCCTCCCTCCTCCCTCCCAATTCCCTCCCCCTGGGACATCTCGGTGCACCAGCCCCGAGCATCAGCCCTGGGCTGGCGATTGATTTCACATATGATAATTAACATGTTTCAATGCCATTCTCCCATATCATCCCACCCTTGCCCTCTTCCACAGAGTCCACGAGTCTGTTCTATACATCTGCGTTCCTTTTTCTGTTTCGCATGCAGGGTTCTCGCTGCCATCTTTCTAAATTCCATATATATGCGTTAGTATACTGTATTGTTTTTCCTTCTGGCTTACTTCACTCTGGATAATAGGCTCCAGTTCCGTCCACCTGAGTAGAACTGATTCAAATGAATTTTTTTTAATGCTGAGTAATATTCCATTGTGTGTATGTACCACAGCTTTCTTATCCATTTGTCAGTTGATGGGCATCTAGCTGGCTTCCGTGTCCTGGCTATTGTAATCAATGCAGCAATGAACATTGGGGTACACGTGTCTCTTTCAATTCTGGTATCCTTGGTGTGTATGCCCAGCAGTGGGATTGCTGGGTCATATGGCAGGTCTATTTGCAATTTTTTAAGGAATCTCCACACTGTTTTCCATAGTGGCTGTACAAGTTTGCATTCCCACCAACAGTGTAAGAGGGTTCCCTTTTCTCCACATCCTCTCCAGCATTTATTGCTTGTAGATATTTGGATGGCAGCCATTCTGACTGGTGTCAAGTGATACCTCATTGTGGTTTTGATTTGCATTTCTGTGATAATGAGTGATGTTGAGCATCTTTTCATGTGTTTGTTAGCCATTTTTATGTCTTCTTTGGAGAAATGTCTGTTAAGTTCTTTGGCCCACTTTTTGATTGGGCCAACAAAAAATATTTGATCAGCACAGGCGTTAAGCCCCTGATGGCTCAGATGATAAAGCATCTGACTACAATGCAAGAGACCCAGGTTCGATCCCTGGTTTGGGAAGATCCCCTGGAGAAGAGAATGGCAACCCACTCCAGTATTCTTGCCTGGAGAACTCCATGGACAGAGGAGCCTGGAGGGCCACAGTCCATGGAGTCTCAAAGAGTCAGACATGACTAAGCGAATTTCACTTCACTTTGTCAGGTGTTAAAAGTAGTGGTATTGTTCCCACTTGATAGGCTGTACAGAAATCTGGGAATACACATCATTGTGAATGAGACTTCTAAGAAGGCAAAGTTTTGAAGAAAAAATACATAGGTATTTTAAGTTGAGAATCCGTGAATGTGAGAATGATAATAGTCAGGTTTCCAGTAACACTCATCACATATGTACAAAATAAAAAGACAAAAATCAGAGCTAGCAGCCATGGGTCCTCTGTAAATCCCAACAAGATGAATGTTGTTATGACTGTGATTTCTCATTACCCACTTGATGTTTTAGACAATCTACATGTAAAAAGTCAGAGAAAAGTTATCCAAACAGATGAAAAGAAATAATAAGTAAAAAAAAAAAAAAGAAATGGAAAAGAGAAACAAGAGACAAGATGAATATAATCAAAAGCTGGTTCTTGGAGAGGATGTCTAATATTGATAAACTGTCATTGTGGCTGGTAGGGAAAAAAAGAGAAAAGGTGAAATTTATCAGCAGCGTGAGATATGATATCACTCCAGATTACACAGATATAAAAACAGAAAAATATCATGTCTCTACAAAGTAGATTTGACAACTTAAATGAATGAATCAATGCTATCAAAAATACAGCCTACCAAATCTAATTGAAGATGAAATATCTAACCTATATATCCCTATCTCTAATATTAAAGTAAACGGGTACATAAATCATCCAACAAAGAGAACTGCAGCCTCAGATGGTTTAATTGTATATTTCTATCAAACATTGAAAAAGAGGAAAAAGCCTGTAAGATACAAACCCTTTCATACAGTTGTTGAGAGCAAAAATCATAGTATTATCTGATGTGATTGCCAATTTAAATAGTCAAGATATAAATGATAACTGTCATGAGAAGCGGAAGTGTAAAGGCAAAAAATTTTTTTTACATTCTACCCCCAGTCGTAAATATTGTTTTTAAGTCTTTTGTGAAATGTTCACTGTGTAGATCATCATTCATAGACCATGCTCAAACTTGTAAGAGGTGATACAGCAAAAGGCACATTGTATAAATTACATAAATTAAAATTGAACAGTAAAATTATTCAAGTGAATGTAGGAAAGGAGAAACAAAAGAATGAATAGCAATGGGAACAAGCAAATATCAAGTAACAAAATGATAGGCCACAGTCTAAACATAAATGATTATACACTGTCTATAAATGTTCAAAGCATACCACACTAATTAAAAGAGATAAGAATGCATTTAACAAACACATGAAAAGATGCTCAACATCACTCATTATCAGAGAAACGCAAATCAAAACCACAATGAGGTACCACTTTACACCAGTCAGAATGGCTGCAATCCAAAAATCTATAAGCAATAAATGCTGGAGAGGATGTGGAGAAAAGGGAACACTCTTACACTGTTGGTGGGAATGCAAACTAGTACAGCCACTATGGAAAACAGTGTGGAGGTTCCTTAAAAAACTGAAAATAGATCTGCCATATGACCCAGCAATCCCACTGCTGGGCATATACACCGAGGAAACCAGAATTGAAACAGACACATGTACCCCAATGTTCATCGCTGCATTGATTACAATAGCCAGGACATGGAAGCAACCTAGATGCCCATCAACTGACAAATGGATAAGAAAGCTGTGGTACATACACACAATGGAATATTACTCAGCATTAAAAAAAATTCATTTGAATCAGTTCTACTCAGGTGGACGGAACTGGAGCCTATTATCCAGAGTGAAGTAAGCCAGAAGGAAAAACAATACAGTATACTAACGCATATATATGGAATTTAGAAAGATGGCAGCGAGAACCCTGCATGCGAAACAGAAAAAGGAACGCAGATGTATAGAACAGACTCGTGGACTCTGTGGAAGAGGGCAAGGGTGGGATGATATGGGAGAATGGCATTGAAACATGTTAATTATCATATGTGAAATCAATCGCCAGCCCAGGGCTGATGCTCGGGGCTGGTGCACCGAGATGTCCCAGGGGGAGGGAATCGGGAGGGAGGGGGTGGTTTCTGGAGGGGGAGCATAGGTAAACCCATGACGGTTTCATGTCATTGTATGGCAAAACCAACACAATAAAGTAAAGAAAATTTAAAAAAAAAAAGAATGCATTTAAAAAAAGTCGCCTACCTGGATGTTATATACAAGCACGCCACTTGTATGTAAGATTTACTTATATATTCGAGGTTGTGTTTATGTGTTTGTGTGTATTTATGTATAATATAACATCTATTGTCCCCATCTTGACCAATTTATAAGATAGGCCTAGAGACTTCCTCATTTGCCACTGGCCCAGAGACATCCATGATGACATTCAAGAAATGAAATCAATTTCTCACATCCTGTGACCTATCCAAATTTTAAAAAAGCATACATATATATATCTTACATATAAGTATACATTTACACATAAATGTCTGTGTGTATCCTTAGGAAATTGATAGGAACTATTTTTAATTAGTTTCCCAAGTTTCAGAATAGAAACATATTGATTTGAGAAATATACACATATTTACACTTTAGTCTGTCATTCAGGCTTCAGTTTTTGTTTTCTCCCCACATAGTTTCACAATTAAACAAGAAATGTTAGTAGCGACATAGATATAGTCTAGTGATTCTTTCTCACCTGAACTCAAAGACAGCAATGGAAATGCATAAACAGGCAATATCAATTTTTATATCCATATGTGTAGCATTTACTGTGAATGAAAAGATCAGTCTAAATTAAAAAATGAACTGTTTCCATATAATCTGAAGAGTTAGATAGAAGGAAAGACTAGTAAGAAGGCAAAAGAAAGTCAGAAATTCTCTGACTCTTGAGAAGTTGATGTTCTGGTCCAACAACTTTTTAACAGAGAATGGTTCCCTGAAAAGTTTCACTAAAGATATGATTGAGGATGCTTTTTTTATGTGATCAACCTGTAACAGGTAAGATAAACTAAGTTAGAAAAAATTGTCCTTGGTGACCATGCTTAAAAATCACTAATGAATGTAAAATATGATAATATAGAAAAGCAAAAACAAAAGCTAACAAATACACCTAGGAACTGGGGCAGTCCTATGAGATGGGAGGTTTATTAATAACACCAAGGTAAGGAGGTATCTTCATGGTACTAAATCTTTGCAAAATGATGATCCAGATCATACTTTTTCATGTTAATTCATATTTTGTAATTGCTAATAATCATAGTTTTCAAATATTTATTGATAATTTATGCTTTATGAACAGACTGTTATGGTCCTTTCACTGTTTTTGAATTATAGTGATTCCATATGCTTTTCTAAGATATTTGTATACATTCAAGGATATCAATCTTTGCAAGTCTTATGTTATAAATCCTAATTCACTGTTTTTATTTAACATTTAATACTATTAGGTTGGCCAAGTTTTTTCAGTTTTTTAAGCAAAAATAAAGGGCACATTTTTCATTTTCACTAAGAACTTATTCACTGCTTTGTTTCACTACTTTCCACCATTTTTCAAGTAACTCCATAATTCTGTCTTGCCAAAACTTTTGATACTTTTGAGCAAAGAGCTGTTCAAGGTGTCTTTTACAGTCTTCTAGGGAATTGGAACTTTTTCCATAAGAGGGTTGTATAAAGATTGAAATAAATTGAGATCTGAAGGTGCAATATCCAGGGAATATGTCAGATGAATCAGAACTTCCCAGCCATGCTGTACCAGTTTTTGCCTGGTATTCAAGGAAACATGTAGTCTTCCATTATCCTGATGGAATATTATGGGTTTTCTGTTCACTAACCCCAGATGATTTTCATCAAGTGCTGCTTTTAGTTGGTCTAATTGGGAGTAGTACTTGCTGGAATTAATAGTCTGGTTTTTCAAAAGGAGCTCATAATAGAAGGACTCCTTTCCAATCTCACCATATAGGCAACATCACCTTTGAAAACAGGCCTTTGCTGTGATTGGTAGTAGTTCATTTTGCTTGTCCTGTGATCTGTTTCATTCCACATTATTGTACAGTATCCACTTTTCATCTTCTGCCACAATTTGTTTTAATTTTTATTATTTTTAAGTAGAGAATTTCATGTGGAAATATGGTCAAGAAGTTTTTTCTTGCTTAACTTATGTGCAACCCAAGCATTAAAATGATTAACATAACCAATATGGACTTCCCTAGTGGGTCAAATGGTAAAGAATCCACCTATAGTGTGGGTGAGTGACCTGGGTTCGATCCTTGGGTTGGGAAGATCCCCAGGAGAAGGGAATGGCAACCCACTCCAGTATTCTTGCCTGGAGAATCTCCATGCACTGAGGAACCTGGCAGGCTACAGTACCTGGGGTCACAAAAAGTCAGACACGACTGAGTGACTTTCACTTCACTTCAACATAACCAAGCTGTTGCAAATGATTTTCAGTGCTTGAATTGGATATTTAGAGTATGTCGGCTGTCTCCTGTTGGTGAAACATTCATTGCTCTCCATTATTGTCTGTATTTGACTGCTGTCAATTCACTGGTCTACTTGACTGTGGAATGTCATCCAGTGAGAAATCTCTGGGACAAAACTCTGCAAAACACCTTCAGTCAGTCACAGAACCTTCTTCATACCTGCACAAATCTTTTTGTATGTGTGTGCTTTAGTTGCATTTTTACCTTTCTTGATATAATAAAGCATAATATGTTGAAATTGTTGATTTTTTCTTCCATCTTCAGTATTAAAGGTCTCACAAAAATTCGTCAATTCTGATGTTTTTTTTAAATGTACATTGATATAATACCTGTCACAACACAATCTAAAAAAAATTGTTTTGAATGATATTAAAGATAACTAAGCATTAGTAGAGTCAGCTCACAGAAAAACAATTGAATGTTTTGGCCAAACCAGTACTTACACTTGCTGGTGGTATCCCGAAAATTTGGTTGAATTGTAGTAAAATATGTTTCTTTTTGTCTTACTGTTTCTGAATCTTTTGCCATTATGACTTTACTGATTCTGATGTTGTCATATATTTGCTTACATTTTCTTCCTATTTTATTATTTATTTTCTTTACATTAACATCTGCATCCAACATGCAGAAGTCAACAAAATAAGGTGGTAGCAAAAGAAAATATATAGAAAAAGTCCATAGTGAGGTAGGAGGGAAAAATACCAGGTGAGCATGGTATCATGGAAAACAAATGTAAAGGGTTTTATGTGCCATGAGGTTTGGAAATGTTGAGTTTAAAATTTTTTCATGCTTAATATGCAAATAATTTGGCATTTTAATTCTTCTATAAAGTTTCCCCTCTTCATTATAAATTCATATACACATTACTACCATACCATTATGTATATTAGTAATGGTGTTACTATGAATTATTTTCTTAGGTGTTATGATTCTTTGTTTCTAAGGTAATTTTTTTTCAGCGTTCACTATTTGTAAACTTGATCTTCAAGACATTTTCTGTGTCATCTTGGAATTTCCCACTTAGTGTTGGAGCATAGTAGTGTTGTCAATATTTCAAAAGACAAAAAAAAAAACCATGTTAAGAAATCATTAGTTTACACTGCTGCTTCTAATTTTAATTCAGCACGACTGAATTATTTTCTCATCATATTTGATTCTCCCCCCACCCCTTATCCCTTCAGTGAAATTCCTAGTTCTCAACATCAGTATATTTACTAGTTTACCCATTGCTAAAATTCAGACAAGGTGAAATCAGAATTACTCAGTCAGTACTATCAATGAGAAAACACAAACTGTATGAAGTTAAAACTATGTTTGTAATACTTTTACCCTTTAAACTCTCCCATGAAGTGCCCATGATCAGAGCATGATATTTTAAAAAGTCACACACTTAATTATTTTTATTTCTTTCTTTGCTTTTAACTCCTGTGGTTCTTTTATTTACAGCATAATACTGTTATTTCATTTGATTTTTTATTCAATTTCAGTGTTTTTTTTTCTTATAATATGATACTTTAAACTTTACATAAAATAATGATATGGTTGAAAAATCCAAGTTTTGTTTAAAAGGGAACAACCATTTTCTTGACAAAATATTTGCATGTATGATGACAACTGCAAACTGGCATTTGCAGTTTACCTCTACAAGGATTGAATCATGAGCCACTGCAGCTGTTGACCTTCAATACCCCTGACAGGACTCCAGGAAGGAGATCAGGAATGGGGCACTCGGTGCTCTGGAAAAAAGCCTGATAGAACAGGCCTTCAGAGAGATATTTTCAAAAGATTTTAACGGTGTAAGAGAGTTCCCTTTTCTCCACATCCTCTCCAGCATTTATTGCTTGTAGATTTTTGGATTGCAGCCTCTCTGACTGGTGTAAATTGGTACCTCATTGTGGTTATGATTTGCATTTCTCTGATAATGAGTGATGTTGAGCATCTTTTCATGTGTTTGTTAGCCATTTTTATGTCTTCTTTGGAGTAATGTCTGTTAAGTTCTTTGGCCCACTTTTTGATTGGGTCTTTTATTTTTCTAGAATGGAGCTGCAGGAGTTGCTTGTATATTTTTGAGAAAATTGTTTGTCCGTTGCTTCATTGGCTATTATTTTCTCTCATTCTGAAGGCTGTCTTTTCACCTTGCTTATAGTTTCCTTTGTTGTGCAAAAGCTTTTAATTTTAATTAGGTCCCATTTGTTTATTCGTGTTTTTATTTCCAGTATTCTGGGAGGTGGGTCATGGAGTATCCCGCTTTGGGTTATGGCAGAGAGTGTTTTGCCTATGTTATCCTCTAGGAGTTTTATAGTTTCTGGTCTTATGCTTAGATCTTTGATCCATTTTGAGTTTATCTTTGTGTATGGTGTTAGAAAGTGTTCTAGTTTCATTCTTTTACAAGTCGCTGTCCAGTTTTCCCAGCACCACTTGTTAAAGAGGTTGTCTTTTCTCCATTGTATATTCTTGCCTCCTTTGTCAAAGATAAGGTGTCCATAGATGCGTGGATTTATCTCTGGGCTTTCTATTTTGTTCCATTGATCTATATTTCTGTCTTTGTGCCAGTACCATACTGTCTTGATGACTGTGGATTTGTAGTATAGCCTAAAGTCAGGTAGGTTGATTCCTCCAGTTCCATTCTTCTTTCTCAAGATTGCTTTGGCTATACGAGGTTTTTTGTATTTCCATACAAATTGTGAAATTATTTGTTCTAATTCTCTGAAAAAGACCTCTGGTAGCTTGATAGGAATTGCATTGAATCTATAGATTGCTTTGGGTAGTATACTCATTTTCACTATATTGATTCTTCCAATCCATGAACACGGCACATTTCTCCATCTGTTTGTGTCCTCTTTGATTTCTTTCATTAGTGTTTTATAGTTTTCTGTATACAAGTCTTTTGTTTCTTTAGGTAGAAATACTCCTAAGTATTTTATTCTTTTTGTTTCAATGGTGAATGGAATTGTTTCCTTAATTTCTTTCTGTTTTCTCATTGTTAGTGTATAGGAATGCCAGGGATTTCTGTGTGTTGATTTTGTATCCTGAAACTTTGCTATATTCACTGATTAGCTCTAGTAATTTTCTAGTAGAGTCTTTAGGGTTTTCAATATAGAGGATCATGTCATCTGCAAACAGAGAGAGTTTTACTTCTTCTTTTCCAATCTGGGTTCCTTTGATTTCTTTATCTGCTCTGATTGCTGAGGCCAAGACTTCCAAAACTATGTTGAAAAGTAGTGGTGAGAGTGGGCACCCTTGTCTTGTTCCTGACTTCAGGGGAAATGCTTTCAGTTTTTCACATTGAGGATAATGTTTGCTGTGGGTTGGTGGGAATGCAAACTAGTACAGCCACTATGGAAAACAATGTGGAGGTTCCTTAAAAAACTGCAAATAGAACTGCCATATGACCCAGCAATCCCACTGCTGGGCATATACACGGAGGAAACCAGAATGGAAAGAGCCACGTGTACCCCAATGTTCATCACTGCATTGTTTACAATAGCCAGGACATGGAAGCAACCTAGATGCCCATCAACTGACAAATGGATAAGAAAGCTGTGGTACATATACACAATGGAATATTACTCAGCATTAAAAAAAATTCATTTGAATCAGTTCTACTCAGGTGGATGGAACTGGAGCCCATTATCCAGAGTGAAGGAAGCCAGAAGGAAAAACAACAATACAGTATACTAACGCATATATATGGAATTTAGAAAGACGGTAATAAGAACCCAACATGCGAGACAGCAAAAGGAATGCAGATGTATAGAACAGACTCGTGGACTCTGTGGATGAGGGCAAGGGTGGGATGATATGGGAGAATGGCATTGAAACATGTTAATTATTATATGTGTGGTCAATCGCCAGCGAGGGATTGATGCTCGGGGCTGGTGCATCGAGATTTCCCGGGGGGAGGGAGGAGAGAGGGAGGAGGGGGGATTCTGGAGGGGGAGCATATGTAAAGCCATGGTGATATCATGTCATTGTATGGCAAAACAAATAAAAAAAATAAATGAATGAATGCAAAACAATAAAAAAAATTTTATCAGCCCATTTTTTTTTTTTGCATCTCCTTGTACCTAGATAGCAATAAAATCATTATTGGTGACATCTGTTCCTTGTGACTAGCAGAGAGCCTTGCCTGAAATGTGTGCTTGACTGCCGGTATCACTTTTAAAATCATATATAATGATGACCTTCATCCCTACCTCTCTGGAGCTGTTTCTCAGAGGTATCTGAAATACTGTCTCCAGAGCTATTGTCCTCATTTTGCCTCGAGTAAAACTTAATTCACAATTCTCATGTGCATTTTTTTCCCATTGACAGTGGTGTGAAAATGGTAATCTTTTTATAATATATTTATTCACTCAAAAAAAGTTAAGCATTCAAATTCTGAATATGGTTTAAGCCATTAGATTATTTATCTATCTACTTACTTATCTGTCATCATCATCATCTAGCTATAGTCTGCCAGTCAACTAACCACTCATTTACTTAATTGGAAGTATTGCATGATGGGTAACAAGCTACACTTTGGAATCTTGAATCTGATTGCAGTCATGTCTCTGTGGTTTTTAAACTTTGTCATGAGTGTGAATTAGTGAAATAGTTTCCCTAAGCATTAGTTTTTAGAAAAGCAAAGGTCATGAATATGTGTACTTTGCCCATTGATGACTAATTTAAATAATGTAAATAAAAAAATTTGCAGTGTCTCATGCATACTAAATTTTCAACAAAAGGTGGACATTATAATAATTAGTAATATTTCAAAAAGCTTGAATGTAGGTGCACATCCTCAAATCGCCAAATAAAATATCCATTCTCAAATCGTAGTAATATACAGAAGTTCTAATTTTTTAATATTGAATAGAGTTGTTTTTTAAAAAAAAACAGTAATAGTATTTGTGGTAGCTAGCAACATGCTGATCTCCTAGTAATAATTCACATTTTGGAAAAATAAAAACCTCAAGAGGATTTATCCTGGTATCTTGGCACATCTGCTGGTTTGCAGAGTATACATGATTGTTTTGAAATGAGTATTTTTTAATGTGATGAGTCTCACACTACTTCATATCAGCATGCTTGAAGCAATAAGCTTATTTTTAGTTAAATGATAAAGACAAGGGATAAATGGCGTTTGGTATGGTTTTTTGAGTGTTATTTCATCTTTTCTACTTTCCCTTAGAGACATTATCCCCTTGGGTTTCTTGTAAAGAAGCCTCCTTTTAAATAATTTGAACATGTCAGATATTTCCCAAGTACCAAACTAGCTAGTCATCTCAGCTGTGATAATCATTATGGATGTTGGTATGGTGGGATTGGTTGAACAGATATAAATTTTCTAGTAACAGAGAGAAGTTTACTAGATATCTTTATTATTCAAGACATACATTCAGTATCATGTGATACTCCTGAGGAGTACTACTTCTGACCAACACTTTGATATATGACAATTTATCACTGATAATTATGGATTTTCAAATCTGCACTGGTTGCAGAACAAATACCTGCTTCTTGATTTTGAAATTATTCTGATACCAACAATTAACCTATAAGAAAGTTCAATATATTTTTCAGAAAAAAGTAGAAATTAGGGAAAGAGCATGTTAACAAAATAAACAGGGCTAAATGAAGACCAGATCAAGGAAGGAAGATTTAGATTCATCTATGGTTCTCTAAGATCTGACTTATCCATTAACAGTCTGGAGCTAATTCATTGGAGTCTTAATCTAAGAGAAGAAGAATATGCTAATATAAATGAAATGAAAAACAAAGATTTGCTAATGATTAGTAATAAAATTCTTTATTTAAATAACATGGGGTTTGTGAATTCTTACGTGAAGTAACAGGCTAAATCATGTAGAAGGAAAAATACTATATATTCACTAAGAAAAAGAAGAAAAGTTTCAGAACAGGCAAAAATATTGATTGGCAAAATAATTGCTGAGAAAGAAGGTAATTTATATTAGTTTATTCTAAAATGAAGAAAGCATTGTATACTCTATGATGTAGTCTATTTTCTTCTTTTTCAGTGCTTATATTCTAAGTTTATTGGAAATAGTCTACCTATTTCACAAATGGTTGACAAAGATTTCTTCAGAGTAGGAGGAAAATGAAGTGCATCATTGGGTATATTTTAGTTGAAAATATGGCTCTAAAATATATAACCAATTGGTACTCTGATTTCACTAAAATTCTCTTGCTTTTATAAAAAAATTAGAGAATAAAAATGTTTTATTGAAAGATTTCCTTTTTATGAAAAACATATATGCATTCTAATTTGATATCTGATTAAAAGATAATTTAATGGCAAGCTATGTAACTCTGAATATGTGTATCTGGGTGGAGATTGTGATGGTCTTTTCTGTGTTTTCTGTTATTATTTGGTCTCCATTACATGTGGCAAAATGTTGAAGTTCTAAATGCATTGTTAATTTTTGTAAATGTGATTATATCTGCTTTATATTCAGTTTCAGATTTTTCTAGATTCAGCTAGTATTTATTTTGCTGTGGTACTACACACTTATGCTCTCTTTTTCTCATGTTGTCCTTTCTATGCCTTCATCAGTAGTTCCCAGAGAAGTCGCTTCTCTAGGTGACTAACTGGGCTTGAATCAAATGTCCCTTTAATATGAAATTTAAAGTATCAGAATTTAACTGTAGGTTTTAATTCACTTCACTGGCATGATTTTATTTTGATGAAGTCAATTAAAATTAATGAATTATTTTTGAAATCTGAACCAAGAGTTTATTTAACTTATTCAACAATGGACAAATTGGAATCAGTTGTAATTGACTGGAATTTTGTAAATAAGGGTGAAAAAAAATCAACTGTTATGGGTATTATATGTCAGTTTCCAAAACTGAGTTGACTTCAGTGATAATAGTATTTGCAGCACAGTTCTAGAGCATATCTTCAAACTTAGGCAAATGAGTATGTTTGAGCACATGTATCCTTAAATATACCATATCTTAATGATAAATCTGTTCCTGTAGTTTCTTATTTTTATACCTTTTTATTACAAGAAATTGTTTGAAATCACAGAGGAGAAATGAAGAACCATTCAAGACACATAGAGTTTATCCTTCTGGGACTGACAGATGATTCTCAGTTACAGCTCCTAATATTTTTGTTTCTGCTTCTAAATTACACGCTGAGCATGATCGGAAACTTAACCATCATTGCCCTCACTCTGTTGTACTCCCATCTCAAGACCCCAATGTATTTCTTCCTCCGTAATTTCTCTTTCCTGGAAATTTCATTCACAAGTGCTTGCATCCCCAGATTCCTAATCACCACTGTAAACAGAGAAAAGGCGATTTCTTACACTGGTTGCATGTCTCAGTTATTTTTTTACATATTCTTGGGAGTTACAGAATTTTTCCTTCTGGCGGCTATGTCCTATGACCGCTATGTTGCCATTTGCAAGCCTTTGCATTATACATCCATCATGAGCAGCACAAACTGTCATCAGCTGGTACTCAGTTCTTGGGCAACCGGATTCTTGGTCATTTTCCCTCCACTGATTTTGGTTCTTCACCTGGATTTCTGTGATTCAAATGTCATTGATCATTTCATTTGTGATATTTCTCCTATCCTACAACTTTCTTGCTCAGACACACATTTACTAGAAATGATTGCATTTTTATTAGCTGTGATAATCCTCGTGGTCACGTTGCTATTTGTAATTCTTTCTTACTCTCACATCATCAAGACAATTCTAAAATTTACTTCAGCTCAACAAAAGAAAAAAGCCTTTTCTACCTGCTCTTCTCACATGATTGTTGTATCCATCACTTATGGTAGTTGTATATTCATCTACATAAAGCCCTCAGCAAATGAAAGGATCACTTTAACAAAGGAGTGGCTGTATTAAATACTTCAGTTGCTCCTCTGTTGAACCCATTCATTTATACTCTGAGGAACCAGCAAGTTAAACAAGCCTTCAGAGATGTATTTAGAAAGATATTTTCTGCTTCAGACAAGTAATGCTGTTTATTGAAATAATTAACATGAAAGCATAAAAGAAACATTGAACAAAAACTCTTTATACAAGAATTGATCTCTAATATTTAATTTATTTTATCACCAGTTCTTCCCTGAGCTTAGAAACCCTTTCATTCTATACATCTGAATTTAACTTTCTGTTTTTCATATGAATTATTTCTGTATTAGAAATATAAAATTGCAAAATTTATTTTCTCTAATAGCTTGTTAGAATAAAATGAATGGAGGGATTTGGTTGTATTATGGAATATAAATTTTTGGAGTATTGTATTTCTTAATAATTTATATGAATGTTCCATGTTTCATTTAAAAGCCATAGTTTTAAAAATTCTTAAACTGAATTATTAAATATGCTTAAGATGCTCCAAGAGAACTTATTCTTTAAAAGTATAATGTAGAGTATTATTTTGTAAAGTGTTTTTTGAATCAGTTTTAAAATTTTTGTCAGCTTAGTAAACAAGAATAATTTCCTATTTTTAAATGGAAGCATGGTTGATTTATAATGTTGTATTTGTTTCAGGTGTACAGCAAAATAATTAAGTTATTTATGTTCTTTTTTTTAGCTCCTTTTCCCTTATAGGTTATTACAAAGTATTGCACACAGTTTCCTGTGCTGTTCAGGAGGTCCTTGTTGGTTATATATTTTTATTATAGTAGTGTGCATATGTTATCATAAACTCCTAATTTACCCCTCCTTTTCTCTTTGGTTAATGTAGGTTTATTTTTTGTGTCTGTGAGTTTATTTCTGTTTTGTAAGTAAGTTAATTTGCATCATTTTTTAAAATAAAATCCACATATAAGCAATTGTGTGTCATGACTGCATGCTCAATTGTGTCCAACTTTTTGTGCCTCTGTTGACTGGAGGAGGCTCCTCTGTGCACCCGATTTTCAAGCAAGAATACTGCAGCAGGTTGCCACTTCCTACTCTAGAGCATCTTCCTGAACTGGGAAATCACACCTGCATCTCCTCTGTCTCCTGTGTTGCAGGAGGATTTTTACCACTTGAGCCATGTCATATGATACTTGTCTTTCTCTTTCTGGCTTACTTCACTCATTGTGATAATCCCTAGGTCTATCCATGCTGCTGCAAATGGCATTATTTCATTCTTTTTTAATGGTTGAATAATATTTAATTGTGAGTATATGTACCACACTTTTTTTTATCCAGTCGTTTGCTGATGAGCGTTTAGTTTGCTTCCATGTATGGGCTGTTGTAAATAGTGTTGAAATGAATTTTGGGGTGCATGTGTCTTTTCAAATTTTAGTTTACTTCGGGTCTGTCCCAGAAGTAGGATTGCTGATTCATATATTAGTTCTATTTTTAGTCATTTTAAAAACCTCCATACAATTTTTCAGTGACTGCATCAACTTACATTCCCATCAACAATGTAGGACTGTTCTTTCCACACCCTCTCCAGCATTTATTGTGTGTAGGTTTTTTGATGATGACTGTTCTGATTAGTATGAGGTGGTAACTCATTGTAGTTTTGATTTGCATTTCGCTAGTAATCAGCAATTTTCAACATCTTTTCATGTGCCTTTTAGCCACCTGTATGTCTTCTTTGAATTAACATCTATTTAGATCTTCTGCCCATTTTTTGATTGGGTTGTTTATTTCTTGGATATTGAGCTATGTGAGCTATTTATATATTTTTAGAAATTAATCTCTTGTTAGTCACATCATTTGCAAATATTTTCCCCCATTCTATTAATTTTTTTCCTTGTGTTCATTGTTTCCTTTGCTATGCAAATCTTGTAAATTTACCTGGGCCCCATTTGTTTATTTCTGTTTTAGTTTCCATTACCATTACCATTTCCATTCCATTACCATGTAATTTCCATTCCCATCAAGTGGGCCTGCTGCCTAGGGCCACCCGGTGCCTGTGCCTGCCCACTGGGTCCACTGGGGCAGGTCTGACATCTGAATCCATTATGGCAATCCTGGCACCCAGGTATAGGATGGGGCATGAACCCAAGTCTGCAAGAGGTGGTGGGATGCTGTGTTGAGCCTGGTGCCTGGGGATGGACCTGCTCTGGAGCCTGTGGGGACCATCCTGGTGTTGGGGTCCACAGGGGTGGTCTGGCACCTGTGTCTCTGGAAGCATGCCTGGTCTTAGACTGTGGTGTTGGTTCTGGAGCCTGGGTACATGGGGGTGGACCTTCAGCCTAAGTCTGTGGGGCACATTCCTGGAGAATGGGAACATAAGAGCAAGGCTGGCTCTTGGACCCACATGGGCTGGTGGTGCTGGAGCAGGCACTGGCCTAAGGCTTGGGCCATGGGCCCAGCCTGGAATAGGAGTATCTGGGTAACCCTGATGCTGGGGGCCACAGTGAGGTCAGTTTTTCAGTGCTATTTGTAGTGCTGTCTCCTAGGCTACAGCCCTCATTATGCCCCAAATGAAACATAACTCACAACTCTCACGTTGTGTGTTATTTTTTCAGTCAACAATACTCTTTTCAATAAGTGGTACTGGACTTCAGCATCAAGCTCATCCATGAACTCTACCAGATGGTGAGTCCACAGTCTCTGGGAGGGCTGGGTGGTGATGGGCTTTCCCTCTCAAAGCCCTGTAAGGCTTGGAAGTGGTGCCCACTTTTTCAAATGTACAGGCATCAACAAAGGCCACAGACATCACTAACAATTAGGGAAACATAATACCAAAAAGAAAAAAAAGTACTAGTAAGCAGTCTTAAACAAATGGACCTTCTCTGTATTAAGCTTTCTCTCAAGCTACAATGCTGCCACCATTTCACTTCTTTCACCTCCATTTTAAAAGGATGCTACTTTTCAACACAATAAAATCTCAGTAGCTCAAATATTAATTACTTATTTTCATTGTTTTGATGGGCTTTCCAGATGGCTCAGCAGTAAAGGATATACCTGCAATTTAGGAGATGCAGGTTGATCCCTGGTTGGGGAAGATCTTCTGGAGGAAGAAATTGCAACCTACTCTTATATTCTTGCCTGGAGAATACCACAGACAGAGAAGCTTGGTGGTCTACAGTCCATGGGGTTGCAAAGAGTTAGATATGACTGAGCACACACTGCACCTGTGACATTTAAAATTCCACATATAAAGAAACTGAGGCAACTTTTGGCTCCTACTCCTTTAGTTTCTGAATTTTATATGTTGATGTCCTGAACTTGTTCTTGTTTTAACATAAAGCTTTTACCATATATTATCTAAATTAAGTAATTAAAATTATTCATATCTTTTGCAATTATATATAGTATAATAATTATATTAATCATTTATTAACTTATTAGCCACACATTTCTAAGTGTCACATAATTATTCTGGTTTCAATAATGACTACTTTAGTGTCTCTTGTGTAGATTTGTTTATTCAGATATTTCTTATAGTGACTTTAATACCTAAGAGTTCTCTGTTGTATGTTTCATGAGATCATGTTGATGATTTATGTTTCAAAGTTGCAGGGAGGTGATAACTCCAATTTTATCTCGTGTTCCTTCTTATTAAAACATAAATTCCTAAATATGCTGCAATAAGGCAGATCATGCTATGTAAAGTCTATTATATAAATTCTGAAATGTTTAGACAACAATATTTTCTTTTGATATCAATAAAGTAATTTAACAGAGATAATTAGGCATATTGATAACTTAAGAGTGTATTATTGAAGGTAAAGATCTCTCCTACTAGCTGGTGTGTATACTTTCAATTACAGTGTCTTTCAATTACTTTCATTTATTTTTTAATTACAATGTCTTTTCCCATCCCTGCCCCACCAAAACCATATTGCTGCTTGATAGGTAATGCACTGTAGCAGATTAAACATGACTTGAAATTAAAAATCCAGACTCCACTCTTTGCTACCTGTAATATATTGGTTAATTTACTCAGTCTCTGTCTCCATTTTGATACAACTGAAACATATTTATGGGATTGGTAAAGGCAGAATTATGCCAATAGAAATAATTTAAAAGAATATTGGTTGTTACAAAGCCCACTTTACAATTAAAAATAAATAGTTTCTGAGGTTTTCATTTAATATTGGGCACAATTTTTCAAATTTTTAAAACAGTTTTTTTTTTTTGTCTTTTTTGTTTCTTAGCCAGGAGAAGTAATTGTTTACTTTCAATGAAAATAATGAAAAAGTGAACGTATTATCAGGGAAGGTTTTCTTTCTTCATTCCTTTTTTTTTTTTAATTGACAAGCACACTGTTACTTGCTTTAAATTCTAAGTTATCAAATTTATCAATATTATCTTCAATTGTCCCCTTGGTCATAATTCCAATATTTACTTGTTTTGTAACTTTCTATTTCTTTTTTTTTTAATTTTTAATTTTTAATTTTTTTTATTGTTTTTGCCATACAATGTCATGATATCACCATGGGTTTACATATGCTCCCCCTCCAGAACCCCCCCTCCCTCCTCCCTCCCCCAGGGAAATCTCAATGCACCAGCCCCGAGCATCAATCCTGGGCTGGCGATTGATTAGACATATGATAATTAACTTGTTTCAATGCCATTCTCCCATATCATCCCACCCTTACACTCATCCACAGAGTCCACGAGTCTATTCTATACATCTGCGTTCCTTTTGCTGTCTCGCATGTTGGATTCCCATTACCGTCTTTCTAAATTCCATATATATGTGTTAATATTCTGTATTGTTGTTTTTGCTTCTGGCTTACTTCACTCTGGATAATGGGCTCCAGTTTCGTCCATCTGAGTAGAATTGCTTCAAATGAATTTTTTTTTAATGCTGAGTAATATTCCATTGTGTATATGTACCACAGCTTTCTTATCCATTCGTCAGTTGATGAGCATCTAGGTTGCTTCCATGTCCTGGCTATTGTAAACAATGCAGCGATGAACATTGGGGTACACGTGGCTCTTTCAATGCTGGAGAGGATGTGGAGAAAAGGGAACTCTCTTACACTGTTGGTGGGAATGCAAACTAGTACAGCCACTATGGAAAACAGTGTGGAGATTCCTTAAAAATCTGCAAATAGACCTGCCATATGACCCAGCAATCCCACTGCTGGGCATATACACTGAGGAAACCAGAATGGAAAGAGCCACGTGTACCCCAACTTTCTATTTCTGTTGTTTAGGATACCTCTGGTATCTTTTAAAATCATTCAGTTAGTTGCCCTTGTGTTAATGTGTAGTTGTCTTATGAGCATTTAAAATTTGATATTCTAAATCACTCATAAATCTATTCTAATTTTGTAACTCATAATAAGTGATGTTATGTTTAAATTTGTTTTAAATTAGATGCATCCCTTTTAAGTGAATAGAAACTATATAGCTAATACATCTTATTAATGATTGTGAAGATGCTTCCATTTTTTAGAATTCAGATCATTCTGAAACTCCCATTGATATATTTATTTCCTGTTTGCTGTTTCATTATTTTAATTAGCCTGGAATACCTGTTTGGACAAATTTATTTTTAATACATAGTTATTGTTGTTGACTTCTGTTTTATTTGATTCTTAGTATTTTAGAGTACTATTAGTAAAATTAGTATTAATATTACATGATGTATCTTCTGTATAATTTATATACTTTAAATATTATTACTTTCCCAGTTCTCTTATATCATTGAAGAAAATACTAGGTCAGAAGTGGAGAAAGTTTAATTACTTGGAAAGTATATTTTATAGCTTCACAATAAAAGAAAACACCATGTATGAGTTTGGTTTGACAGAAGTTTGATTTAGGTGAGATTAGGAAGCAGTATTAAATGCCTTTGAGAAGGATAAAATCATTAAATAATAGGTACAAAGCAATGAAATAATTAGAAGCTGTAGTTAAATATTTAGAAGATTTTCATTTTACTATGAAAGCTTGGATTCTTTTGAGAGGAATGTAATCCTCTTTATGGAGTTATTGAAAGCTTGCTTCACTTGCTTACTCCTCAGGGTGTAAATGAAGGGGTTCAAAAAAGGGGCCACAGAAGTGGTAAGCACTGAGACACCTTTATTTATGGCCACCTCTTCCTTTGCAGAGGGTTTGACATAGGTGAAGATACAGCTTCCATAGGTGATGGAAACTATAATCATGTGGGATGAGCAGGTAGAAAAGGCCTTTTTCCTTTGTTGGAGCAAGGGAAACCTCAGAATTGCCCTGATGTATGCATAGGACAGAAATACACATACTAGGGTGATAATGAGGGCAAATACAGCCACAAGGACAACCTTTTGTTCTATTATCCATGTATCTGAGCATGAGATCTTTAGGAGGGGATCAGCATCACAGCTAAAATAATCAATGACATTGGAAATAGAGGATCCCAGCTGGATGCTAAGGGGTGGGATGATGATGATCAAACCTGAAACCCAATAGCTGAGGACTAAGAAGTTGCAGACTCTGTTGTTCATGATGGTCGCGCAATGCAGGGGTTTACAAATGGACACATAGCGGTCATAGTACATGGCTGCCAGCAGAAAAAATTCTGTTGCTCCAAAGAGAATAACAAAAAAATATTTGACTTTCACAAGCATTGTAGGTGATGGTATATTGTCCCCACTTGATGTACTGTACAGAAACCTAGGAAAACAGACAGTGGTGAATGAGACTTCCAAGAAGGAAAAATTTCTGAGGAAGAAGTAGGCCCCTCAAAATTTACAAATGTTTGTTAATTCATGACATGGATTAAATTTACAAAAGGTAGTTAAAAAAAGATGATACTAGTTCATATGTATTTAACCATTTTTTAATCCAAGACAAACCTTGGATATGGGATGTATCCAGATGATGAAGAAGAATTCTCTCCAGCTGTTACTTTATAAGCATTCTTTAAAGGGTAAGATGTATTTCTCCTGGGAAACAAAGAAGAATTATGACAAAACACAAGCCTGGGTCTTGACACTTTCTGCTGTCCATTTATTCTTTTCTGCTTGTTTTCCTATTCTTATTCATAGTTGGTTTCAAGCACTACTATTTTATCTATTGGATAAGGAAATGGAAACCCACTCCAGCATTCTTGCCTGGAGAATCCCATGGACAGAGGAGCCTGGTGGGCTACTGTCCTTGGGGTTGCAAAGAGTAGGTCACCACTGAGCACTCATTTTATCTATAGTGTGAAGAAAGATTGTGCTATTTGCAAAAGAAATATGATCATGTGTATGCATGTTATTCTTCAGGTAATTGACTATGGTTCTGGAAGCTCTGAAGTGACAGCTTTTTAATATCATCAAAATTATTCTTCCATGCTGGGCCTATTTTCATTATGTTTTCAATGCCTTTGACAAGATATTGGTGTCTTATCTTCTCACCTCGAATTTGCTCAGTTTATGCTTTAATCTGCTTCAACCTGACCTTCAACTCCAATGACCCCTTGTTCTTCTAACACGTGTAAAGCTTTTATTACATTTGAAATCAATGGCACATTTTTGTAGCTATTTTACCTGGAGTCAATATGTTCTTTAAATTAAATTTCAGTCATTTTTCACATCTCAGAGTACTAACCACTATATGATCATGGGCAAGCAACTGGGGACCCAATTAGTCATTTTTCAAAGGGATCCCATACCATTATTCTGATTTTTCTAACTTTGAATCTCTTTTTTTACACAGTCTCTGTGTAAAAAGTCTTTTTTACACAGACTGCCTTACACAGTCTCTTCATTCTCTACTCATCTGTGAAATATTGCTGTTTCTTAGTATTCTATCTCAAGAGCTCTTCCTTTTTGTTTTCTGTTTGGTAATCATCTTCATATTCTCCAAGCACATTTCAGTCAGTAGAATTGATTTTTCCTTTATTTGGTAGATTACAAAGGCCAACAGTTTTCCGAATAAAAATCATTGCTAAGTGTATATCACCAATTAGATGCTTCTCAAACACCTCACACACTATGAGGACAAAGGACTCTCTCCTCTGGATCCAGAGGGATATGGTTGGTGGCCCACTGGCAGGGATGTTGCAGGACATCACTATGCTGACAAAGGTCTGGATAGTCAAAGCTATAGTTTTTCTAATAGTCATGTATGGATATGAGAGTTGGACCATAAAGAACGTTGAGAGCCGAAGAATTGATGCTTTTGAACTGTGGTACAGGAGAAGACTCTTGAGTTCCTTGGACAGCAAGGAAGTCAAATTAATCAATCCTAAAATAAATGAACACTGAATATTCATTGGACTTCCCTGGTGGCTCAGATGGTAAAGCATCTGCCTACAATGCGGGAGACCTGGGTTCAATCCCTGGGTTGGAAAGATCTTCTGGAGAAGGAAATGACAACCCACTCCAGTGCTGAAGCTGAAGCTCCAATACTTTGGCCATCTGATGTGAAGAACTGATTCATTGGAAAAGACCTTGATGATGGGAAAGATTGAAGGCAAGAGGAAAAGGGGGCAACAGAGGACAAGATGGTTGGATGGCATCACCAACTCAATGGACATGAGTCTGAGCAAACTCTGGGGGATACTGAAGGACAGGAAAGCCTGGTGTGCTGCATTTCATGGGTCACAGAGTCAGACATGACTTAGCAACTGAACAGTAACAATTTGGTAGGTAGGTTATGCTTCCAGAATTGGACATGACTTGGTGGCTGAACAACAACAATGCCTTCTGCATATACAAAGATAGACTAGTATCCATATACATTTTTGCACTTATGACACACCCAACTTCTTAACAAATGTCTTGTTATTTCTAAGGTACATGGCTTCTCTGTGAATTTTTAATTTTTTAAATTGTAGCAAATCTCCAAAAGTGTTCCCACTGTATTTATTAAAAAAAAAAATCTGCCTATAAGTGGACCCACACAGTTCAAAATCTCACTGTTCAGCAGTCAACTGAACAATATTAGTGGTATATTAGCACTGGATTGGTTTCTTTTGCACTGATTCTCTATTAGGAGCCAAATATAGAAAGGTCTTTCTATTACCTCTGGGAGGTGTGAGTACGGTTGAGTTTTTTAAATATAGTAGAAATCTCAAGAGTTTGGAATCAAACACACTCAAAAAAGAACTCTGACTTATACAGAGACCCTTAACAATATTCAGTAAATTATCAACATCATAGTTATTATTAAGCTGTTACTCATACTGCAAAATAGTTTTCTGCTCCATTTCCATACCAACTGATCTCATTTTCTCATGAACCGACTATGACTAAATCACAGCTACAGAGAAGCAATATTTTTGGAAAGGAGAACAAAATGTTAATTCTGATTGTATTCAGTAGTTCAGTTCAGCTCAGTCATGTCCAACTCTTTGTCACCCCATGGACTGCAGCATGTCAGGCTTCCCTGTCCATCACCAACTCCTGGAGCCTGCTCAAACTCATGTTCATTGAGTCAGTAATACCATCCAAACATCTCATCCTCTGTCACCCCCTTCTCCTCCTGCCTACAATCTTTCCCAACATTAGGGTCCTTCCCAATGAGTCCTTTCTTCGTACCAGGTGGCCAAAGCATTGGGGCTTCAGTTTCACCATGTCCTTCCAATAAATATTCAGGACTGATTTCCTTGAGGATTGACTGGTTTGATCTCCTTGCAGTTCAAGGGACTCTTAGGCATCTTCTCCAACACCACAGTTTAAAAGCATCAGTTCTTTGGTGCTCAGCTTTCCTTATAGTCTAACACTCACATCCATACACGACTACTGGAAAAACCATGGCTTTGACTAGACAGACCTTTGTTAGAAAACTAGTGTCTCTGCTTTTTAATATGCTGTCTAGGTTGGTCATAACTTTTTCCAAGGAGCAAGCATCTTTTAATATCATGGCTGCAGTCATGAAATTCCATATTTGCAGTGATTTTGGAGCCCCCCAAATAAAGTATCTCACTGTTTCCATTGTTTCCCCATCTATTTGCCATGAAGTGATGGGACCAGATCCCATGGTCATTGTTGGTCAAATGTTGAGTTTTAAGACAGCTTTTCCATTGATTGCATTAATGGCAAAATTTACCTACTTATTTGACCTGCAATTTGCTTTTTAATTTTTCCTATTTTCTAAGGTGATCCTTTACCCAAACTTTAAATTTAATCAGCTTTTGTTCTATTTTTCCTCTTCAAAAACAAGATATCACTTTAAATCATCTTTTACATCTTCATATTTTATTAAACAAATGTGACTATATCTTCTCATTTTTCAGAAGACAAAAATCTTGTCATTCTCCTAATTTATACTGGTCTTATCCTCTCAGAAATCTTCCCACAAATGCAGGGCAAAGGTAATGTTTGTCTTAGTGGCCTTTGTCCTCCCAACTCACCACCTAAAAGCCCAATCTCTCTCTGCCTGACTTCTCAAGGTGTACTTGGCTGTGCATTGATGGTATTGTAAGGTAAGCCCTGACAGTTGACTTTTCGTAATGCAAGTGCCTGACTTATGTTTTGACAATCAGGGCATCCACTTCAAAGAAGGCTCCAATAAACACATTGCAGGTCACCAGACTAGGTAAATATCCAGGCCAACATCATCCTCCACCCTTCCTGTCAGGCTCCTTTGTTTTAGAGAGCTTGAAAATGAAGTGAAAGTGTTAGTCACTCAGTCTTGTCCAACTCTTTTGTGATCCCATGGACTGTAGCATTCCAGGCTCATCTGTCCATGGGATTCTCCAGGAAAGAATACTGGAGCGGGTAGCCATTCCCTCCTCCAGGGCATCTTCCCCACCTAGGGACTGAACCCTGGTCTCCTGGATTGCAGGCAGATTCTTTACTGTCTGAATAACTGATTATTTGTTTTCCTTGTTTTTTCTCTTCCCAGGCTTTGAATTTCCTCACTTGTATCTTAAGCTCACCATTAAAGAGTAACCTCTTGACACTCTAGTCCTGACCTTGGAACCCAATAGAAGCAGAATACCTACTCTCCTCTAACCCTTTTCCATTTCTCTTCCCACCACCTCAGTCTGTGGCTGCAAGTGTGTCATATGCTTTCCAGGATCTCTAAGAAATATATATTTTTAAGTTTCATGATGGTTATGGCTAAAGGGAGTCTTGTAATCATAAGAGCCACAGGTCCAGTCTTATACATTGGCTGGGATCTGTGCAAACCATGCCCGGACTCCTACACTCTGAAATTCTCCTGAACTTGCTCTTCTTATATAATGAAGCAACTCTGAACTTTTCTGTCACCCTTGCCTCCCACTGAAGCACATCCACTTACTTCTATGTCAGGAGTTGCTTCCACTTGCCTATTAGGAAATCTGAGACAGCCTATTTTAAATGGAAATATTCCATCCAGTGTCTACTATGTGTCAAGCACAGAGCTAGGTTCTGTATTACAAAACTCATTCAACTTATACTAGAATTCTCACTGTAGTATTTATTAATGTGCTACCCTCTTCTTCCATAAAAATTTGCATTTACTACATTATTTAATGTGTATTACTCTGAATAGGATTCATCAAAGAGGTTCATCAAATAGATTCCTCTTCTCAGAGAGACCTAAAAGTTTTTAACCAGGTAGTGGGGTGGAGAGGTTAGGTGCCCATGACAAAATAAAAATTAGACTATTTTGGTATGATGATCAAGAATTTTATATGCATATTAATGCTTGAGATACACCCAGACAATTAAGGAAGTCTGTTGCCTTACTTGGACATCATCACTTACATCTACACTTCTCTTCCAATCAGGCTGCCCCTGATATCATATGCAATCACTTATTTTATCTATACACATTATAATTTCAGATACACATGAAAGATGAAAAGGCAGCTTCCTCCCCTGTATTATGAGTTTTATTTTGTTGATATTATCTGTGACAATTATATATAGTCTTCAGCAAGAAGAAAAAGCTCTATTCTGATCAGGGAGCAATAACTGGTATTAATTATTTATAATGACAGTTAGGAAAAACTGTCACCTCTGAAAACAGTCTCTGGGTTTCTGCTGTTTCTCCATCATTGAATTAAATAGTATCTCCCTGGAGATATCAATTAGTTGGTTATATGTACAATTTTTCACTCTGTTGGTTTTAAAATATTTCCTGCAAATGACATGAACCTCTGTGTCTGGAAAAACTAAGTCCTCTCTTCCTTTGTACATGTGCATTATAAAATCCCTTGAGGTAGATAGGCAAGGCCAACCTTGCTTTAAATGAATCATCACAGGAAAATGGACATTCATGCAGAGAAACAAATGAAAAACTCTAAGAAGGGAAATGTGCAGATCTGGCACAACTAAGATGAAGACACTAACAAAGCTAATGGCCAACATCATTTAGTGACAGCTTAGCACTTAAATTCTCAAGACTTCTCAAAATATCAATAAGTAATGGAAACCGTTTCCTTTGGTGACCCTTCCACCCCTTAAAGGAGTGGTCTCTTTTCGAGCCTCTCATACCAGTCAATAGCTTATACGAGGAGAGAAAAAGAATGTTCTTTGTTTCCAAACTCTGTGAGATTTTTCCTATCTCTTCAATCCTTTTTTGCTATGTAATTCCTATTTTGCCTTTGTTAGGTAAGATCAGTTTATTCACACTTTTTCTTCTAAGCAAATAAAACAGCATACTAATAGTCCATGATGCCTTCTTCTTTGACGTGTCCTTGATTGTGGTTTCTCTAAGGTTAATTTTCTGTTAACTATTTCAGGATGGCAAAAAGGCCATAATAAGTAGAATAAGCTCTGAAGTAACTAAACTCTGTTATCACTGAGGTCATCTTTTTCTCATACTTCTCCTTCTGAATACACACCGCACCAAAATTGTTAGTGAAATATGCTCCTCAACCTTGCTTTATCCTCTGCAGTACTTCATAAACAGCAAAAAGTGTATCTCTCCCCTGAGTCATCAAATTACTGTCTGTTGAGTAAGTTAGATATTTAGGGCTTCCCAGGTGGTTTTAGTGGTAAAGAACCTGCCTGCCAGTGCAGGAGACATAAGAGACTAGGGTTCGATCCCTAGGTTGGGAAGATTCCCTGTAGAAGGGCATGGCAACCCACTCCAGTATTCTTGCCTGGAGAATCTCCAAGAACAGAAGAACCTGACAGACTACAGTCCGTAGGGTCGCCTAGAGTCTGACACAACTGAAGCAACTTATCATACATGAAATAGATGCTGAGGAAAAATTAAAGTATTTCTGCTTAAATTTTTCATCATAAAATACAGTCTAGAATTTGGATTTACAATTTAGAGAACATTGACATTTTAAGCAGTGTAATATGCTTTTGGGGCATAAATCCCAGGGATTTGAAAGGTGTGTTTCTGTATATTCTTTCATTAAACTGCATGGGTGCCAACTTATCAGGGTAAAAATATAACCCTATTTATGACCTGAATTTTACAAAGGACTGTTGGATAATTCATGCTGTCTATTACAAGTTTCTACAAACTGAAACAAGATTTAGCACATCATACAAGAAAATAACACATATTTCTTATTCTTATCTCTCAAAAGAGAAAGTAGTTCTCCTAGCTTCTTTATGGTACTTGTTCATTTGACAATTTTCCCTGGCTTCAGCTGGCAGCTCCTTACTGTGTTTGCCTGTGTGTGATAAGAGAGATGCACCTCTGCACTGGTCTCACAGGATCTTTCAGTTCAGTTCAGTTCAGTCGCTCAGTCGTGTCCAACTCTTTGTGACCCCATGGATTGTAGCACACCAGGTATCCCTGTCCATCACCAACTCCCAAAGTTTACCCAAACTCATGTCCATTGAGTCAGTGATGCCATCCAACCATCTCATCATCTGTCGTCCCCTTCTCCTCCTGACTTCAATCTTTCCCAGCATCAGGGTCTTTTCCAGTGAGTCAGTTCTTCACATCAAGTGGCCAAAATATTGGAGTTTCAGCTTCAACATCAGTCCTTCCAATGAACACCCAGGATTGATCTCCTTTAGGATGGACTGGTTGGATATCCTTTCAGTCCAAGGGACCCTCAAGGGTCTTCTCCAACATCGCAGTTCAAAAGCGTCAGTTCTTTGGTGCTCAGCTTTCTTTAAAGTCCAACTCTCACATCCATAAATTACCACTGGGTTGCATTTCCTTCTCTAGGGTCTCTTTCTGAGACAGGAATTGAACCCGGGTCTCCCACATTGCGGGTAGATGCTTTATCCTCTGAGCCGCCAGGGAAGCCCATGACCAACCAAGACAACATATTAAAAGCAGAGATGTTACTTTGCCACCAAAAGTCTGTCTAGTCAAGGTTATGGTTTTTCCAATACCCATGTATGGATGTGAGAGTTGGACTGTAAAGAAAGGTGAGCACTGAAGAATTGATGCTTTTGAACTGTGATGTTGGAGAAGACTCTTGAGAGTCCCTTGGACTGAAAGAAGATCCAGTCAGTCCATCCTAAGGAAGATCAGTCCTGAGTGTTCATTGGAAGGACTGATGTTGAAGCTGAAACTCCAATACTTTGGCCACCTGATGCAAAGAGCTGACTCATTTGAAAAGACCCTGATGCTGGGAAAATTGAGGGCAGGAGGAGCAGCTTATGACTGAGGATGAGATGGTTGGATGGCATCATTGACTCAATGGGCATGAGTCTGGGTAATCTCCGGGAGTTGGTTATGGACAGGGAGGCCTGGCGTGCTGCGGTTCAGGAGGATCACAAAGAGTCAGACATGACTAAGTGACTAAACTGAACTGAAACTGAATCATGGTTAGGAGGATTCTTGCCTTTTTGAAAATGAGATTAGGCATCGATAATATTTTGCAATAAGTTCAGATGTAAAAGACTGACAAAATAGTACCAAAGCTCCCTTATATATTAATATTTTGCTCCACCTCCTAAAAGTGCAACTTGTCTATAAGCATAGAACATTATTAAAACTAAATAATTGGATTGTGCATGTGTGCTAAGTCACTTCAGTTATCTTCTTCTCTTTGTGACCACATGAACTGTGGTATTGGAGAAGACGCTTGAGAGTCCCTTGGACTGCAAGTATATCAAACCAGTCATTCCTAAAGGAAATCAGTCCTGAATATTTATTGAAAGGACTGATGCTGAAGCTGAAGCTCCAATACTTTGGCCACATGGTGTGAAGAGTTGACTTATTGGAAAAGACCCTGATTTGGGGAAAAATTGAGGGCAGGAGAAGTGGGCAGCAGAGGATGAAATGGTTAGATGGCATCATGGACTCAATGGACATGAGTCTGAGCAAGCTTCAGGAGATGGTGATGGGCAGTGAAGTCTGGCGTCCTGCAATCCATGACATCACAACGAGTTGCACACAACTGGGTAGATGAACAACAGCAACAAGCTTCTGTGAATACCACAGAGGCAGTATGTCCTTGTCAGTACTTCAGGGAGAATATGATATGCAGATTTCTTATCACTGATGCTAACTTTGTTAAGTGTGGTTAATTGCTATCATTTAGGCCTTTTCATCATAGAGGTTTCCCTCTGAAATTACTTTGGGGGAAATACATTGATTTTAAGTTGTAGCAGAGGGTATCATTCTATGATCTTACAGTTAGATATCAGTGTTTTAGTGAGCTTAGAATGGTCTTCATAAATGTTTTTGGTAAAGTCTTTTCCTTTGGAATATATGTCATTGTATGAAGAAGAGTTGGGAATTATTTCAGAATGGCTCCTCTTCTTGTTTCTTGCCTGAATCAGGAGGAGATCTTTCTTAGGTTCTCAACTTCAACACCTGGTGGGATTAGCGGAAGCAAAACCTACAGAAGAGTGGGGACCTGCTTTATTTATTTATTTATATTGGTTTTGCCATACAATGACATGAAACCACCATGGGTTTACATACACTCCCCCTCCAGAACCCACCTCCCTCCTCCCTCCCTATTCCCTCCCCCTGGGACATCTCTGTGTACCAGCCCCGAGCATCAATCCTGGGCTGGCGATTGATTTCACATATGATAATTAACATGTTTCAATGCCATTCTCCCATATCATCCCACCCTTGCCCTCATCCACAGAGTCCACGAGTCTGTTCTATACGTCTGTGTTCCTTTTGCTGTCACGCATGCAGGGTTCTCGCTGCCATCTTTCTAAATTCCATATATATGTGTTAGTATACTGTATTGTTGTTTTTCCCTCTGGCTTACTTCACTTTGGATAATAGGCTCCAGTTCCGTCCATCTGAGTAGAACTGATTCAAATGAATTTTTCCTTAATGCTGAGTAATATTCCATTGTGTATATGTACCACAGCTTTCTTATCTATTCGTCAGTTGATGGGCATCTAGGTTGCTTCCATGTCCTGGCTATTGTAAACAATGCGGCAATGAACATTGGGATACACGTGTCTCTTTCAATTCTGGTTTCCTCGGTGTGTATGCCCAGCAGTGGGATTGCTGGGTCATATGGCAGGACTATTTGCAGTTTTTTAAGGAATCTCCACACTGTTTTCCATAGTGGCTGTACTAGTTTGCATTCCCACCAACAGTGTAAGAGGGTTCCCCTTTCTCCACATCCTCTCCAGCATTTATTGCTTGTAGATTTTTGGATTGCAGCCTCTCTGACTGGTGTAAAGTGGTACCTCATTGTGGTTTTGATTTGCATTTCTCTGATAATGAGTGATGTTGAGCATATTTTCATGTGTTTGTTAACCATTTTTATGTCTTCTTTGGAGAAATGTCTGTTAAGTTCTTTGGCCCACTTTTTGATTGGGTCTTTTATTTTTCTAGAATGGAGCTGCAGGAGTTGCTTGTATATTTTTGAGATTAATTGTTTGTCCGTTGCTTCACTGGCTATTATTTTCTCTCATTCTGAAGGCTGTCTTTTCACCTTGCTTATAGTTTCCTTTGTTGTGCAGAGGCTTTTAATTTTAATTAGGTCCCATTGTTTATTCGTGCTTTTATTTCCAATATTCTGGGAGGTAGGTCATAGAGGATCCTGCTTTGGTTTATGTCGGAGAGTGTTTTGCCTATGTTATCCTATAGGAGTTTTATGGTTTCTGGTCTTATGCTTAGATCTTTGATCCATTTTGAGTTTATCTTTGTGTATGGTGTTAGAAAGTGTTCTAGTTTCATTCTTTTACAAGTGGCTGTCCAGTTTTCCCAGCACCACTTGTTAAAGAGGTTGTCTTTTCTCCATTGTATATTCTTGCCTCCTTTGTCAAAGATAAGGTGTCCATAGATGCGTGGGTTTATCTCTGGGCTTTCTATTTTGTTCCATTGATCTATATTTCTGTCTTTGTGCCAGTACCATACTGTCTTAATGACTGTGTATTTGTAGTATAGCCTAAAGTCCGGGAGGTTGATTCCGCCCGTTCCATTCTTCTTTCTCAAGATTGCTTTGGCTATACGAGGTTTTTTGTATTTCCATACAAATTGTGAAATTATTTGTTCTAATTCTCTGAAAAAGACCTCTGGTAGCTTGATAGGAATAGCATTGAATCTATAGATTGCTTTGGGTAGTATACTCATTTTCACTATATTGATTCTTCCAATCCATGAACATGGCACATTTCTCCATCTATTTGTGTCCTCTTTGATTTCTTTCATCAGTGTTTTATAATTTTCTATATACCAGTCTTTTGTTTCTTTAGGTAGAAATACTCCTAAGTAGGGGACTCGCTTTTAACGATAATCATTAGATAATTCTTACTCTCAGCCTAGTAAGTGCTCAGTCTCCAGTAATTTGTCAGAGTTTTGGCATGTTATAATTTCATGTTATTGTGTTTAAACTACACTTTAATAATTTTCTTTGGTTTCCTTTGACTTGTGGATTACATAGTAATATATTACTTAGTTTTCAAATAGTGGATTTTCCAGATATCTTGCCATATTGATTTCTAAGTTAATTACACAGTCTTCAGTAAATATACAAAGTATGACTTGAACCTTTTACATTTCTTCAGACTTATTTGTGACCCAGAATAGAATCTAGTATGACAAAGCTTTATGTTATTTTGGAAAGAATAAGTATTCTTTGATGTTGAGTGGAATTTCTAAAAATGTCAATTTGGTCAATTTGTTTGATAAGGCTGTTCAAGTCTTTCATATATTTCCAATTAAGAAAAAACCTTTTTCTATCAATTCTTGAGTGAACTGAAACTTCCGATTGTAATTGCATATTTGAGTACTGGTGTCAGATTCAAATCCATTTGTCGAATTGTACTGAATTGGCAACCAAGGTTTGATTATATACTTTGGTAAAGGTCAGTGAAATCATTCTGTGAAGATCAACTGGGTATATTAAACTAACAGTGAAGTTTATTTCATGTTTTATTATTTGTAAATTAGATTAGTGGAATTTATACTATAACTGTATTTTTTTCTGATAACTGCTTGTTAAACATCAGCACACTGTTTCTCTGAACACACGAATTGAAGGGTCTGGACTTCATTGAGCACTAGATTCCTTGAGTCATATCTATGTCAACAAATGCAAAGCAAGTGTTTACATTTACATAGCAACAGCTCAAGAACAACTAAAAAAATAAAAGGTCTCATAAAGCAAAGAGGCAAGCAAAAATATAATTCTGGCATAACTGGAAAATTCACACCTAGGATGCAAAAGTGATGAATAGGGAGGCCTGGCATGCTGCATTCCACGTGGTCACAAAGAGTTGGACGAAACTTAGTGACTGAAAACAACAAAATGATGCCTAAGAGCCCAGTATACATCCCAACTCTACCTGAAGCTATTGTCAAATTGAGCAAAACACTTTTTACAAGCAGATATAGTAAATGTTTTTGTTGAGACAAGAAAATGTAAAGATCATATGGATATTTTAAACATTCATACTCTCAGAAATTATTAATTTTTTGCATATTTTTCAGTATGTGCAACCCTGTTTCTATAAATACTTCTTAGAAGAGCTCATTTTTTAATGGTGAGAAAATAAACAATGAGAGTTCTAATGAATATTAAGGAAAAGTGCTCTGATGGAAATTATTACATTTGCTTATACATTCCTTATACAAGAAGGTAGAAAATAAATGGGTAGATGAATACTAAATGAAGTTTTATTCTTACTAGTGTAGAGGTATAATAAGAACTTATGGAGAAGATTTATTATGTCAGAGTTTTAATAGTGCAAATGTGTTTAAATCCACAAACTCCAAAGTTCACAGAATTCTGAAATAATTTATATGCACACACATATACAAGTATATATATATATAAATATATAATAATGTAATTATAAAACACTGAAAAACATTTCAAGATATCATTAATATATCAGAAATTTTGAGAACTATCTGGGTGAAAAAAGCACATGTTTAAATTGTCTAAAAAGTCATAGAAATGCTATCTGATCTTAGGCAGAAAAAGGCATGCCAGGATATTTCCATTGGAGTATTTGATGAGCTCCAGACTAACCATTAGCAAATTAAAAGAAAATAATGGGTTATGGATCAATCACCCGTGTTGTTAGTTAAAGATGATTCATGTTGAGGTATTGGGATCTTACAGAAATATCAACTCCATATTTGTAGTAACTTTGAAATTTAGTCCAAAAAGCATATTGAATATTAAAGTATGGACTTCACAATGAAGTTATAATGTCTACGTCCCAAATAGAATAGATCAGCATATATAATCTAAAAATAATAGGAGATACAAGGATAAATAGAAACACACTAGTTGGAGGAGACTTTATCCTCACAAAAGGGTTGTTTTAATACTCTGTGTTGCTGTATTGGGAGAAATCGTTTTTTAGAATTGCTTGTTGATAACTTGTATTTTGCTCTTGATTGATGTCCAAAAGGAAAGCTCTTCAGTGATTGTTAAATTTAAATTTTGGAAATTTTATTCACTGTCATTCCAGCTTATGTGACATCAGATCACTCATGCACAGAAAATTTTCAGGGCATGCAAAGATAAAGAAGATTGTGAATCAACTGAGATAAAAATGGAATAGATGGAAACTAAAACCTGAAGGAAACAAAAGTTGAATATAGTAGTGGATGCAGAAATATAAGAATATTAATAATTGTGTTATAAGTTTCCATTTAAAGTTCAGGTCACGCACTTCTTTACAATTAAAATTTATTTGAGAAGCATTTCTTTACCAAGTTCTTAAAGGACTGCTTTACCTGCTGGTTCCTTAAGGAATAAATGAAAGGATTTAGCATTGGGACAACAGAGGTATTAAGCACTGCTATACCCTTGGTTAAAGCCACTCCTTCTTTGGCTGAAGTTTTGACATACATGAAAATGCAACTTCCATAAGAAATGGAGACAACAGTCATGTGTGAGGAACAAGTGGAAAGTGCCTTTTTCCTTTGCTCAGCAGAGGGGATCCTCAGAATTGTTTTAAGGATGAATACATAGGAAAGAATCACTAATGTTAGAGTTACCATGAGTGTGAATACTGCCAGGAAAAATGCCAAGAGCTCTAGGAAGGCTGTGTCTGTGCAGGAGATCAGTAGCATGGGAGAAGAGTTGCAGGTGAAATGGTCAATGATGTTGGAATCACAGAAATCCAACGGAAGTCCCATGATCACAGGTGGGAAGATAATGAGAAACCCAGCCAGCCAAGAACTAATGACAAACTGGTTGCAGATTCTGCTATTCATTATTGTTGTGTAATGCAGTGGCTTACAGATTGCCACATAACGATCATAGGACATGACAGTCAAAAGGAAAAATTCTGTTGAACCAAGGAGTATGAGGAAAAACACTTGAGTCATGCAAGAATTATAGGAAATGGTCATATCCCCTGTTACAATGCCTGACCAGAAATCTAGGAATACAAACTGTTGTGAATGAGATTTCTAGGAAGGAGAAATTCCTAAGGAAGAAATACATGGGTGTTTTGAGGTGTGAGTCTACAAGAGAAAGGGTGATAATTGTCAGGTTTCCACTTATACTCAATATGTATGTGCAAAATAGAAATAGAAAAATCAAAACATTTAGCTCTGGATCATCTGTTAATCCCAGAAGAATGAACTCTTTCACAGAGGTGTGATTTTTCATTTCTTATTACTGACTTATTCCAAGTCTATAAATGCAAAAAGAAGCAAGATTTAGTGAGTAGTACTTTACGGACTTTACCTTTTTAAAAATCACTTCTGCTGGTTTAAGAAACGTGTGTGTGTGTGTGCTTTGTCGCTCAGTCATGTCCCACTCTTTGTGAACCCATGGACTATAGCCCACCAGGTGCCTCTGTCCATGGAAATTCTCCTGGCAAGAATACTAGAGTGGGTTGCGATGCCCTCCACCACGGATCTTCCCAACCCAGGGACTAAACCCAGGTCTCCCTCACTGCGGGAGGATTCTTTACTGTCTGAATCACCAGGGAAGCCCAAGAATACTGGAGTGGGTAGCCGATCCCTTCTCCAGGGGCACTTCCTGACCCAGAAGTTGAACTGGGGTCTCCTGCATTGCAGGTGGATCTTTACCAACTGAGCTACCAGGGAAGCCCATATATATGTATATAAATAATGGAGAAGTAAATTAGACACCAAATGTTACTGAGTTTTGAAAATATATCTAAGCCATGAGAAGAAAACTTACATCTTCTAGATCGCCAGCCTTTTCATATTGAGTGAGTTACTTGATAGGATTAACAATCATATTTGTATAAGAAAAATATACCTATCACATGTGTTTCAGTTTCTTTTCAGAGTTTGATCATATGGGTAAAAAATTAGGTAGAACATTATAAAATATTTTAATCCTCAATCACCATGTGGTCTAATGATTTTTCTGAAAATAAAACATTTTGAAATTTGACTTTTTAGAGAGTCATTTTCCACATGTTTCAATCTTTCATGTCATTCTTGCCTACATAGAAAATTAAAACTTAACAAAAGGATCAGAGTCATAAAAATTAATATGCACATATTCCTAGTTAAGCTGAGAAGTTAAAGTTTTTCTTTTGAGTTAAATAATAATCTATTACTTTTTAGAAGAGATTCTTACATGCAAAGTTAATTGATCTAAGCATAAATTCATTAGAAAATGAGAAAATAAATGAGGTGAGATAAGAAAAATACACTTACAATTATATAATCCCACGTGGTAGCACTTTGTTCAAACCCAAGTAATCTGTTGCTTTAATTTGAGTGTCGGTGTGGAATCTATACTTATGGAGTATTTCATAGACTTTCCAACTTGTTTCTGCCTTTGATTTTCCTATGCAATAACATACTTACATAGCGTGTAGGTAGAATTTGGCAATGTGATCCTGGCTGCGTAGTGTGAGATGGACATATTGAAGGATAAATCCAGTAGAAGGTTTATTCCTGAAATTGACAAGGCCCTAACAGAAAAGTGACATAGTCCCAGTTGCTGGTAGAAGGTGTTACAGCCAGAAGACAAGCAGGGTTCAAGAGATCCCTCTGGAAAGGATTGGTGACACGGTGGCAGAGGCTCTGTGGCAGTCCCATGTAGTCAATTCATGCTGAGTCTGAAAGGCTGAGACTCAAGTAGTATTGCAAGATTTTTTATTGAGTAACAGTGTCTCTGATACTGGCTTGTTGTTTAGAAGTGCTGGAAATGGGAGAGGGTAGTAGTGAAGCGAAACTTTGTCCTAAGTGTTTAAATGGTTACACAGTAGAATCAACCAGAGACCAAGCTTTCCTGGAATGTGGGTCAGACTCAAAGAACTTGAGATAAAAGAAAAGGGAAAAGGAATAGAAGAAAGTGGGATTAGAGCAGTAATTACTTTGGTGAAACAGGCAAATAAAGGCGATAGAGTTATATATTTTGCTGGTTAATAAAGTGAAGCTCCTAGTTCCTGAGGAGAGAGCTCAAACTTTCTGAGTGAGAATCCAAAAGTAGAAGCTCTGGAAAAGAGATGCAATGCATGGCGTATCAGTGGAAACTTGTGAGAAAAAAAATGCACTTGGAACTATTCCACATTTCACCATCTAAGGCCAGGCATTTAGTACCTCGTTTCCCAAAATTTTCATAAAAGTAGCAGTGGCCTAACCTTAGATGCAAGGAAAATCTATCAATATAGTATCTTACTTGGCTCTCAGTAACCTTTGTGAAAGGAGGACGGTTGATAATTTTTGTTTTCACTTATTTACCTTCCAGGGGCAAAGACTAGATTGTCTAACTACAAAACAAACAGACTGGTTTTTACCAGTTTTTTTTTTTTTTTTTTTCTCCTCAAAATAGCCACAGGGGATTGTTGCAGTGAAACAGAATTCCAATGCCTCTGGAGAGAGATGGTGCTTATTAGTTCAACCTAAATTTAGTTGAATAATCTTAATTGGGTGTCCTTGGGAAATAATTTTTTAAAAAACACTAAATGTCAGAGGACAACTGCAAAAAGCAACAGCTAGAAAGTAGCAATCTTTGAAATTTTGGATTTTGTATTGTCAGTGTTATTTTATTTTTGCTTGATATAAATGTCTGTTGAGGTAGTGTATTTCAATTAATGTAAACTTGTGAGGAAGCAGAAAATGGCAAGAGGAAAGGGTAGCCAGGAGACTCAAAGCACTGTTCAAATGTTTTGTTACAAAGTTACTCAAGATTCCTTTACATGGGTAATTAACGTATGGGTCTCATGTGTTAATTTTTTCAATTTTTTTTTTAGATCAGTGTGAGTTCATGGATATTTATTTTATACTTTAAATTATAATCATTGATAATTTGTCTTGTTGCTAGATTTTTCACCTACTTCGGCCATTGGGAGCCCTTTCAATGGGTTGCTGCTTTTTTTGACCTACTGCTATCATAGTGCTTTAAAAGAAAAGGCCCTTCTTTATTTTCTGGAATTATAAGATGCTTCAGGATTATCATGTATATGCCTTACCACAGCCCTCAACTATCTCTTCAATGATGCCTGGATTCTTTAAGATTAAAATGTTAGTCACTCAGTCTTGTCTGACTGTCTGTGATTCCATGACTGTAGCCCACCACGTTCCTCCGTCCATGGAATTCTCCAGGCAAGAATATTGGATATTGGAGTGAGTTGTCGTAGAAACCAGGATCTCAGCTCTGGGTGTGTTCATTGCTGTCATGGTTCCATTGATTCTAGGTCCTCTAACAGGACAGAACCAAGAAAAACATATGAGATTGTAAACCTGTATATCAATATGTATGTATAATCTTTATGTTACCTTCTGGATTTATACTAAACTAAAAATGAACCTATACTGTTATCTTCATTACCAGATACATTGTAATAACGTCAGGTCTCCTTCTCCCTAAGTTCCCACTGCAAAAGTAAGATTCCTGGCACCCTCTATCCATTTGCTTAAATCTTCAATTCCTGTGTACTTATATAACATTATCAAAATTATTGACCTATACAATGATGGGAAAACCCCTTATTAACTATACTGTAGAACTTATTATGTACCTTTTCTTTGTTTTTAGCCTTATAAACTTCAATCATTTTTGAAGCTACTTAGGTCAGCACCTTTCAACCCTACTTCCTTTAGTGCGATTATTGCAGAAATTTAAGATACAATTATTTTGGGAGTCATATTCTGTGTTCCAGTCTGTGATCCCCTAGCTTCTTAAATGATTTTTTAAACATTTGTGTAAATTAAGGTTTAACAAGCCCTTCTTTCTAAAAAAAACCCTTTGCAGGAGGACTTTCTCTAGCTGTGATGAGAGAGAAGTACTCTCTTAGTTGTAAACACAGGCTCTCCATTGCAGTGGCTGCTTTTGTGAAGCACAGGCTCTAGGGCATGGGCTCAGTTGTGATGCATGGGCTTAGTTGCTTTGTGGCATGTGGATTTTTTTGGACCAGCATCAAATAGGTGTTTTCTACATTGACAGTTGGATTGTTAACCACTGGATCACCAGGAAAATCCAAGGTTTACTCTTTGGAATTAATTTTTTATGAATTTTGACAAATGCATAGGACCATGAATTCATCGTTACAATATTATATAAAATAGTTTCTTTGCCTTAAAGTCCTCATTCATGTCGCCTATGTAATCCTCTTTATTTCTCAACAATCCCTGAAAGCCTTTGATCATTTTACATTATGTATTGTTCTGGTTTTTCTAGAATATTATATAACTGAAATCAAATAGTATGTTGCCTTTTCAAACTGCTTTCATTCAGTTAGAAATGTTGATTTATGGTTCATCCATGTCTTTTTGCAGTTTGATAGCTCTTTACTGTCTTTCATTGAATATATAGATGAACCACTTTTTTTTTCATCCATTTCCCTTTGTAGGGGCATCTTGAATACTTCTAGTTTTTTTGGTGATTATAAATAAAGCTTCTAGGAACTATTGGAATTCAGTTTTTGTGTAGACTTGAGTTTTCAAATCAATTGGGTAAGTATCTGGAACTGTAGTTACTGCAATTGTCCTCCACTGGATCATGTGGAAGACCATACTGAGATTCTTCCATTCTTTTTGACACTTGGCTTTGGGATATCAGTTCCCCCCTGGGGACTGAACCTGGGCCATGGCAGTGAAAGCCCAGAATCTTAACCACTTTACCAGGTAACTCAGAAACTGCCCTTATCTTTAAAAAAAATTTTTTTTTTAATTGGAAGATAATTGCTTTACAATATTGTGTCGATGTCCGCCGTACATGAGTCAGGCATAGTATAGCCTTTTAAGAAACTGAGAAATGTCTTCCAAAGTGACGATATAATTTTGTTTTACCATTAGCAGTAAATGAGAGTATCAAACTTCCTACTACCTGCATTATCTGTAGCAATTGGTGTTGTTAATGTTTTACAGTTTAGTCATAATATGTGCATAAAGATAGCTCATTACTGATATAATTTGTAATTATCTAAGGACAGTGATGCCTAACATCTTTTCATTCTAATCCCTTAGATTCAAGGAATTAGATCTGATAGACAGAGTGCCTGAAGAACTTGGACAGAGATTCTTGACATAGTATAGAAGTCAGTGACTAAAACCGTCTCAATGGAAAAAACTTCAGAAGGAGAGTGGTTGTATGAGGAGGCTTTACAAATAGCTGAGAAGAGAAGAAAATTTAAAAGCAAGGGAGAAAAGAAAAGATAAACCCAACTGAATGCAGAGTTCCTGAGAAAAGCAAAGAAAGAAAAGAAAACCTCCTTTAATGAACAATGCAGAGAAGTCAGGAAAATAAAAGAATGGGGATGACTAGAGATCTCTTCAAGAAAACTGGGGAGATCAAGGGAATATTTCAAGGAAATATGGACACGATAAAGGACAGAAATGGTAAGGACCTAACTGCCGGGAGCTGTCAGGATGTCCCCTTGCTCGGATGACAAGGTCACGAGACTAAGAAAGAAAGTGCAGAGCTGACTTTCTTTATTGGGGCATCCCAGGCTAGGCACCCCCTGGTATTTATCTTGGGAGTTCTGTCCATGCTCGGAACATTGGCTCATCTCAGTAGGTCAGTCCCAGTTGGAAAGAATTCGTCCTGAGATAATCCCCCCAGACCTTATCGACCAGAGGATCTGCTGGGAAGGTGGATCGCCTTCCCCAGGGGCTAAGGAGGAATGTAAGGGATATTTAAATAGATTACTACTCCTCCTACTCATTACTGGAGAGTTTACCAAGGGTTCTCTGGGGGTCATGGCAAGGCCACCACCAGAAAGGCTCATACTTGGGTCACCTTTCACTAATCCTGGGGTTCTGTATTTCTAAATTTTCTAGTTGTCTTAGGTATAAAGTTAGGTTATTTATTTGACTTTTTTCTTGTTTCTTGAGGTAAGCCTGTATTGCTATGAACCTTCCCCTTAGCACTGCTTTTACAGTGTCCCATAGGTTTTGGGTTGTTGTGTTTTCATTTTCATGCATTTCTGTGCATATTTTGATTTCTTTTTTGATTTCTTCTGTGATTTATTGGTTATTCAGCAGCGTGTTGTTGAGCCTCCATGTGTTGGAATTTTTAAAGGTTTTTCTCCTGTAATTGACATCTAATCTTAACTGCATTGTGGTCAGAAATGGTTTCAATTTTTTTGAATTTACCAAGGCTAGATTTATGGCCCAGGATGTGATCTATTTTGGAGAAGGTTCGGTGTGCGCTTGAGAAAAAGGTGAAATTCATTGTTTGGGGGTGAAATATCCTATAGATATCAATTAGGTCTAACTGGTCTATTGTATCATTTAAAGTTTGTGTTTCCTTGTTAATTTTCTGTTTAGTTGATCTATCCATCAGTGTGAGTGGGGTATTAGTCTCCCACTATCATTGTGTTATTGTTGATTTCCCCTTTCATACTTGTTAGCATTTGGCTTACATATTGCAGTGCTCCTATGTTGGGTGCATATATATTTATAATTGTTATATCTTCTTGGATATATCCTTTGATCATTATGTAATGTCCATCTTTATCTCTTTTCACAGCCTTTATTTTAAAGTGTAATTTATCTGATATAAGTATTGCTACTCCTGCTTTCTTTCAGTCTCTATTTGCATGGAATATCTTTTTCCAGCCCTTCACTTTGAGTCTGTATGTATCCCTTGTTTCCAGGTGGGTCTCTTGTAGACAACATGTGTATAGGGGTCTTGTTTTCATATCCAATCAGCCAATCTTTGTCTTTTGGTTGGGGCATTCAACTTGTTTACATTTAATGTTATTATTGATAAGTGTGATCTCGTTGCCATTTACTTACTGTTTTGGGTTAGAGATTATACAACCTACGTGTCTAGGGAGGATCTTTTGGCATTTGTTGGAGCGCTGGTTAGGTGTTGCTGAATTCTCTCAGCTATTGCTTGTCTGGAAAGCTTTTGATTTCTCCTTTAAATTTGAATGAGATCCTGGCTGGGTACAGTAATCAGGGTTGTAGATTATTTTCTTTCTTCACTCTGAGTATGTCCTGCCATTCCCTTCTGGCCTGAAGAGTTTCTATTGAAAGATCAGCTGTTATCCTTATGGGATTTTCCTTGTGTGTTATTTGTTGTTTTTCCCTTGCTGCTTTTAATATTTTTTCTTTGTGTTTGATCTTTGTTTATTTGATTAATATGTGTCTTGGCATGTTTAGCCTTGGGTTTATCCTGTTTGGGACTCTCTGGGTTTCTTGGACTTGGGTGATTATTTCCTTTCCCATTTTAGGGAAGTTTTCAACTATTATCTCCTCAAGTATTTTCTGATGGTCTTTCTTTTTGTCTTCTTCTTCTGGGACTCCTGTGATTCAAATGTTGGTGCATTTAACATTGTTCCAGAGGTCTCTGAGGTTGTCCTCATTTCTTTTGATTCTTTTTCTTTTTTCCTCTCTGTTTCATTTATTCCTACCATTCTGTCTTCTACCTCACTTATCCTACCTTCTTTCTCTGTTATTTTACTGCTAGTTCCCTCCAGGGTGTTTTTGATCTCATTTATTGCATTATTCATTGTATTTTGGCTCTTTTTTATTTCTTCTAAGTCCTTGTTAAACCTTTCTTGCATCTTCTCAATCCTTGTCTCCAGGTTATTTATCTGTAACTCCAATTTGTTTCCAAGATTTTGGATCATTTTTACTATCATTATTCAGAATTCTTTATCAGGTAGATTCCCTATCTCTTCCTCTTTTGTTTGGTTTGCAAGGCATTTATCCTGTTCCTTTACCTGCTGGGTATTTCTCTGCCTTTTCATCTTGATTATATTGCTGTGTTACCTCTTTATTGTGGAGGTTCCTTGCTGTGGGTGGGGTTCGACGGGTGGTTTGTCAAAATTTCCTGGTTGAGGAAGCTTGTGTTGGGGTTCTGCTGGGTGGATCTGGATTTCTTCTTTCTGGAGAGCAATGAAGTGTCCAGTATAGAGTTTTGAGATGTCAGTGGGCTTGGTGTGACTTTGGGCAGCCTGTGTATTGAAGCTCCAGGCTATGTTCCTGTGTTGCTGGAGAATTTTCATGGTATATCTTACTCTGGAACTTGTTAGCCCTTAGGTGGTGCTTGGTTTCAGTGGTATGGAGGCGTTTGATGAGCTCCTATCAATCAATGCTTCCTGATGTCAGTTGTTCTCTGGTATTCTCGGAATTTGGGCTTAGGCCTTCTGTCTCTGGTTTTCAGCCTTATTCTTACAGTAGCCTCAGGACTCCTCCATCTATACAGCACTGATGATAGAACATCTAGGTTAATGATGAAAAGTTTCTCCACAGTGAGGAACACCCAGAGAGGTACACAGAGTTACATGGAGAGGAGAAGAGGGAGGAGGGACATAGAGGTGACCAGAAGGAGAAGAGAGGATTCAAATAGGGAGAGAGTGAGCTAGCCAGTGATCATTTCCCTATGTGTTCTCCACAGTCTGGATGTCTCAGAGATGTTCACAGAGTTATACCAAAAAGAGAAGAGGGAGGAAGGAGACAGAAATGGCCAGGGGAGAAAAGGGGGAGTCGAAAGGAGAGAGAGAGAGATCCAGCCAGTAATTAGTTATCTATGTGTTATTCACAACTCGTAACACTCAAAGAGGTTCACAGAGTTGGGTAGAGATGAAAAGGGAGAGGGGGGAGATAGAGGTGACCTGGTGGAAAAAAAGGAGAGTCAAAAATTGGGAAAGAACTATCGAGCCAGTGATCTCACTCCCAAGTAAAAGTGGGTATTGAAGATTGGTTTCTTAAAGATACAAAGTTGATAACAAATATTAAAAAGCAAAGATTAAAAATCTAGAGTAAAGGTTAGAGTCTCAAAAATACAATTTAAAAAAAAGGGAAAAGAGAAAAAAAGAAAAGAAAAATAAAAAAGGAGGAAAAGAAGGGAAAAAAACAAAACAAAACACAAGTGAACAACAACAAAAAAACAGAGTTACCGAGATTCTTACATATATATATATGAACTTTGCTTAAAAAATACGATCTTCTTTTTTTTTTTTGCTAGGTAATAAATGGTTGTAAAAATGCAAATTGAAGGAATTATAGGGGACTTAAAAATAAATTAAAAAGTTAAAGAAAATAGTAATAATAAAAGTTTTAAAAATTTAAAAGATGATCACAGTAACAATATATCTAAGGCTTCCTCTTCAGCTGTTGTGTACAGTGTGGGGTCAGTTCATTTTCAGATAGTTCCATGGTCCGGCTTGTACTTCTCAAGGTCTATAGGCTCCTTCCTATATAGTCGGTGCTAACTACAGGGACTTAATCTGTTACTCCTGTCAGTTCCAAAGCGGTTCCCTCTGATTATTTTAGCCTCTTCTGTTTGCTAATCTCTCTATTTCCCACCCTGACACTAGGGGAGCAGTGGTGGTCACTTTTTTAGGCTCTCTTGTTCAGTTGTGCTGTGGGGAGGGAAGAACACTGCAAACAGATATCACTCGCGTGCGCTCACAGTGATTCAGCCACTCTGGGGTTTGTCCCCGCTCCCGGCGTGTGCGCTTTCCCAGACCACACTGCTCAGGCTCTATGTCACTCTGCTGGGAGCTGCCTGAGGCGGCTGCTGGGGCTGCCTGCACTTCCCAGGTCCTATTGGCCTGCGCAGGTGGGGGCTGCGACTTCTCCCCTCCCCCATCCCAGCTACTCTGTTTTCTCAGTGTGCAACTGGGCGTGCCTTCCCAGGTGTGTGGAGAGCTGATCTCTGGCGGCATCCTTCCAGAATCCCAAGAAGTCTTGGTTAGCAATGAATCCTGCCCGAGTTTTGGTAGACGATGCCTCTCCGGAGCCGCAGCCCCCACCTGCCGGTCTCGGGTGGGTGACGGGCCCATCCGCTGCCTGTAGCCGACCAGCCCCGCACAGCCCTTTGTTCTGTGCTTGGGCCTGGTGGTGGTTTTCACGGGAAAGCTATTCCACAGTCTAGGTTGCTGTCTCAGGCTAGTTCCCTTGGGTTGCCCTCGGGTATTCAGTCCCATTCCCCACCCAAAGCGGTGCAGCCCGCCTCTCCCTGAGCTTGCTAGTGGGGGATGGGGCGTCTGAGCTGCTGCTCCGCTGGGAGTTGCAGTTAGGTACATAATCTATGGCGTTTAATTATTAATCTATTTTTACTCCCGGTTATTTTGCCCTCTGAGACTCACCACAGATCTGTTGGGTAGAATGTTTCTGGTGTTCGGAAACTTCTCTTTTCTAAGACTCCCTCCCAGGATGGATCTCTGTCCCTACCTCCTTTGCCTCTCTTTTTATTTTTTATATTTTGTCCTACCTTCTTTCAAAGACAATAGGCTGCCTTTCTGGGTGCCTGATGTCCTCTGCCAGCACTCAGAAGTAGTTTTGTGGAGTTTGCTCAATCTTTAAATGTTCTTTCGATGTATTTATTGGGGAGAAAGTGGTCTCCCTGTCCTATTCCTCTGCCATCTTAAGACCGCCTATATCAGATGTTTCATTCACAAATATTGCCCTCAGTCTGAGACTTGCCTTATACTTTTCTAAGCATTGTCTCTCTCACAACCTGTTTTGAATTTTAATGAAGTTCATTTCATCATATAGTTACTTCATGGATGATGCCTTTGTTGTTTCTGTGTCACCAGTGTCACAAAAGTCACATACTTTTATCTTGTGTGAGCAGCTTAGTTTCAGTTAAGTTCAGTTGCTCAGTCCTATCTGACTTTTTGTGACCCTATGGACTGCAGCATCCCCGCCTTCGCAATGCATTACCAACTCCCGGAGCTTGTTCAAATTCATGTCCATTGAGTTGGTGATGTCATCCAACCACCTCATCGTCTGTTGTCCCCTTCTCCTCCTGCCTTCGGTCTCTTCCAGCATCACCGTCTTTTCTAATTATTCAGTTCTTCACATCAGGTGGCCAAAGTATTGGAGCTTCAGCTTCAGCATCAGTCCTTCCAATGAATATTCAGGACTGATTTCTTTTAGGATGGACTGATTTGATCTCCTTGTGGCCCAAGGGACTCTCAAGAGTTCTCCAACACCACACTTCAAAAGTGTCAGTTCTTCAGTGCTCAGCTTTCTTTATGGTCCAACTTTCACATCCATCCATGACTACTGGGGAAACCATAGCTTTGACTAGACAGACCTTTGTTGGCAAAGTAATGTCTCTGCATTTTAATATGCTGTCTAGTTTGTTGTAGCTTTTCTTCCAAGGAGCAAATGTCTTTTAATTTCATGGCTGAAGTCACCATCTGCAGTGATTTTGGAGCCCAAGAATATAAAGTCTCTCACTGTTTCCATTTTTTCCTTGTCTATTTGCCATGAAGTGATGGGCCGGGATGACATGATCCTCATTTTTTAAGTTTTAAGCCAGCTTTTTCACTCTCCTCTTTCACTTTCATCAAGAGGTTCTTTAGTTCCTCTTTGCTTTCTGCCATAAGAGTGGTGTCATCTGCATATCTAAGGTTAATGATATTTCTCCTGGAAATCTTGATTCCAGTTTCTGTGAGTGGCTTACCTTGCATTTAATTTCTCCTTTTTCTAGTTTCCTGAGGCACAACTTAGATTTTTAATTTTACATCTTTCTTCTTTTCTAATATTTTTTCAATGCCATTAATTTCTCTTTAAACACTGTTTTTGGTACCCTATAAATGTTGATGTGGTCTGTTTATTTACATATCTCAAAATATTTTAAAATTTATTCTGACATTTCTTCTTTGCTCCATGTGTTATTAGAAGCCTGTCATTTAATCTCCATTAAATGGAAATTTGGAGGCTTTCTAGTTATCTTTTTGTAATTTATTTGTAGTTTAATTCAATTATGGTCTTAGGGTAGACATTATTTTATTTCTAATTTTTAAATTTGTTTAGTGTATTTGATGGTCCAACATGTCTTGACAATTATTCTGTGTGAAGCTTGAGAAGAATGTAGATTTTCCTGTTACTGGATGAAGTACTCTATAGGTGTTAGTTTTAATCAGTTGGTTGATGACCTTGCTGAGTTCCTTTGTGTCCTTACTGATTTTCTACCTGCTGGATATGTTTCTTTTTGATAGATGGGTATGGATGTCTCCAACTGTGATGGTGCATTCATCTATCTTTTAGTCATTCTATTAATTTATGCATTACATAGTTTATCTGTTGTTAGGAATTAAAAATAGTCATGAGGAATTTTTAGATCTTCTTGGAGAATTGGCCCTTTTCAAAGTCATTTTATGGAGACATTTTATTATATGAGAATAGAAAATGTAACATTTATACATGAGATGCGTTCCCAGTATTTCAGCAAACAAGAAGTAAAAAAGCCTATTCTTCAGAGAAATACTGACTTAGAAAATTCAGGAAATCTTTTCCAAAATTTTGCATGTTTAGATATTTTCACATAGAAAGTATGCATGCACAATATTCCATTTACTTCTGGCCTATTTCTCATGCTCTTCTAGCAGTTTGGACACTGTCTTTCAAGTTTTCCGTTTCAATAGTGGTACAAATGTTGATAACATTTAAAATCCTTGGAGCATTTTCTTCTTGGCCCTTGTTGGCACATTTGATTCACTTGAGCATTTCCCATGAGCCTAGCCCACGTGTGGTGGATTAAACAACGTGTGGCTCATGCAGGTTAGAATCCACATAAAAATCCTGTCTAGAAAGGATCACAGTAACTCCATATCTTGATTCTCTCCACTCTTTTTGCTTCCATGGCTACAATGGAAGATGTACTAAAAATACTATCTATAGAAATAAGAAAACCCCAAATATGTTGAGAGAGAATGACTCTTAGAAGTACTGGATTGCTTAACCTAAAACTGAAATGGTTGCCACTAAATATTTAATAATTGAAACTGGCTCATGTGATGTATTTGTATGACAAGAAGAGGTAAGTTTACAATGTTAAAGGCATATAAAGTATTCTTTTTATTAGTGTTGATTTAGTCATTCTTGGCTTAACCTATCATCCAGTTGAGTGGAATATTTTAGGGTTGCATTTCTTCCAGTATATGTCAAGGATTTGAAAGTTGAACATGTTTACATTCCCTGTTTGTCCTCCTAATTTAGTTCTTTATTAGTTTTCAGAAAACTACTTTCTGAGTTAGTCTTCCTCTTTGAATATAGTTTTGATAAGTAGCACATGCTTCAGTTTCAGCACAAAGAGCTTAGAGTTGCAATTTGTGCATTGACTAGTAGTATTATATTCATTATGTAACTTAAACTTTCATGGTCAGCTTTTTCAAAAATAACAAGAATTGCAATGAGTCAATGAGATATATGCATAAATCTTAGCATTGTCTCCCAAATAAGTTTCCTTAAAATGAATATTAATGTTTCTTAGTGGGAAATATGATAATATTTCCTCAAATATGATAATCGATTTTACTTTTAGGAAATAATGGAGAGCAATATTTTCTATGTGGAGTACATGCTTTAAAAGCTTTGTGTAGTTGAATTTTACTTATAACATAAATTAGCCCTCACAATTACTCCCTGAAATATTATCCCCATCTTCACAGTGGAAAAACAAACAAACAAACCTAAAATTCAGAAAGAGCTGTATTTTTCATGTATTTCTCTTGGAATGCAAACCCCAAATAATCTCAGAAGTTGTGTATTAAGTCCTGATGCCATATTATCATAACTTCTTTTATTTTTAAGTTAAAATTATCTTCAAATATAGGTATTAGTCAGCAAACTGAGTCAATCAGGGAAGAATTAGAGCATCCCTATGAAAACCTATGGATTTTGAGAGTAATTTAGGTGTTTATAGTATTTCTTCATTATTCCTATTCATACTGGTTGGTGCTTTGATCTGATTGACTTAATCTGACTCCATTTTTCCATTAAGAAAAAAGCAAGACCATTTTTTTCCCCCCCAGAGGACTGAGAGAAGCAGAATTCTGAACTAACTCTAGGACTATTTGAAGGCAGTCTTAAAGCAATAATCTGAAAATAATCTAAATTAATTATTCTTATGGGTTTTTGTTTTTACTGCAGTCATGATGAAATTTTACATGATGTTAGATGTCAGCAAACACAGTCAGGAGTGAAGTGAATCATTCCAGAAAAGTGCAAAGATATCAAATTACCACCAATATTCTGTTCTCTTGTATGACAAAATAACTTAGCATATAAATGCAACAGAGAAAATGATCGTCAAGTAAGAGGGAAAGATAGAGAATTGGAGCACTGTTTAGCAATGCTGAGGGTGCAAATTGCCTTGAGGATATATGTTATAGAAATTGATTTTCACATTCAGTGAGCTACAAGACTGATTTGACAATGAGATATCCAAGACGTTAAAATTCATTTAAAAAAAGAACACAAGAATTGAAAGGAATATGAAGCTTGTTATCGTAAATTCCACAGGCCTAGAGGAAAACTCTATTTCCTGAGAGAACTCTTGGCTTCCTTTTAAAGTGAAGGCATGCTGTCATTACTGTTTTATAGGAAGACAAAAATAAGGGCATTTCCTTGCTACTTCTTGGATTACTCCAAAGTACTAGCAAAATAGACCTTCTATTAAGGAATATTAATGTAAATAAGTGGAAAAACCTAAAAAGTATAACATGGAGTAGAAAGATATATATATGTATATATATATGTATATGTGTATAGACACACACACACATATGTATATATTTAAAGTGACAGAGAGAGAGAGAGAGAACAATAGCATCATTTAGACAGGAGATATTCTGAAGAAAAAAAATGTTCTTTGGAAGATGATTTTTTTTATGCTCTATTTTAAATATTTATACAATTTGGCCTTCTTAAGCCATGACATAGATCCAGTCTACTAAACAGGTCCTCTGCCTCCTCTGTACTCTGGACTCTCTACAGTGGTCCTTAAACACTTTGGCACTAAAGACAGTTTACATGGAAGAAAATTATTCCATGGCCCGAGAGGAGGGGTGTGGTTTCAGGAGGATTCAAGTGCATTACGTTTATTGTGTACTTCACGTCTTATTATTACACCAACTCGACCTCAGATCATCAGACATTAGATCTCAGAGGGTGGGGACCACTGCTTTAATATCTGAAGAGGTCATGATGATGAATCCATTCAATGTGGCTTCAGATAAGGAGTAGGAGCTTGGGAAGGTAAATGTGAGTCAGAGTGAAATCACAGAAATTGTTTCCATTGTTGAAGATTTAATCCAGTGATTCATTTGGGAGACAGACCCAGCTGAGTGATCATTTTCCTGACATTTTTGAATTGTCTATATATTAACTAGCAAATTACTATACAAAACTAGGTGAAAGACTAAGAAATAATATAATTTTACCAGGTTGGACGAAAAGACAAGATTCTCAATGGGAAAGAAATCTTTTAGAGAAGGAGTTTTAAAAAGTCAACAGGTAGCATTTCTTTTCCAGTATTTCAAACACTTAGAAAAGCTTAGGTTAAAATTCCTGCCCTTCCCATTTAGGGGGTGTGATTTGGATAAAATTTTTAAAGTTTTGTTAGCCTAGTTCCATTCATTAAAATGGAGATTTTAAAAGAAACATTCTATGGAAAACACACACAGTGGCATACAGTAAGAAATTCTTTTTAAGAGAGTTCTCTATTTTTTATTAAGTTGTTTCTAAGATCTCCCAAGTTAAATCAGTATGGCATAACACATTCAGAAATAAATTCCAGTGTAGTCCATGAATAATTCTCTTTTCTGTAAGTTCTTTCATTTTGTTTTCTCCTGAAAGTTGCTCAGAAGAAGAAGAAAATGAGAAACTACACGGAAATAAGAGAGTTTATCCTCCTGGGATTGTCAGATGACCCACAACTTCAGGTTGTGATCTTTGTCTTTCTGCTCATCACCTACATGCTCAGCATCACTGGGAACCTTACCATTATCATCCTGACCCTGCTGGATGTCCACCTCCAGACCCCCATGTATTTCTTCCTCAGGAGTTTCTCTATATTAGAGGTGTCCTTCACAACCGTCACTATACCGAAGTTCCTGGCCACCATCATTACAGGAGATAAAACCATCTCTTTTAATGATTGTATGGCTCAGTTATTTTTTTTCATTTTCTTGGGAGTCACTGAGTTTTTTCTTCTGGCTGCCATGTCCTACGACCGTTACATTGCCATCTGCAAACCACTGCATTACATGACCATCATGAATCATAGGGTCTGCACACTGCTTGTCTTGGCTTCTTGGCTGGCTTCATTCGTTATCATATTTCCATTATTCATATTCTCCCTTCAGCTTGATTACTGTAAGTCCAATGCTATTGACCATTATACTTGTGATTTTTCACCCCTTTTACAACTTTCTTGTTCAGATACCAAATTCCTAGAGAAAACGGTGTTTTTTTGTGCTGCGTTTACTCTGATGTTTACTTTGGCATTAATAATTCTGTCCTACACGTATATCATCAGAACAATTTTGAGGATCCCTTCTACCACTCAGAGGACAAAGGCCTTTTCCACGTGTTCTTCCCACATGATTGTCATCTCCATCTCTTATGGCAGCTGCATTTTCATGTACGTGAATCCATCAGCAAAGGACAGGGTCTCTTTGAGCAAAGGAGTAGCTGTGCTCAATACCTCAGTAGCACCCATGCTAAACCCATTTATCTATTCTTTAAGGAATCAGCAAGTCAAGAGAGCCTTCATGGACATGGCAAGGAAGAATGTACTCTTCTTTTCAAGGAAATGAAAAAATAAAAGTCCTATTTGATAAACTGGAGGCATAATGAAATGCAGTTAAATAAAACTCAGAACTTTTCAAAATCTATTAATTTTCATATTATCTTCATAGAGCTATTTTTTCATTACTCATACTTTCATTGACAGTGACTTCACAAGGGTATTGTATACATTTTTTTCTATTCAAATTCCCATCCTCCTCTCATGCACTTCCCTTCCTCTGGGCTCAGCTTTTTATTCTGTGCTGTCGTGGTGCCAGGGGTAGAGAATCCACCTGCCAGTGCAGGAGACCCAAGTTCAATCCCTGAGTGCATCAGATGCTCTGCAGTAGGAAACGGCAGCACACTCCAGTATTGTTGCCTGGAAAATTTTATGAACAGAGGAGTCTGATGTGCTACGATTGATGCTGTCACAAAAATCTGGCATGATTGTGCAGCTGCATGCATGTGTTCCACTCTGTAACTATGAAACTGCCATTTCCTTCTTTGAAACTTTAAAAATTCCATTTCTTCTGCAGTATTTCTTGGGAAGTTAAATTCAGACAGAAAGAAGCAGAGCAAGAATGTTCAAGAGAGACCTGTGTAATTAGATATTATTAGAAACCATATGTGAAAGCATTTGCTATAGTCAGTTGTATATTTAATGCTTCATGTCAAGCTGCTTTTTAAAAAATAATCAATAGCTGATAGTTTTTGCAACTTTCTTATATTGGTGGTTATTTTGAGTTATTATTGTACACATATAATGCATCCAATTACCTAATTAAATGACAAACAATAGACATAAAAATGCTAAATGGCAAAATTTGACTGTGTATGAATTTGGGATTTTCTTTTGTTAAAAATTTGTATGTTCACTCTGTTTTAAGCATTATAATGTGGCATTGCATTTGAAAATGAATTGATTAGAATTTAGAAGATGATTATGCAAGATCTTGCAACTCTGACAGTAAATTTTTTTTTTGCTTTTCCATGAAGTCAAAATGTCAAATAATAATGAATGTTATGCAAACTCATCTTACATTTTTGAACCATTTTTCTAGAAAGACTGTAATTGCAATTCATTGAGCTAAATTCTTCTTGATATGCATGTATTATACTAAGTTGATGGGCTTAGATTCATACTATGCTGAAAAACAAAGAAAACAACTTTAAAAAATACTGAGTGTTTTCCAGTTTGTAAAGAGTCATGGAGTTACTATTTCCTTTTTGCTGGAACAATAATTTCTAGAGTTAATTGGAAATTTTTAAAAATATTGAGGTTTAGAATTGATTGATGATGTGGGTTTTGATATCTGAATAAAAATATACTATAAACTAGCTACTTATACTTTCAGGAATTAAAAGAACTGTAAAATTATTACAAAAGATATGAGGGAATTAATGCTGATATCAGATAATGTGACTCTCTATATAATTCTACACAAACTCTTTAGTGGTCATTATAAAGGTTTCAATCAGTATAAGCAATTTTAATTATCTGTATCAGAAGTCTACACAATTTATGTCTAAAGGGCACTATACTAATAATTTGGAATTTGGAGATTTTAGCATCCCTGATGAAACTACTCAACTCTACCCCTCTGTAATACAAATGCAGCTATGAACAATATGTGAATGAAAGGGCTCAGGTGTATCCAATTAAACTTTTAACAAAACACTTCTGTTTCAGACTTTTCCATAAACATTGGTTAGTATATCATTTCTTATTTGCTTTAGGTTAATTTGACTAAAATTTGAAAATTCAACAAAAGATATAAGATTTTTAAATTTACCATCAATTTTTATTCATTTATTTATCTATTTTTTGTTAAGAAGGTGAATGAGGAAAATCTTATAAAATATTTCCAGAGGAACAAATGAGGTAAACACTTCTAATTCATTTTTGGACATATATATTGTTCTTGATATTAAAGATTAAGTGATAAATAGAATCACCAGCAATTTGACTCATAAATAAGGAGATAATGTACTAAAAGAAATGATTGAAACTAGTATTTCATGCTATATCTGGTCTTATCCCAAAGATAATTTATCTTTAGAAAATTTATTTGTGGAATTTGCCTCATTAAAGGACTAAAAATGAAAAACAAAGGTTGAAAAATAAAATCACATATCCTCTGATAAAATGCAGTGACCATTCATGATTTTTTAACGTTTATTAGTAAAATAAAACAGAACATTATTTCAGTAGCATACGTAACCTGACTAGATCGTCACAACTGGTTATGCTACACGCTCCTTGTTTGGCTCCAATCTGAACAAGTCAAAAAAAAAAAAATGATGTTTTGAGACAATTTGGTACCTAGGAGTATGTTCCCAATGGCTCAGTGGTAAAGAATCCTCCTGCCAATGCAGAAGAACTCAGGAGGTATGGGTTCAGTCCCTGGGTCAGGAAGATCCCCTGGAGGAGGAAACAGCAACCTCCTCCTGTGTTCTTGCCTGGGAAATCCCATGAGCAGAGGAGCCTGGTGGGCTACAGTTCATGGGGTAACCAAGAGTCATTCACAGCTGAGGGACTGAGCATGAACATGCACAAGTGTGAGATAGGCGAAAAACAACACCAAAGACTTTTTGCTAATTTTGCTAGCTTGGAAACTGCATCAGAGTTAAGCGGAAAAAAAAAAAAAAAGAAAAGAAAAGAAAGAAAGAAAATCATAGTTTAGTAATTCACACTGAAAATATACAGATAAGAAAAGGTTTGTGTTTAAGTACTGGTCTAAAATACAACAATATATTTGAAAGCTTTAAAAAAAAACAGGTAAAGCAATATAAAATAACCTTGATATTTATTGAATCTGCTTGATCTGTACATGAAACTATTTTTCCAATTCTCTATCCTTGTGTATACTTGAAAATATTCATAATTTAAAGTTTAGAGCAAACATCATTTTTCATGCTTTAAATAGTAGGTACAATCTTGGTAAAATCAGTTATAAGATGAGAAGGACCACTATAACTGCTTTTATTCAATACTCTGCTGGATATTCTATCCAGAGAGTTAGTTCAAGAAAAATTGAAAAATATCAGAAAGGAGAAAACAAAACAAACAAAAAACCACTCTTTGTATGTAACATGATTTTCCTCCTAGGACCTTACTATATTTGCACTAAATCTTTCTTAAACTGGAATGTCTCCTCTCCCAGATATTTGCATGGTTAGCACCCACCCCTTCCTTTGGATCTCTTTCCAAACGTTACCACAATAAGATCTACCCAACCAACACTATTTAAAATCACAGTATCTCTCCACTTCCAAGGCTTTTCAGTTTTTTCTTCCTTTTCAAAATACTTATTAGCATATGAAATAATACATAGTTTACTAATTAATTACATTTATGCTTATTGTCTACATTCTCTCACATCTCTCAACCCATGAAAGCAGGGATCTTTGTCCACTTTGTAGATGAACAGATTCACTCCCAGCAGTGGTGTGCTAGAGCCTGCCTGGACAACATACCAGGACCCAGTTGTGCACTGGTAGCTTGAAATCTGCCTCGGTGAGATACCTTGCCTTTATATTTGAAGGTAATGACAACCCACTCCATGACTTTTGGCTGGAGAATCCCAGTGTTGGCAGTGCCTGATGGGCTGCCGTCTATGGGGTCACACAGAGTCGGACACAACGGAAGCAACTTAGCAGCAGCAGCAAACTAGTGGAAGTGATGGAATTCCAGTTGAGCTATTACAAATTCTAAATGATGGCGCTGTTAAAGGGTACACTCAATATGTCAGAAAATTTGGAACACTCAGTAGTGGCCACAGAACTGGAAATGGTCAGTTTTCATTCCAGTTCCAAAGAAGAACAATGCCAAAGAATGTCAAGCTGCCATACAATTTCACTCATTACACATGCTAGCAAAGTTATGGTCAAAATCCTTCAAGCTACACTTCAGCAGTGTGAGGAATGAGAGCTTTCAGTTGTGCAAGCTGAATTTAGAAAAGACAGAGGAAGCAGACCAAATTGTCAATATCCTTTGGATGTTAGAATCAGCAAGGGAATTCCAGAAATATATGTACTTCTGCTTTATTGACTATGCTAAAGCCTTTGACTCTGGGTTACAATATACTGGGGAAAATTCTTAAAGAGATGGGAAAACCAGATTACATTACTTATCTCCCGAGAAATCTATATGTGGTCAAGAAGCAAAAGCTAGAATTGGACATGGAATAAGGGACTGGTTCAAAATTGAGAAATAGTATAACAAGGTTGTATTGCCATTCTGTTTTTTTAACTTCTGTGAAGAGTACACCATGTGAAATGTCGGGCTGGATGAATCACAACCTGGATTCAAGATATCTTGGAGAAATATCAACAACCTCAGATATGCAGACGATATCACTCTAGTGGCAGGAAGTGAACTAAAGCACCTCTTGTTGAGAGTGAAACAGAAGAGTGAAAAAGCCAGCTTAAAATGGGATATAGCCACTATGGAAGATGGTATGGAGAATCCTTAAAAAGCTAGGAAAAAAGCCACCATATGACCCAGCAATCCCATTCTTAGGCATATACCCTGGGGAACCAAAATTGAAAGAGACACATGTATCCCATTATTTGATGCAGCACTATATACAATAGCTAGAATGTGAATGCAGCCTAGATGTCCATCGACAGATGAATGCATAAAGAAGTTGTGGTATATATATATACACAAGGGAATATTACTCAGCCATAAAAAGGAACACATTTGAGTCAGTTCTAATGAGGTGAATGAACCTAGAACCTATTCTACAGAGTGATATGAGTCAGAAAGAGAAAGATAAATATGGTATTCTAACACATATCTACAGAGTCTAGAAAAATAGTACTGAAGAATTTACTTACAGGGCAACAATGGAGAAAGAGACACAGAGAATAGACTTATCGACCTGGGGAGAGGGGAGGAGAGGGTGAGATGTATAGAAATAGTAATAGTAAGAGTAATAGTAATAATAATAGTAATAGTACATGAAAACTTATATTACCATATGTAAATAGATAGCCAATTGAATTTGCTGTATGGCTCAGGAAAATCAAACAGGGGCTCTGTATCCACTTAGAGGGCTTGGATGGGAAGGGAGATGGAAGGGAGGTTTAAAAGGGAGGGGATATATGTATACCTATGGCTGATTCATATTGAGGTTTTACAGAGAACAGCAAAATTCTGTTAAGCAATTATCCTTCAATGAAAAAATTAATTAAAAGGAAAGAAAAAAACACTCAACTTTGAAGAAAAAAAGATCCTGGTATTTGATCCCAAAATCTTCATGGTAAATATAGAAGGGGGAAAAAAGGAAGCATTGTCAGATATTATTTTCTTGGGCTGCAAAATCACTGCAGATGGTTATTGCTGCTATGAATTTGAAAGACACTTACTCCCTGGAAGAAAAACTATGACACACCTAAACAGTGTATTAAAAATCAGACATAACTTTTCAGGCAAAGGTCGCTATTGTCAAAGCTATGATTTTTCCTGTAGTCATGTATGGGTTTGAGGGTTGGACTAGAAATAAGGCTGTTGTTCAGTCGCTCACTTGTTTGTGATTCTTTGGGACCCCCATGAGCTGCAGCATACCAGGCTTCCCTGTCCTTCATCATCTCCCAGAGTTTGCTCAGATTTATGCCCTCGAGTCAGTGATGCCATCCAGCAATCTCATTCTCTGGACCCCTTCTCCTCCAGCCCTCAACCTTTCCCAGCACCAGACTCTTTTCCTGTGAGTCAGCTCTTCACATCGGGTGGGCAAAGTGTTGGAGCTTCAGCTTCAGCATCAGCCTTTCCGATGAATATTCAGGGTTAATGTCTTTAGGATTGACTGATTTGATCTTCTTGCTGTCCAAGGGGCTCTCAAGAGTCTTCTCCAATGCTACAGTTCAAAGGCATCAGTTCTTTGGTGCTCAGCCATTTTTTTTCTTGTCCACCTCTCACACCCATACACGACTACTGGAAAAACCATAGCTTTGAGTATAGGGACCTTTTTTGGCAAAGTAATGTCTGCTTTTTAATATGCTACCTAGGTTTGTCATAGGTCCCTTCCAAAGAGCAAGCGCCTTTTAATTTCAAGGCTGTAGTCAGCATCCGCAGTGATTTTGGAACCCAAGAAAATAAAGTCTGTCACTGTTTCCATTGTTTCCCCATCTACTTGCCATGAAGGGTTGGGACCAGATGCCATGATCTTAATTTTTTGGATGTTGAGTTTTAAGCCAGCCTTTTCATTCTCCTCTTTTACTTTCATCAAGAGGCTCTCTAGTTCCTCTTCTCTCTAATACCACTCTTTCTTTAATACCACATCATTAAAGTGGTATTATCTGCATATCTGAGTATGGTGATATTTCTCCTGGCAATCTTGATTCCAGCTTGTGAACCATCTAGCCCTGTATTTCACATGATGTATTCTGCATAGAAGTTAAATAAGCAGGCTGACCAGACACAGCCATTATGTACTCCTTTCCCAATTTGGAAGCAGTCTGTTGGTCCATATCTGATTCTAACTATTGCTTCTTGTCATGCCTACAAGTCTTCTCAGGAAACAGAAGACTGGTATTCCTTTCTCTTTAAGAATTTTATGCAGTTTCTTGTAATTCACACAGTCAAAGGCTTTATTGTCATCAGTGAAGCAGAAGTAGATAATTTTCTGGAATTCTCTTGCCTTTTCTATGATCCAGTCGATTCCGGCAATTTGATTTGTGGTTCCTTTGCCTTTTCAAAATCCAGTTATATATCTGGAAGTTCTTATTTCTTATACTGCTGAAGTCTAGCTTGAAGGATTTTGAGCATAATCTTGCTAGCATGTGAAATGAGTGCAATTGTATGGTAGTTTGAATATTCTTTGACATTGCTTTTCTTTAGGATTGGCATGGAAATTGGCCATTTCCTGTCCTGTGGTCACTGCTGAGTTTCCAAATTTGCTGGCATATTTAGTGCAGCTCTTTATCAGCATCATCTTTTAGGATTTGAAATAGTTCAGCTGGAATTCCATCACCTCCATTAGCTTTGTTTATAATAATGCTTCCTAGAGCCCACTTGACTTTGCACTCCAGGATGGCTAGCTCTAGGGGTCTAGCCACACCATCATGGCTATTCAGATATTTAAGAACTTTTTTGTATGTTTCTTCTGTGTATTCTTGCTTGATGTCTTTTTTTTTTTAATACCCTTACCATGTCTGTCATTTATTGTGCCCGGTTTTGCATGAAGCATTTCTTGGTATCTCTAATTTTCTTGAAGAAATCTTTAGTCTTTCCCACTCTATTATTTTCCTCTATTTCTTTGCCTTGTTCACTTATGAATGTTCTCTTAGTTCTCCTTAGTATTCTCTGAAACTGCATTCAGTTGTGTATATCTTTCCCTTTTCTTTTGCCTTTCACTTTTCTTCTTTTCTCAGCTATTTGTAAGGCCTCCTCAGACAACTGCTTGGCCTTTTTGCATTTCTATTTCTCAGGGATGGTTTTGGTCAGTTCCTTTGCATCATTATAAAGCTTTTTTACATTTAACATGCATGAGAACAGTAGGAGTCTTTTTCACTTTTGATTGTATTAATCTGTGTCTTCTCCCCTAACTTCTTGTTTAACTTCACTAGGAGTTCAGTAATACACATGACTTTTCCTTTTCTTTTTTCATTAGATTTGTCTGTTAGTATCTTAGGCCACTTAAAGGGGTAAAACAGACTGCTTGTCAAATATCTCTGAATGTTATTTCAAATGGTAATTAATTTCATTTGGTTATTCGCCTACATCCTTATTGACAGTAAAAATTAATAGTCTTCCCGTGCTGTTAGGCATTTCCTCCTTTGTCTTTTCACCCCTTTTTATCCCTCTTTCATAAATTGAACTATATTAATATTTCATTTTTGGCAGGGATTTAACTTAGTTTTTTTAAACTCCTTTTTATTTAAAATGTTTATTTATTGAGAGACAATTATCTTTTTCACATTTAAAAATGCATTTTTTTAAATGGAGACATAATTGATTTGAAATATTAAGTAAATTTCACATGTGCAACATGCTGATTCACAAATTTTTAGTGTTATATTCCACTTATAGTAATTATAAAAGCTTGGCTACTTTCCCTGTGTTATACTATATATTCTTGTAGCGTATTTATTTTATACTATACAAATTATATAAGTAATTTGCATCTCTTTAACCATTTTCCATATTTTACCCCTGCAAACGTTCTTCCCTCACTAACTTATTAACCACTGATTTCTTTTTTACACCTGTAAATTGTTTTCTCTGATTTGTTTTATTCATTTAAAAAATTTGTTTGATTTCACATACTTTTTAGATTTTCACAGTTAATATACAGTAACTGTCTCTGTCTTATTTTGCTTTATATAATACTTTGCAGGTCCATGTTCTTGCAAATGGCAAAATTTTATTCTTCAGGTAAGTTTTTGTCAATTGAAATGATCACCACCCCTTCCTGCCTTATTTTCTGACTTTGCTTTCTCTCTCACCTGTCTACTTTTTTAGCTGTTGATTATATATATCGTAACACAGTTTAGATTCATCTAGCTAATATTTCCATTTTGTTTTGCACACCTTAATTTTCACTTTTGCATTTCTGCTTTCTTGTGTCAGGGGAGTGTATGCTCCTCTGTTCTGTCTCATCACAACAAAGATTTGGGGTGACAGACATTAAAGCCCTCAGCATGTCACAGCTCTTGGGTCTTGGACAGACCGTGCTATAGCTCTCAGGTCTCGAACAGACCGTGGTATAGCTCTTAGACAAATCAGTGTTACAACTCCATGTTACAGCTCTATTTTATTTAGAAAATAGCAGGAGAATCCATCCTCCAGGCGTGAGGGCATGCTGACCCAAAGACGTGAACCAGTGTTCAGGGGTCTGGGGCTGCAGGTGGAGAGGGAGAGAGAGAGAGTGCTGTTTGTTCTACCTGAGGTCCTCACTCTGGTCCTCAGACCTTCCTTTGACCTTCCTTTGTTCCATTTTCGTGGGCTTTTCCCTTCCTTGTCTTTTAGCCACCGCCATTTTGGACTCCTGTTTCGTATTCTAACTACCAACAGGTGTCATAGTTTTTTAAAGGCAAACTTGTATTATTTCTTTACACATTGACCCAATAATTCATAATCAAATACAATTATCATTTAGTTTTCACTTTGTGGTAAAATTATTTTAATTCTGTTTGAAAAAAGTAATCCATTCCATAAGAAAATAATTTAAGGATAGGAGAGAGCTTAAGGATAATCACATTTCTCTATGACCAATTAGAAAAGATATTTAACATAGACTTAGGAAATATGTAGAGCTCTTTGTTATTGTTGTTCCGTTGCCTAGTCATGTCTGACTCTTTGCGACCCCATGCACTGCACCAGGCTTCTCTGTCCCTCACCATCTCCCAGAGTTTGCCTAAGTTCATGTCTATTGAATTGGTGATGCCATCCAACCATCTCCACCTCTGTTGCCCGCTTCTCCTTCTGCCTTCAATCTTTTCCAGCATAGAAGTCTTTTCCAATGAGTCACCTGTTCAAATCAGGTGGCCAAAGTATTGAAGCTTTTTTGCCTTAACCAAGAGTAGTACTTTATTAGGCCAAGCTGGAAATCAAGAAATCAAAGTCAAATCTTTTTATTCTGCATCTAGTTGGACATACCTACTATTTCAAGACAACCAATTTTCTTAGTGATACATTGGAGTTGAGGGGCTCATGAACCATAGGAAACAGGTTTAGACACATTTTTACATTTATCAAATATTAACTCCCAGGAACATTTTCTTGGCTATGAATGAGGCAGGTAGAAACTTCTGTGAAAGAGATAATGGGAAGAGAAAGACAATATTGTAGATTTGCTAATAAAGGAAAACTAAGGGAAAAAAATTAGTATATTGCCATTTCCAAGATGCTCTCCAAAGTGTCAGTGTCTCACACCATTCTAAATTCTGAGTTTATCATATTCTTCATGTCTGTAGGAAAGAACATTGCTGTATGAATTGAAAGAGTCTGACTCTAAATAAGAATTTTATCAGGACAGTTTAATTTGCCTTCAGAAACCATAGCTTTCCTTTTCAAACATGGTTGGCAAAAATGAGATAATCTTCAATTAAAGGATCTAATTTCCAGGAGATATTTTCAAAGGAAAAATAAGATAACGTTTAACCCTTCTACTGCACAGAAATTGCTATTATTTTCTGGGGAAAATAATAAAAAATAGATATAGCTTCATTTCAAATAGCAAATTTAATGATAATGACAGCATATTTTATATTGAATTTCTATTTTATTTTTCAACATGCTTTGATTATTTTATTAATAAATTCAAGGAGATATTTTAATAATGCTTCTAAATATTATAACATGTTTTCTTGGTGACATATGACATTTTAATTAAAATACATATTTAATTTCATGTAAAACAGATTTTATTTTTATATGTAGTTTCTAGTAATCTTCTTAAAACAAAGTATTTTTTTGTAAGGCTCCCAAATCTACCTTTCTTTGATATGAGAAACAATGGAGATTACTGACATCTAAAATTCTGTTACACAGGTGAAAACTGATCTTTTTCATGTAACTTCAAATTGAGTTAGGACCTTGTTTTTAGGCTAATAAGGAAAACGGGCATTGATGATACATACATCTGTCTAACTGAAAGAATGAAATGAGGTGTTGAAAAAATGTATGTAGAGAGAAGCAGAGAGTTTTTCATCCAGCTTTCTTTTTAGACATTTTTTTTTTATATGATCGCATTCACTTATTTGAAGAAAAGACCATCCTCTGGACCATGTTTTTGAAGGCTTGCTGCACTTGCTGATTTCGTAGGGTGTATATAAAAGGATTCAAAAGAGGGGCCACTGAGGTATTGAGCACAGCCACTCCTTTGCTTAGAGTCACCCTTTCCCTTGCTGAAGGCTTAATGTACATGAAGATGCAGCTGCCATAAGACAGAGAGACAACTATCATGTGGGAGGAACACGTGGAAAAGGCTTTGTTCCTTTGACTTGTGGAAGGAATTCTCAGAATTGTCTGGATAATATATGTGTAGGAGAGGATAACCAGTGTTAGAGTGACCATGAGTGTTACCACAGCTAAAGATAACGCCATGAGTTCTAGAAAGCGCGTGCTCGTGCAAGAAAGCTGCAGGATGGGAGAAGCATCACAGATGAAATGATCAATTGTATTGGAGGCACAGAAATCCAGTCGCAGCAACAGGATTATTGGTGGAAAGATGATCAGGAATCCTGCAAGCCAGGAGCTAAAGACCAGAAGTATACAGACTCTACTGCTCATGATGGTGGTGTAATGTAGAGGTTTGCAGATGGCCACGTAGCGGTCATAGGACATGGCAGCCAGGAGGTAAAATTCTGTCACCCCCAAGAAGATGAAGAAAAACAGCTGAGCCACACAACCCTTATAAGAAATAGTTCTGTCCCCAGTCATGATCGCGACAAGGAATCTGGGAATGCAGACAGACGTGAATGATATTTCTAGGAATGAGAAGTTTCGAAGGAAGAAATACATTGGAGTCTGCAGATGGGGACTTGATAGGGTGAGGGTGATGATGGTCAGGTTTCCAGTCACGCTTAGCATGTAAGTAACAAGAAGAAATAAGAACAGTACAACCTGCCACTGTGGATCATTTGTCAAGCCAAGAAGAATAAACTCGGTTACTTCTGTGTCATTTCTCATTATTTTCCTTCATTATAATGATATTCTTTGTTTCAGCTGTAAAACACATGAAAAAATCTTAAAAAATTATGGCACCAGCAAAGAAACACACATACACACACAACAATATTGCTGCCTTGTTTTTTTAGGGGAACATGTTTTGGTAGTATATAGTAACAAAAGACTTTAAAAGTTTTGCTATTTATTATGTCATGTATTAATTCACACTCCTGTACTTCCTTCATTGTTTTCTCACACGTATCAATAAAAGAATCTTTCTTATGAATGCTTCAATATATTCCTGAAAATAAGAGTAAAGGAGGCTCAAATCTCTGATTTTAAAACGTCATATAAAACTGAGAGCTTACCTCCAGTATACCCCAATATTATTGAGGATATACTTTTATTTTTTTCTGCTTTCTGAAAATTTTTAATTTTTCTATTTTGTATAAGCATTTTTGTTTCTTTATCCATTTGTAACTTCTACAATCTGTTTAGATAACTTAAGAACTTTAGTTGTCCAGCTGGTAGTGTTACATGTCCCTGATGATAGTATACCACTAGTGTCATATATATATATATATATATATATATATATGTAAAATACATTAAAGTAGTATTTTGCTTAAGTGTTACTTTTTATTTTTTGTAAACTGCTAGCATCATTACTTATTTCCAAAATTATTTGGTACTTCTCCACAATCTCGCCTATTCTTTTCTTGAGGGATAACGAAAAGGAATAGCAGATATTCAAGGTTTTGGAGAGGCAAAGATTCTCCTTCTTTTCCTATTTCTTTCCTCTTTTATTTTTTGCTTGTATAATAACTTTTGATATTATAGTTCATTTAATTATTTGATCCTTATTTAGTATTTAATATTTGATCCTTATTTAGTATTATTTCCACTAAACTTTAGATGTGCTGTCATCTAATATAATTCTTTTTAACAGTTTTTGTCTACAAAGACTGCCTAAGTTTGCAGTGCCTCATGTACTTTCTATAGTCTTCAGAGGTTTCAGAGTGTTCAAAAAATACTATATTCTCAGTATCAGCCAATTAATTCAATAAACTTAAATTTTTACTTATAAAATTTCTGGGGGTGATATATTCCCACTTTCAGTCTTCTCTTTCTGGTCATAAATTACACATTTTCTTTTTGTCTTTTGCCTTTATATGATGCATGCTAACTTTCCTTATATACAAAATGAGCAAAGCTCACACTGAAGAATATCTGCAATTGTTAAAACACATCAAGTATATTATTTTAAATAATGTACAGAAATGATTACTTGGTGTCCTGATATTTATTGTATTAAAATGATTATGGAAATACATGTAGACAAGAACACAAAAAATCATGAAAGTCCTGTTAATCACAAAATATTTATGCTATAATGAATAAAAATGTTCCATAAAATTATTAAACAGTAGCTTAAAATTTTCTTTATATATTGCATATTAATTCTGTGATTTAATTTTATTTATATATAGTACATAATTGAGATTATTTGTATAAGCATAATTATATCCTGTTAAGGCCAATTTATATTTTTGTAAAAAGCTATCAAAGAAGTACTTCGTTTTATGGTAAATGTGACTGGTCAGTCAATATCACTTTTAATAGCTTCTTTAATTTGCTTCAACTAAGTACTTTGGGATTTTTCAAATGCCTCTGCAGTCTGTTTCCCCTCTGTCATTGCATATCTGTAAGCAAATAACCAAAATATCAATAATGAAGAATAACTGTAAGACCCCCCTCTACAATGTTTACAAAATGGGTATGTATCAACACACTTCTAAACAGCAAAGGAAAAGATTCCAAAGATCTCAGTTCCCAGGATTATTTCCTACCTATTGTCACTTAAAGAAGTATTATCTTAGTACATGGTATAATTGAAATGAAAGCTGATGTAACGTCTTTTTAAACTTGATGAGCAAGATGATTCAATTTTTTATGCAGAAATAATATTATTCAAGTTAGCCATACTTTTATCTGCTCTATTACAATGGACTCAGGGGGATTAATTGATGAAAAAACAAAAGGCACAATGGAAATTGGTCTCAAGGCACAAACCACTAAACCGTGGTCCAAATTAGTAAACAATTTCAAATAAAATATTTAGGCTAGAGTGGCCTGAAATCGGAGCAGGAAAATATATAGAAAATATCCATTTTCATAGTAACCCATAACTTCATAAGGAGTAGAAACAATAACCAAGCGGTAGAGATAAGCAGGTCTTAAGTGGCAACAGACTAGGTTGTGAACAAGTGAAAGTGTTAGCTGCTCAGTTATGTGTGACTCTTTCCAACCTCATGGACTATAGCTCAGCAGGCTCCTCTGTCCATGGAATTCTCCAGGCAAGAATATTGAAGTGGGTTGCCATTCTGTCTTTAGTGGATCTTCCCGACCCAGGGATAGAATCCAGGTCTCCTGCATTGCAGGTGGTTTCTTTATCGACTGAGCCACCAGGGAAGCCCCATGAAAAAGTGGGTTTTTCTCTAATCATAAAGAAATCATGAAAAATTCATTGTGATGTTTAAGACATCCATTATCCTACAGTATAAGGTAGCAATTATTCTACATTATAGGAGATGTCAAGCTTATTTTAAGTTTTTATATATTTCCACTGAATGCTGACATTAAAAACCTGATCATGATTAGACCCGCTACCATTGATTCATTCAATAACTATTTTTGACACTTTTTCTGAGAATATAGAGGTGACAAAGCTAGCTTTTTACATAATTTTCACTTCTTAGAAAAAAGTGTGAGAATTCTACATAATTTTTGAAATCTCAGATTTCCTTTCTCTTCTCCAATGTAAGCAATATTCTTTCCTAGCATTTTCTTGCTCACAGCTTTGATCTGGAAAAATGTCTATAATATTCCATTCACATCAAGTTTCTGAGATTTATATTATGTGCATTTTAATGCAGGAGTTCCATAAAATATATAGCTTAAATTACATAGAACCTGGGATTATTTAATGATCTAAAAATAATAGAAATTCCTGAACAAGGAATTTTAAATTATTTTAACTGTTTCTTTGAGAGACAAATGAAATTATTCATGTGGGGAAAACCACCAAACCATTCAGGTATGACCTAAATCAAGTGGCTTTTGATTATATGGTGAAAGTGACAAATAGATTTAAGGGACTAGATTTGATAGACAGAGTGCCTGAGAAATTATGGACAGATGTTTGTGACATTGTACAGGGAACAGGGATCAAGATAGTCCCCAGGAAAAAGAAATGCAAAAAAGCAAAATGGCTGTCTGGGGAGGCCTTACAAATAACTGTGAATAGAAGAGAAGCTAAAAGCAAAGGGGAAAAGGAAAGATACAACCATTTGAATGCAGAGTTCCAAAGAATAGCAAGGAGAGATAAGAAAGCCTTCCTTAGTGATCATTGAAAAGAAATAGAGGAAAACAATAGAATGAGAAGAACTAGAGATCTCTTCAAGAAAATTAGAGATACCAAGGGAACATTTCATGCAAAGATGAGCTCAATAAAGGACAGACATGGTATGGACCTAATAGAAGCAGAAGATATTAAGAAGAGCTGACAAGAATACACAGAAGAACTGTAAAAAAAATAACTTCATGACCCAGATAGGTGTGATCATTCACCTAGAGCCAGACATCCGGGAATGCGAAGTCAAGTAGGCCTTAAGAGGCATCACTACAAACAAAGCAAGTGGAGGTGATGGAATTCCAGTTGAGCTCTTTCAAATCCTAAAAGATGATGCTGTGAAAGTGTGGCACTCAATATTCCAGCAAATTTGGAAAACTCAGCAGTGACCACAGGACTGGAAAAGGTCAATTTCCATTCCAATCCCAAAGAAAGGCAATGTCAAAGAATGCTCAAACTACCGCACAATTGCACTCATCTCACACGCTAGCAAAGTACTGCTCAATATTCTCCAATCCAGGCATCAGCTATATGTGAACTGTGAACTTCCAGATGTTTCAGCTGGTTTTAGAAAAGGCAGAGGAACCAGAGATCAAATTGCAAACATCCACTGGATCATCAAAAAGGCAAGAGAGTTCCAGGAAAACATCTATTTCTGCTTTATTGACTATGCCAAAGCCTTTGACTATATGGGTCATAATAAACTGTGGAACATGGAAAACTTACATTCCCCTATATAAAATGGATAGCCAACAGGAATTTGCTGAATGGCTCAGGAAACTCAAACAGAGGCTTTGTATCAACCTAGAGGAATGGGATGGGGAGGGAGATGGAAGTGAGGTTCAAAAGGGAGGGGATATAGGTATACCTATGCGTGATTATTTTCTCCTTTGCTTTTCGCTTCTCTTCTTTTCACAGCTATTTTTAAGGCCTCCTCAGACAGTCATTTATCTTTTTTGCATTTCTTTTTCTTGGGGATGGTCTTAATCCCTGTCTCTTGTACAATGTCATGAACCTCCGTCCATAGTTCATCTGGCACTCTGTCTATCAGATCTAGTCCCTTAAATCTATTCCTCACTTCCACTGTGTAATTACAAGGGATTTGATTTAGGTCATACCTGAATGGTCTAGTGGTTCTCCCTACCTTCTTCAATTTGAGTCTGAATTTTGCAATAAGGAGTTCATGATCTGAGCCACAGTCAGTTCCTGGTCTTGTTTTTGCTGACAATATAAAGCTTCTCCATCTTTGGTTGTGAAGAATATAATCAATCTTATTTCGATGATGACCATCTGGTGATGCCTATGTGAAGAGTCTTCTCCTGTGTTGTTAGAGGAGGGTGTTTGCTGACCAGTGCATTCTCTTGGCAAAACTCTATTAGCCTTTGCCTGCTTCATTCTGTACTCCAAGGCCAAATTCGCCTGTTACTCCAGGTGTTACCTGACTTCCTAGTTTTCCATTCCAGTCCCAATAATGAAAAGGACATCTTTTTTGGCTTTTAGTTTTCTTGTAGGTCTTCATAGAACCGTTCAACTTCAGCTTCTTCAGCACTACTGGTTGGGGCATAGGTTTGGATTACCATGATATTGAATGGTTTGCCTTGGAAACGAACAGAGATCATTCTGTCATTTGTGAGATTGCATCCAAGTACTGCATTTTGGGCTCGATAAAGGACAGAAATGGTATGGACCTAACAGAAGCAGAAGATACTAAGAAGAAGTGGCAAGAATATACAGAAGAACTTTACAAAAAAGATCTTCATGACTCAGATAATCACAATGGTGTGATCACTCACACTCAGCTAGAGCCAGACATCCTGGAAGGTGAAGTCAAGTGGGCCTTAGAAAGCATCACTACAAACAAAGCTAGTGCAGGTGATGGAATTCCAGTTGAGCTATTTCAAATCCTAAAAGATGATGCTGTGTAAGTGCTGCTCTCAATATGCCAGCAAATTTGGAAACCTCAGCAATGGTCACAGGACTGGAAAAGGTCAATTTCCATTCCTATCCCAAAGAAAGGCAATAGCAAAGAATGTTCAAACTACCGCACAATTATACTCATCTCACATGCTAGTAAAGTAATGCTCAAAAGTCTCCAAGCCAGGCTTCAGCAGTACATGAACCATGAACTTCTAGATGTTCAAGCCAGTTTTAGAAAAAGCAGAGGAACCAGAGATCAAATTGCCAACATCTGCTGGATAATTGAAAAACAAGAGTTCCAGAAAAACATCTACTTCTGCTTTATTGAATATGCCAAAGCCTTTGACTCTATGGCTCACAATAAACTGTGGAAAATTCTGAAAGAGATGGGAATACCAGACCATCTGACCTGTCTCTTGAGAAACCTGTATGCAGGTCAGGAAAGAACAGTTATAACTGGACATGGAACAAGGGATTGGTTCCAAATAGGAAAAAGAGTACATCAAGGCTGTATATTGCCACCCTGCTTATTTAACTTATATGCAGAGTACATCATGAGAAACGCTGGGCTGGAAGAAGCACAGGCTGGAATCAAGATTGCGGGGAGAAATATCAATAACCTCAGATATACAGATAACACCACCCTTATGGCAGAAAGCAAAGAGGAACTAAAAAGCCTCTTGATGAAAGTGAAAGAGGAGAGTGAAAAAGTTGGTTTAAGGCTCAACATTCATAAAACTAAGATCATGGCATCCAGTCCCATCACTTCATGGGAAATATATGCGGAAACAGTGGAAAGAGTGTCAGATTTTATTTTTTTGGGGCTCCAAAACCACTGCAGATGGTGATTGCAGCCATGAAATCAAAAGATGGCTACTCCTTGGAAGGAACGTTATGGTCAAACTGGATAGCATATTGAAAAGCAGAGACAAAGGCTTTCTCTGCATCTATTGAGATAATCATGTGATTTTTATTTTTCAATTTGTTAATGTGGTGTATTACATTGATCGATTTACGAATATTGAAGAATCCTTGCATCCCTTGGATAAAGCCTACTTGATCATGATGTATGATCTTTTTGATGTGTTGTTGGATTCTATTTGCTAGAATTTTGTTGAGGATTTTTGCATCTAAGTTCATCAGTGATTTTGGTCTGTAGTTTTCTTTTTTTGTGGCATCTTTGCCGGGTTTTGGAATTAGGGTGATGGAGGCCTCATAGAATGAGTTTGGAAGTTTACCTTCGTCTGCAATTTTCTGGAAGAGTTTGAGTAGAATAGGTGTTAGCTCTTCTCTAAATTTTTGGTAGAATTCAGCTGTGAAGCCATCTGGTCCTGGGCTTTTGTTTTTTGGAAGATTTCTGATTACGGTTTCAATTTCCGTGCTTGTGATGGGTCTATTAATATTATCTATCTCTTCCTGGTTTAGTCTTGGAAAGTTGTACTTTTCTAGGAATTTGTCCATTTCATCCAGGTTGTCCAGTTTATTTGCATATAGTTGCTGATAATAGTCTCTTATGATCCTTTGTATTTCTGTGTTTTCTGTTGTGATCTCTCCGTTTTCATTTCTAATTCTGTTGATTTGGTTCTTCTCCCTTTGCTTCTTGATGAGTCTGGCTAATGGTTTGTCAATTTTATTTATCTTCTCAAAGAACCAGCTTTTGGCTTGGTTGATTTTTGCTATGGTCACTTTTGATTCCTTTGCATTAATTTCTGCCCTGATCTTTAAGATTTCTTTCCTTCTACTAGACCTGGGCTTCTGCATCTCTTCCCTTTCTAGTTGCTTTAGGTGTATAGTAAGGTCATTTATTTGATTTTTCTCTTGTTTCCTGAGGTGAGCTTGTATTGCTATGAACTTTCCCCTTAGCATTGCTTTCACAGTGTCCCATAGGTTTTGAGCTGTTGTGTTTTCATTTTCATTCGTTTCCATGCATAACTGAATTTCATTTTTAATTTCTTCTGCGATTTGTTGGTTATTCAGCAGTGTGTTGTTGAGCCTCCATATGTTGGAAGTTTTGAGAGGTTTTCTCCTGTAGTTGATATCTAATCTCACTGCATTGTGGTCAGAAAAGATGCTTGGGATGATTTCAATATTTTTGAATTTATCAAGGTTAGATTTATGGCCCAGGATGTGATCTATCCTGGAGAAGGTCCCGTGTGCACTTGAGAAAAAGGTGAAATTCCTTGTTTTGGGGTGGAATGACCTATAGATATCAATTAGGTCTAGTTGGTCTATTGTTTCATTTAAAGTTTGAATTTCCTTGTTGCTTTTCTGTCTAGTTGATCTATCCATTGGTGTGAGTGGTGTATTAAAGTCTCCTGCTATTATTGTGTTGTTGTTGATTTCCCCTTTCATACTTGTTAGCATTTGCCTTACATATTGTGGAGCTCCTATGTTAGGTGCATAAATATTTATAATTGTTATTTCTTCTTCCTCGATTGATCCTTTGATCATTATGTAATGTCCATCTTTATCTCTTTTCACTGCCTTTATTTTAAAGTCTACTTTATCAGATATGAGTATTGCAACTCCTGCTTTCTTTTGGTCTTTATTTGCATGGAATATCTTTTTCCAGCCTTTAACTTTCAGTCTATATGTGTCCCTAGGTTTGAGGTGGGTCTCTTGTAGACAACATATATAGGGGTCTTGTTTCTGTATCCAATCGGCCAATCTTTGTCTTTTGGTTGGGGCATTCAGCCCGTTTACATTTAAGGTACTTATTGATAAGTATGATCCCGCTGCCATTTATTTTATTATTTTGGGCTCCAGATTATCTATCCCATCGGTGTTTCCTATCTAGGAAAGATCCTTTAGCATTCGTTGGAGGGCTGGTTTGGTATTGCTGAATTCTCTCAGTTTCTGCTTGTCTGAGAAAATTTTGAATTCTCCTTCAAATTTGAATGAGATCCTTGCTGGGTACAGTAGTCGGGGTTGTAGATTGTTTTCTTCCATGACTTTAAGTATGTTTGCCATTCCCTTCTGGCCTGAAGCGTTTCTGTTGAGAGATCAGCTGTTATCCTTATGGGATTCCCCTTGTGAGTTATCTTTTGCTTCTCCCTTGCTGCTTTTAATATTTGGTCTTTGTATTTGATATTTGCCAATTTGATTAATATGTGTCTTGGGGTGTCCCGCTTGGGGTTCATTCTATTCGGGATTCTCTGTGTTTCTTGGACCTGAAGCTACCAGAGGTCTTCTTCAAAGAATTAGAACAAATAATTTCTCAATTTGTATGGAAATACAAAAAACCTCGTATAGCCAAAGCAATCTTGAGAAAGAAGAGTGGAACTGGCGGAATCAACCTACCTGACTTTAGGCTATACTACAAATCCACAGTCATTAAGACAGTATGGTACTGGCACAAAGACAGAAACATAGATCAATGGAACAGAATAGAAAGCCCAGAGATAAATCCATGCATCTATGGACACCTTATCTTTGACAAAGGAGGCAAGAATATACAATGGAGAAAAGACAACCTCTTTAACAAGTGGTGCTGGGAAAACTGGACAGTCACTTGTAAAAGAATGAAACTAGATCACTTTCTAACACCATACACAAAGATAAACTCAAAATGGATTAAAGATCTAAGCATAAGACCAGAAACTATAAAACTCCTAGAGGATAACATAGGCAAAACACTCTCTGCTATAATCCAAAGCGGAATACTCCATGACCCACCTCCCAGAATATTGGAAATAAAAACACGAATAAACAAATGGGACCTAATTAAAATTAAAAGCTTTTGCACAACAAAGGAAACTATAAGCAAGGTGAAAAGACAGCCTTCAGAATGGGAGAAAATAATAGCCAATGAAGCAACAGACAAACAATTAATCTCAAAAATATACAAGCAACTCCTGCAGCTCCATTCTAGAAAAATAAAAGACCCAATCAAAAAGTGGGTCAAAGAACTTAACAGAAATTTCTCCAAAGAAGACATAAAAATGGCTAACAAACACATGAAAAGATGCTCAACATCACTCATTATCAGAGAAATGCAAATCAAAACCACAATGAGGTACCACTTTACACCAGTCAGAATGGCTGCCATCCAAAAGTCTACAAGCAATAAATGCTGGAGAGGATGTGGAGAAAAGGGAACCCTCTTACACTGTTGGTGGGAATGCAAACTAGTACAGCCACTATGGAAAACAGTGTGGAGGTTCCTTAAAAAGCTGCAAATAGACCTGCCATATGACCCGGCAATCCCACTGCTGGGCATATACACCGAGGAAACCAGAATTGAAAGAGCCACGTGCACCCCAATGTTCATCGCTGCATTGTTTACAATAGCCAGGACATGGAAGCAACCTAGATGCCCATCAACTGACGAATAGATAAGAAAGCTGTGGTATATATACACAATGGAATATTACTCAGCATTAAAAAAAAATTCATTTGAAGCAATTCTACTCAGATGGACGAAACTGGAGCCCATTATCCAGAGTGAAGTAAGCCAGAAGCAAAAACAACAATGCAGTATATTAACACATATATATAGAATTTAGAAAGACAGTAACGAGAACCCAACATGCGAGACAACAAAAGGAACGCAGATGTATAGAATAGACTCGTGGACTTTGTGGATGAGGGTAAGGGTGGGATGATATGGGAGAAGGGCATTGAAGCATGTTAATTGTCATGTGTCTAATCAATCACCAGCCCAGGATTGATGCTCGGGCCTGGTGCAGCGAGATTTCCCGGAGGGGAGGGAGGAGGGAGGGGAGATCCGGAGGGGAAGCATATGTAAACCCATGGTGATATCATGACAATGTATGGCAAAAACAATAATAAAAAAAAAGAAAGAAAAAAAAAAAGAAAAGCAGAGACATTACTTTCCCAACAAATGTTCATCTAGTGTAGGCTATCGTTTTTCCAGTGGTCATGTATGGATGTGAGAGTTGGACAGTGAAAAAGGCTGAGTACTGAAGAATTGATGCTTTTGAACTGTGGTGTTGGAGAAGACTCTTGAGAATCCCTTGGACTGCAAGGAGATCCAACCAATCCACCCTAAAGGAGATCAGTCCTGGGTGTTCATTGGAAGGACTGATGTTGAAGCTGAAACTCCAATACTTTGGCCGTCTCATGCGAAGAGTTGACCTATTGGAAAAGACCCTGATGTTGAGAAGGATTGGGGGCAGGAGGAGGAGGGGGTGACAGAGGATTAGATGGCTGGAAGGCATCACCGACTCAATGGACATGGGTTTGGCTAGACTCCGGGAGTTGGTGATGGACAGGGAGGCCTGGAGTGCTGAGGTTCATGGGGTCACAAAGAGTCAGACACGACTGAGCGACTGAACTGATACTGATGGGTGATTCATGTTGAGCTTTAACAGAGAACACTAAAATCCTATAAAGCCATTAACCTTCAATAAAATAAATTAAATAGAGAAAAATTTAAATATTTGTACAAATAGCAAAAATCTATGAAAATTTTCATATATAAAACTATTTTTATTTTTTTCATGTTTACCATCTCCTGAATTATTCCAGACATTTATATGTGCTATAAGCTTAAAAATAGTTTAGGAGTGACAAATGTGCACAAGAGGAAAATAGCTCCTTCATGTGAGGTAATGAAAGGGTCCCTAAACAATGCATGGCCTGCTTCATGAAGCAGAGGGAGATGGATCCTTCTCTTGGTGAAAGAATCTGTGTTGTACTTCCAAATTCAACTTTTGAGTCATCTGAATCTATAGAAGCTTCGTACTAACTCTCAGTCCCCAACCTTTCCCAGTCAACACACTAATATTCACATGAGACAAGAGGAAACGTTGTGAATTAAATCATTTATATAATTAAGGAGACTGTAGGACCAGGGTTTATTATTTGTAATGCCATCTCCTCAGTTATGAGATGACTGAAATATTAAAGTTATATATATATATTTTTTCTTTTAGCTCTCAGATGCATTTTGAAGATGCCAGCACAGTACACAGGCCTCCTATTCATTATGCAAACTTCTTCAATCTTGTTTTAGTAGGCACTTAATTCTAGGTGACTTTTGCTTTGCTAGTGCATTGTGTAGAGTATCAAGGTTTCATTGTGTAATGAAGTCATTATTGACTTCAGAACAAATATATGCTGTCTATTTATCAAGGACATGTTAGATTAAATGTTCTATTTTGTAAGATTTCCCATTTATTTCTATTCCTCATGAAATATTAAGTAATTGTGGTTAATGGAAGTGGTTATTTTATAGAAGTCAAACTTAAGGTCTTCTATGGGATGCAAAGGTGAACATTGCCATTCTCAAGAGAGATTCACTATAGAGGAGAGTTAGGAGGCTACTGAGAATGCCAAGTACGGCTTCCAGAAATCCCTCATGGTCTGTACCTTAGCAGAGATTTGGCCTTGACTTTGCTTCATTCCCAGGAGATGAATGTGTGACTTTCTTCATAGGTCAAAACAACTGCACATTTGGAATTTGAGCTATTAGTGCAGCCAGAGGGATACCAGATCCTAGTTTAAGTATCTATGCTCATAATACCCAATATTGTCATATTCCTTGCAGTTGTCTCTTTAAATATTGCTCCCTTAAACTTCTAGACCAACTTTATTGAAAAGGAGGACAGTATATTTCCACATCTTCTGTAGGTTTCTGACATTGTTTTAATTTCCTGAACTATTTCCCTTGAGTCACCATAAAATAGAGAAAATTTAATGAAATTTGATTAATGTGACATGTGTTTGTGTCTGGCGGGAAGCAATGACTTTGTATTTTATTACTCACAGCGTTAATGTGAATATCAGAAATAAGGAGAAGGGATCTGTCACAATTTTAGCAAAACAAATAAACAGAATTATATATCTAGCAGAGATGGGAATTAAGTGAATAGGCTTGTATGCGTAGGAGAGGTTTACCTACATATTTCTGGAATATCCCTTTGGATCAGTTGCCTCATGCAAAAGATAAATTTGGGGCAGAACTTCAAGGGAATAAAACGTTTTTTATAAAGTTAATAGGTGAGAAATTAGGATGTTCAAACGGAAAATGCGCTGGGCTACAATCTGAGTGACAGAGCTGCTATGATCCGAGGCAAGTAGTTACTTTTCATTTGTGCTTCAATACAAAAAGAAAAGTAGATAAATGCTGCATATCCTTTTAATCTCAAAAATAGGGATGTTTCTATATGTTTATTCTTAGCAAAACACAGATGACAAACGTTAATGATTTCAATGGAAGTATAGAAGTGAATATATTTCCTGTTAAATAACATAATTCAGCTATTTATTCTATTTTGTTATAAATATATATATAAGTATAGGGTTCTCATGTTATGTTGATAATTGCTTCATAAATATTCTTATTGAAACAAAATTAGTAATTTACTCATTAAACATTTTAAAGTTTATTTTATTTGATAAGAAAATCTTTAATTGATTTATACCATAAAAAGTAATGAGCTGTGCACAAAGAAAAATGGGTTGCTACTTTAGTTTTCTAAATTTCATTTTTGATATTTTGAAGGAAGTGAGATAATTCATTTCTGTTTTTTTAAGTGGTGGCATCTTCTAATAAATACATGACAGAAAAAAGAAAAAATGAATATTTTATAGGATTATTCCAACAAAATGTCAAGGGTTTCCATTAAATGGACAAAATAAAGAGTATAAATTTCATTTATCATCTCTCAGTAGTGTGATTTATTGTATGAATTAGAATAAGAGAAGTATTATATAAAGCAGGAACCACGTCTATGTTTTAAGATATAACGAAAATAAGTTAAAAGAAAATGACATCAGCATGAATTAGAAAGAATGTTTTAGAATTATATTAGTGATGATGACATTGTTTATAATAAATTATGTTTTTCATCCTTTCCCTTTTAATAACTTTTCACCTAAACATATTTAAAAGAAGAAGAAAAGAGAGAGAAATGAACCACACTGTGATCACAGAGTTTGTCCTCCTAGGCCTTTCTGATGATCCTGAACTTCAGATTGTGATTTTCCTCTTTTTATTTATCACATATGTATTAAGTGTCACTGGAAACCTGACTATCATTACCCTAACCTGGATGGACTCCCATCTCCAGACACCAATGTATTTCTTCCTCCGAAACTTCTCTTTCTTAGAAATCTCCTTTACTACTGTGTGCATCCCTAGATTTCTGGGGGCAATTATCACCAGGGACAAGGCTATTTCTTACAACAATTGCGCAGCTCAACTATTTTTCTCTATTTTCATGGGGGTGACTGAATTTTACATTCTAACCGCCATGTCCTATGACCGCTATGTTGCCATCTGCAAGCCCCTGCATTACACAACCATCATGAGCAGGAAACTCTGCATCCTGCTTGTGCTCTGCGCATGGCTCAGTGGGTTTCTGACCATTTTCCCGCCCCTTATGCTTCTCCTCCAGCTGGATTACTGTGCTTCCAATGTCATTGATCACTTTTTGTGTGACTATTTCCCCCTTTTACAATTGTCTTGTTCAGATACACGGCTTCTAGAAGTCATGGGTTTTTACTTTGCTTTGGTTAGTTTGCTGTTCACTTTGGCATTAGTGATTTTGTCTTATATGTACATTGTTAGGACTATTTTGAGAATCCCATCTGCCAGTCAGAGGAAAAAGGCATTCTCTACTTGTTCCTCTCACATGATTGTCATTTCCATCTCCTATGGAAGCTGTATATTCATGTATGCTAATCCCTCTGCCAAAGAAGAGGCATCCTTGACAAAAGGAGTAGCTATTCTCAATACCTCTGTGGCCCCCATGCTAAATCCTTTCATTTACACCTTGAGAAACAAACAAGTGAAACAAGCCTTCAAAGACATGGTCTATAAAGCAGCATTGGCTGCTAACAAATGATTTTTTTGGTCAAAAACACTTTAAAAAGCAATTAGGTTAAATTCTGAAATTCCTAAATATCTGTATAACTCTGTTTACTGCTTATATCCTCTCACCAGGCCACATGACTGCTAATATATATTTTCTCAGTCTATTTCTTCCATTTCTCCAGTCATTTTTTTTTGACATTTAAAGTGTAGTAAAAGTTATTTATCCTACAGCATATTCTAGAATAGAATTGTATTTCTTTAAGACATATTTTAATCCCATGAAGTTAAAAATAGCTTTAATCCTATAAATATCAGTCCCTAAAATGATAATATGATATCACATTGTACTTTAAATGCGAAGTTTCAAAATTAGTGTGTATATCTCATGTATTTTTAAGATGAACACTGATAATTTCTTAAAGACTCTACCTGTTATATATTATAATACAGTAAATTCATTCCAAAAATATCATATGTAGTAGTGCATTGCATTTTAAATGTAGTTCTTTATAGTTTGTGAAATTAAGTGCATATTTTCAAGATATTATGTATTAATTATAGAATTTCCTTGTTTTGTATCATTTTAAAAAAAGCTTATATTTAAAAATTCGAAATAAATCAAGTAAAACTAAAACAATTCCATTTTCTTGAGCTCATTGATTGCATTTATGACAGTTATTCTAAATTTTTTGTCAGATATTTATTTACCTCCATTTTTTTAGGGTCTATGTCTTGAGATTTATTTTGTCTGTTTGATTGGATCACGTGTCAGTTTCTTTTTTTTTTATGTTCCTTTTAACTTCGTGTTGTTATCTACACATTTGACAAAACAACCATCTTTACAGGGGAATCCATCACCATTCAGTCCACCTAGAGATTCTTAGGGGTCTTTCAAATCTTTTCTGAGGCTGTGTCTTCTCAGATTTGTGTATGAACATTCCTAACTAGAAGATTTTATCTTTTTTTTTTTTTGCATGGAGCCCATAGTCTCTTGCTCCCTCTGTTTCTGTTTGCTGAAACTCAGCTCCTTGAAGCAATAGCACATCACCCAGCCCTTTTTTGACTTCAGTAGCCCTTAGGCATTTATAGTTTGTCAGGTCCCATAAAGGCCCCCCAAAAAACTACCCAGACACTATGCTTCCCCAGTGCCCAAAAAGCCCAGATGCCAGATGCATGCTCCACACTATTCTCCCCAAGGGGAAGAGCACTGAGTTGCACTGGCCTCAGTCTGTTACAGGTGGGTCTTCAGGACATAAAATTTTCCAAAGAATCCTTTTATATTGTCATAAAACATGTATTAATTAAGTTACATCCTTCTAACTTCTTTGAATCTCACTTTATAGCCTAGTATATGATCAGAGATTTGTAAACATCTCTCATACACTTGAGAGATGTAATGGTAGTTGAATGCAGTGTTCTATTTGAGTCAGCTAGTCAATGTAAGTTCATTAATCACATGATTTAAATCTGTACTTTTACTCTTTGCACCATTACTGAGTTACTTTAAATTTCCAAAACAGCTATGGAGTAGTTTCTTTCTGTTCATAGTCATGCCATGTTTTTATATTTAAAAATATTAACACTGTATATTTATGAATATCCAAATTTGGAATTGTTATGTCTTCTGGGATATAATTGTTTATCATTATGAAAAACCACTAATTCCTCTCCATCTGAAGCACACTTTTCTTCTTTAATGTCAGTATTGGGTAAAATTGGCATAGCTATATCAGGATTTCAAATATACATTTAAACATTACTTTTATGGCATATTTTGTGCCAGTCAATCATTTACTTCTGAGTGGATGTTAGCATATCGTGTAGAACATCTGAAACTAGGTATATATTTTTATATATTTGTCAGCCAGTTATTAGTTTTTCCTAGTAAGGGCATACATATGGATAGAGGAAGATGTAATTCAGCAGAAGTTTTAAAGAAGTCTAAGTCATCTCTTCATAAGTTTTACTTTTGCCTTCTGGACCTGTTCAAGTGTGATCTCCCAAGTACTCTCTCCCTTTAATGATAGATTGTTGTTGTAAATGACCTGGTTTATCAATCAGAAGGTCCAGTAATAAGTTCATTATGGAAAGCTCAAATCTTATGGTCAATTGAGGTCCTGTGTTTGGGCCTTTAGTCTCTACTAGGACCTAGTAGAAAGTCAGGGAGTATTGTTCTAAAGGAGCATGTTTATCTGTGAAAGATTGTTTCACAATCATAGTGTGTGTTATGAATGTTTACTTGTGACAAAGCCTTAAAGGATTCCATTTGTCACTGACTGTTCAAGTAACACTGAAATTTCTTGGTCATTTGGCCCATACAAAAGGGCATAATACAAAATTTCATATGGAAAAGCAAACATGATAATTAGGAAATCTTGAGAAACAAGAGTGATAGGAGCAGACTAACAATACAAATATTAAAATATAACATCAAACTTCTATGTCAAAAACATGTGCTCAGCTAAAAAAATAGAGATAAATGGAGAAAAAAAAGTGACTGACAGATTTTGAGTATACCTAATTGCATAAACTTTTGAAATATTCTTATTGTTCACATAATCCAAAGATAAAATTAAGCAGGGAAAACATTAAAATTAAACACACACCACTGAGCATAATGTTAAAACACATTGCTAACCATGCAGGGAGAAGAGCAAAAAACTGATAAAAGTAATTTTTAAATTTTATCTTTCAAATTCAAAGATAATTTTTTCAATTATTTTGACAATTTACCATCAGTAGAGTGAGAACTGCACAGAAAAATTGAACTTTTTTAGTATATTTATTTTTATAATAGTGCAACAATTCAGAACCTATTTTGTGTGTGTTTTAAACTGAATAACTGATAGGCTAACAGAGTTACATTGGAGCCTGGTTTCTCATGGCAGAGAAAGGTCCAGTGTTGTATAAGAGAAGTTGAAAAATTCTGTTATTGGGTTAGAATAAAATTGTCAGTGTGATGCTATTATTTATTATGCATTTCCTTTCTCCATTTCATGAAAGTTCCAAGGAGTAATGATACCTCAATAGCAAAACCCCACAAGGCATCCAGATGTATGGTTCTTGGCATCATTTCTTGCTAAAAATAGTTTCTGAGAACTGGAGGAATATGATTACAGGACTAAATATTTGAAAGATACGATGAGCTAGAATATCTTATTGTTCCAGAAAGTATAGCAACAGGTCAACAAAGGACTCACTTTGGAGTACTTTATATCAGGACATTTGAGCACTGAAATAAATAATGATATAAATAGATACTAACACATTAGGCAGAAAACACTTCAAAATAAATTAATAAATTGTTAATAGGATTAGAGAAAAAATGCTGTTCTTAATGGTAAAATCCCAACTAATAAATGTAAAAGAAATGACATATTTATAAAAATAAATATTGTGTTAATATTAATGATACTATTATATATTTCCACTATCTAGATTAGAGAACAAATAACATTGAATTATTATAATAGATAAGAGTTTGTTAAGGAATACGATATTTATACAATCTCAAAATATTCCTGCATTGCACAAAATATCACTGCTTAGTCATTTTTAATTATAGAGGGGAAAATACCTTTACAGTGGAGAACTTTATAGTAGAGAAACTAGCTAATCAGTAAGAAATACTAATATCATTGATAATATAAAGCTGACATCAAATATCTCTTAACATGATGTACTGAGATGTTTCAGTCCTACTGACTATTTGACTATCCATGTACAACTAATACAGTCTTAGTTATGGTGGCTTTTTCTGTTAGAATAATTATCCTGGTTTCCTTGCCTTCTTTTTAGGATTGCCTCAGCAATATTGTCTTTCAGTTTCTATTGAATTTGTGTGCCATCAAGAAAGGTGCACATAAAATACATGCGTAACACACCTAATTATGAAAAAAAATTGTTAGTACTATTTTTCTAGATTCCATAGGTATGCATTAATATAGGATATCTGGTTTTCTCTTTCTGACTTACTTCACTCTGTATTATAGACTCTAGATTCTCTTTTTATGAATGCTTGGTTTGTTACAAACCTGTTTATAATCCAGCATATGGTTGTGCGTGTGTGCGCAGTTGTGGCTGACTCTTTGTGACTCTGTGGACTATAGCCTCACAGGCTCCTCTGTCCATGTGCTTAGCCACCTCAGTCATGTCTTACTCTTTTTGAATCCATGGATTGTAGCCCACCATGGGGATTCTCCAGGTAAGAACTGGAGTGGGTTGCCACGCTCTCCTCCAGGGTCCCCTGTCCATGGGATTGTCCAAACAAGAATTCTGGGGGTGGGTTGCCACTTTGTCCTCCAGGGGATCTTCCAGACCTAGGAATCAAATAGGAGCCTCCTGTACCTCCTGCATTGGCAGGCATATTCTTTTACCATAACACCACTTGGGAAGGCCAGCATATGGTTATTTTTGGTAAATATTACCTGTGTATTGAAAACAATGTAAGGAAGAGTGAGATCAACAAGGTGGCAGGAAAGGAGGCTCCAAATCTCTTATCCCAACAAAACCTCCAATTGAATAAACATCCAAGGATAAAATGCCTTCTGGAGAGGTCCAGAATCCAGGACAGAATATATAGCACTTTGGCAGACCACAGAAATGAAGAAAGAAGCATTAACAACAGTAGGAAGAAGAGTTTCTCTTTTCTTTGGAAACTTGTTTTTAACTCTGTTAAGAAAATACCAAGGGGCATGATTGCTCAGTTGTAGAAAGAGTATGGTCAACTTTGAAGAAACTACCAAACTGCCTTCCAAAGTGGCTGTTCTATTTTACATCCCCATCATTAATTAATGAGGTTTCCTGTTGCTCCACATCCCCATCAGCATTTGATGTTATCAGTATTCCAGATTGGGCCATTCCAGTAGATATGCAGTAAGTCTCATTGTTTCATTTTACATTTTCCTGATGACATGATATGAATAACTTTTCATATGTTTGTTTATCATCTGTGTATCTTCTTTGGGGTAAGGTCTATTAAGGTCTAGTATATATTTGTTAATTGGGTTGTTTGTTTTCTTATTGTTTAGTTTTAATAATTCTTTGCATATTTTGGATAGCAGTTGTTTATCAGATGTTTCTTTCACAAATGTTTCTCTCAGTCTGTGGCTTGCCTTATACTTATCTCAGCATTGTCTTTCTTAAAACCTGTTTTAAATTTTAATGAAGTTCATCTTATCAATTTTTTATTTCATAATTATACCTTTGTTGTTTTTTGTCACCAGTATTTCCAGAGTCACATAGGTTTATCCTGTGTGAGCTGCTTAATTTTAGGTAAGTTCAGTTCAATCGCTCTGTCATGTCTGACTCTTTGCTACCCTATGGACTGCAGCACCCTGGGCTTCCCTGTCCATCACCAACTGCCAGAACTTGTTCAATTCATGTCCATTGAGTTGGTGATACCATCCAACCATCTCATCCTCTGTTGTCCCCTTCTCCTCCTGCCTTCAATCTCTTCTAGCATCATGGTCTTTTCTAATTATTCAGTTCTTCATATCAGGTGGACAAAGTATTGAAGCTTCAGCTTCAGCATCAGTCCTTCCAATGAATATTCAGGACTGATTTCCTTTAGGATTGACTGATTTGATTTCCTTGTGGTCCAAGGGACTCTCAAGAGTCTTCTCCAACACCACACTTCAAAAGCATCAATTCTTCATTGCTCAGCTTTCCTTATGGTCCAAATCTCACATCCATACATGACTACTGGAAAAACCATAGCTTTGACTAGACAGACCTTTGTTGGGAAAGTAATGTCTCTGCTTTTTAATATGCTGTCCATTTTGTCATAGCTTTTCTTCCAAGGAGCAAGTCTTTTAATTTCATGGCTGAATCACCATCTGCAATGATTTTAAAAGCCCAGAAAAATAAAGTCAGCCACTGTTTCTACTGTTTCCCCATCTATTTGCCATGAAGTGATGGGACCGGATACCATGATCTTAGTTTTCTGAATGTTGAGCTTTAAGCCAACTTTTACACTCATCTCTTTCACTTTCATCAAGAGGCTCTTTGGTTCTTCATTTTCTTCCATAAGGGTGGTATCATCTGAATATCTGAGGTCATTGATATTTCTCCCAGCAATCTTGATTCCAGCTTGTGCTTCCGCCAGCCCAGCATTTCTCATGATGTACTCTGCATATGAGTTAAATAGGTAGGGTGACAATACTCCTTGACATATTCCTTTTCCTATTTGGAACCAGTCTGTTGTTCCATGTCCGGTCCTAACTGTTGCTTCTTGACCTGCATACAGGTTTCTCAAGAAACTGCAGATCAGTTGATCTGGTGTGGCCATCTCTGTCAGAATTTTCCACAGTTTATTGTGATCCACACAGTCAGAGACTTTGGCATAGTCAATAAAGCACAAATAGATGTTTTTCTGGAACTCTCTTGCTTTTTCGATAATCCAGCAGATGTGGGTGATTTGATCTCTGGTTCCTCTGCCTTTTCTAAAACTGGCTTGAACATCTGGAAGTTCACGGTTGTCATATTGCTGAAGCCTTGCTTGGAGAATTTTGGGCGTTACTTTACTAGCATGTGAGATGAGTGCAATTGTGTGGTAGTTTAAGCATTCTTTGGCATTGCCTTTCTTTGGGATTGGAATGGAAACTGACCTTTTCCAGTCCTGTGGTCACTGCTGAGTTTTCCAAATTTGCTGGCATATTGAGTGCAGCACTTTCACAGCATCATCTTCTAGGATTTGAAAGAGCTCAACTGGAATTCCATCACCTGCACTAGCTTTGTTTGTAGTGATGCTTTCTAAGGCCAACTTGACTTCACCTTCCAGGATGTCTGGCTCTCGATGCATGATCACACCATCGTGATAATCTGAGTCGTGAAGATCTTTTTGTACAGTTCTTCTGTGTATTCTTGCCACCTCTTCTTAATAGCTTCTGCTTCTGTTAGGTACATAGCTGACAGTTTTTACAACTTTCTCATATTAATTGTTATTTTGAGTGAATACTGTACACATATAATTCATTCAATTACCTAATTAAATGACAATTAATAGAGATAAAGATGTTAACATAGACAAAATGTTACTGTATATAAGTTTTAGCTTTCATATTGTTAAAAATTTGTATGTTTACTGTCTTTTAAGCATTATAATATAGCATTGCATTTGAAAATGTATTGATTATAATTTAGAAAATTATTATCCAAGATCTTACTCTCTGGCACTAAAGGAATTTTTCTTAATTTTTACTTTTCCATGAAGCCAAAATTTCAAATAATACTGAATGTTACACAAACTCATCCTACATTTTCCAACAACTTTTCTAGAAAGACTGTAACTGTAATTCATTGAGCCAAATTCTTCCTGATATGCATATATTGTACTCAGTTGAGAGATTTAGAGCCATACTTTGCTGAAAAAACAAAGAAAACGTCTTTAAACAATACTAAAGAGTTTCCAATTTGGAAAGAGTCATGGAGCTACCATTTTCTACCTTCTTGTTGAAACAATAATTTCTACAGTTAATTGGAAATATTTGAAAATATTGAAGCTTTGAATTGATTGATGATGTGGTTTCTTGATACCTGAATAAAAATATACCACAAATTAGCTAGTAATATTTCCAGGAATTAAAAGAATTGTAAAATTATTACAAAAGATATGAGGGAATTTATGCTGATATCAGATAATGTGACTCTTTATATAATCCTACACAAACTCTTTAGTGGTTATTATTAAGATTTCAATCAGTATAAGCATTTTAATTATCAGTATCAGAAGTCAACACAATTTGTGTCTAAATGGCACTAAATTAATAATTTGGAATTTGCAGACCATAGCGTCCCTGATGAAATTACTCAACTCTTCCAGCTCTGTAACACAAGTGAAGCTATAAACAATGTGTGAATGAAAGGGCTCAGGTGTATCCAATTAAACTTTTACACAAAGAGTGGGTGGACCAACTGTGCCCCATGGACCACAGTTTGCACACCCCTGTTTCAGACTTTTCTATAAACATTGGCTAATATATTATTTCTTATTTAATATAAGGTAATTTGACTAAAATTTGAAAATTCAGTTAAGATATAAGTATTTTAAATTTAACAGCAAAATTATTTATTTTTTATTTATTGTTAAGAAGGTAAATACCTTATAAAATATTTTCAAAAAAATACGTGGCAAACATTTCATTTTTGAACATATATAACGTTCATGATATCAAAAGATTAAGTGAGAAAAAAGTCACCAGCAATTTGATTCATAAATAAGGGGATAATGCACTAAAATAAATTATCAAATTAATATTTCATGTTACGTGTGGTCTTATCTCAAAGAAAATTTATCTTTAGAGAATTTACTTGTGAATTTGCCTCATTAAAAGACTAAAAATGAAAACAAAACTTGAAAAAGAAAATCACATATCCTCTGATAAAATTCAATGTCCATTTATGATTTTTTAAAGTCTCTTAGTAAAAAATTAGAACATTATTTCAGTAGCATAAGTAACCTGACTAGATCATCATAACCAGATAAGCTACATGCTTCTTGTCTCGCTCCAATTTGAACAAGTCAACAAAAAATGATGTTTTGAGAGAACTGGTTGTCTAGGAGTATGTTCCCAGTGTCTCAGTGGTAAAGAATCCTCTTGCCAATGCAGAAGACTCAGGAGACATGGATTCAGTCTGTGGGTTAGGAAGATCCCCTCAAAGAGGAAACAGCAACCTTCTCCACTGTTCTTGTCTGGGAAATCCCATGAACAGAGGAGGTTGGTGGGCTAGAGTTCATGGGGTCTCTAAGAGTCGAACACAACTGAGCAAGTGAGCATGAGCATGCACAAGTGTGTGCAAGGTGATAAATGATACCAAAGACTTTTTGATAATTTAGTTAGCTTGGAAATTGCATCAGAATTAAGCAAAACAAAATATATGTTTTCGGAATTCATACTGAAAATATACTGGTAGGAAAAAGTTTGCTGTATAAATTCTGATTTAAAATACAACAAAATATTTACAAGTTTTTCAAAATACAGGTAAAGCAGTATAAAATAGCCTTCATATCTATTGAATCTGCTTCATCTGTACTTGAAACTATTTCTCCAGTTCTCTATCCTAGTGTATACTTGAAAATATTCAAAATTTAAAGTTTGCAGCAAACATAATTTTTAATGTTTTCAACAGCAGCTGTAGTCTTGGTAAAATCAGTTATAAGATGTGAAGGACCTATAGTTATAAAAACTATAACTGTTTTTATTCAATACTCTGTTGTATATTCTATCCAGGGAACTAGTTCAACAATAATTGAAAAATATCAGAAAAGAGGAAACAAAATAAACAACCAAAATCATTCTTTTCAAGTAACGTGATTTTCCTTCTAGGACCTTACTGTAGTTACACTAAATCTTTCCTAAACTGGAAAGTCTCCCTCTCCCAGATAATCACATGGTTAGCACCCATCCCTCCTTCAGATCTCTGTCCAAATATCACCTCAATAAAATCTACCCCACTGACACTATTTAAAATTATACTAGCTCCTCACTTCTAAGGCATTTCAGTTTTCTCTTCTTTTTCAAAATAATTATTAGCATGCTGCTGCTGTGCTACCCCATAGTAGTGTCCTCAGTAGTGTCTGACTCTGTGCTACCCCATAGACAGCAGCCCACCAGGCTCCCCCGTCCCTGAGATTCTCCAGGCAAGAACACTGGAGTGGGTTGCCATTTCCTTCTCCAATGCATGAAAGTGAAAAGTGAAAGTGAAGTCGCTCAGTCATGTCTGACTCTCAACGACCACATGGACTGCAGCCCACCAAGCTCCTCTGTCCATGGGATTTTCCAGGCAAGAATACTGGAGTGGGTTGCCATTTCCTTCTCCGAATTATTAGCATATGAAATACTATATAGTTTACTAGTCAATTACATTCATGCTTATTGTCTACATTCTCTCACATCCCTCACCCCATGAAAGCAGGGATCTTTGTCCACATTGTAGATGAACTGGTTCACTCCCAGCAGTGGTATGCTGGAGCCTGCCTGGTCCACATCATAGGACCCAGCTGTGCACTGGTAGCTTGAAATCTGCCACGGTGAGAGGTTTGCCTTTATACTTAAAGGGAATGTCAACCTGCTCCAGGATTCCTGCCTGGAGAATTCCATGGACAGAGGAGCCTGGTGGGCTACAGTCCGTGGGGACGCAAAGAGTCAGACACTACTGAGGAACTAACATTTTTGTATCCAAATAGTGATTCTTTTCATATTTCGTTGCTCAAACTCTTAAACAATCAGCTTTTAAGATTTTATTGAGTACTGAAGATTGATTATACACCAAAATTATTTCAATGTATTTATTCATTCAGAAATATTTATTGAGTATCCACCACATGACTGACAGATGTTCTAAATGAAAGAATAGTAAATGTTTAACAACTGTCTCTTGGGGTGAAGGTGAGGGATTGTTTTGTCATGTTTGCCAATTTCTATGATGCAAAGTCAAAATTCAAGGGAAATAATCACAGTAACTGTCCTGAGGGAAAGTCCAAAATTTCTGGTAAATAAGTGTGGACTCTTTAAATACAATAATAAAGAGTCAAATCTAAATCAAAATTTTTCAGACTCAATATCATGTGTTCTTTATGAAGTTACTCATTTAGCTCAGTCATTTTGGTTTTTGACACTTTCTCTTTTAAAATAATTTTACTTATTTATTTATTTTTGGCTGCACTGGCTTTCTCTAGTTGAGACAGGTGGGGGATACTCTCTACTTATGGTGTATGAGCTTCTCATTGCAGTGGCTTCTCTTCATGTGGAGCACGGGCTGTAGGTGGCAGGGGGTTCAGTTGTTGCGGCATACATACTCAGGAATTGTGGTTTCTGGGCTCTAGAGCACAGGCTCAATATTTTTGGCACACTGTCTTAGTTGTTCCATGGCATGTGGGACCCTCTCACGTCAGGAATCAAACCTGTGTTTCCAGCATTGGCAAATGGATTCCTTACCACTGAACCACCAGGGAAACCCAAACATTTTCTTATTCATACTTACAAAATGGATTCACCTGTGTCTTTTAATAATGCCTCATCAGCCCTCTGTTTACTTAACACATTCCCCTGAGAAAATAGGAAAGACAAGATAAATCCAATTCCTTGTGTATGACTTACAAGGAGAAGAAATCTCTAAATCTCTTTTTCTCAAAGCAGCTTTTGTAGTAAAATATAATAGTCTCTGAAGCCTAAGAAAAATATTACTCAAATTGCATGGATATGTAATCACAGAACTAGAAAATAATCATTTAAAATCTGTGCATTAATACAAAGAAATGTTTTAAAAAGTAGTTTTAATTATATGAAAAGGGGCAAATATAAGAAGTGTTTTATTAACCCACCCAGTGCAACTGAGCTTTTACACAGAGCTTGTATTAGAGAGAAATAGCAATTATGAGTTGCGGTATAGTGAAAAGTGCCCCAAATTTTGTAGTATCAGGAATGAAGGCTGTTGTGGTCAAATATTGCCAGTTGAACCACAATGAGAATATAATCCTTGAGAGCCATTGCAGAGTTAAGTCACCATATTTGTTTTCAGAGTAGTATAGAAACCAAATAAATTGCTAACTCACTTCATCAACTCTGAAATTATATAATCATTGAAGTGATAAGACCATAAAATTTGAGACTAAATCAAGAAAAACCAAGGAAGTTTGCAAGGAAGTAAGTAAAATTTTTATTATTCAGTAAGTAAAATTTATTATTATTTGTTATATGTAATTGATGCATATTATTGCATCTAATGATGTGTTTTAAAGTATTATTTGTCCAGCAAAGTTTGTTTTGCATGAGTGTACTTGTTTTTAAAACACAGTAGACTTCTGTATATGCTAGATTACTGAACTGGTCTCATTAATAATTCGTAAGAAATGTGGGTTCTTGTCCTTGGCTTGCTGTCCCTTCCAGGAGATTGCAGGAGATCGTGCAGGTCATAGGTTTGCGTGCTGTTTTAGTATAGCTGGTTTGGGTACTGAACGTTTAGGATGTATTGACGTTCACTGTATTGCTATATTTTTGTAGATATTTAAAACTCAATAAAAACTGTTCATCGTTCAAAAAAAATTAAGTATTATTTGCATATGGGTTTGTGAATTTAGGAAATTATTGTTATTAAAGAGTAAATGGTGGTTTACTAACAAGAAAGCTATTCATGGAGTTCTAAAGAAGCAGCATAGCAATGAGTCATGAGTTGTTCATTAATTTTTCCCAAGTTGAATGGTTTTCTCTTATAGGAATAAAACTATAAAAGTGATATTCCCTAGTTAAAGGAATATCTGCTTCCCAGTAAAGGTTTTTACCACCTATTTATTCATTTGCTAAAGTAAAATTGTAAAACAAAAGAAAACAAGTGTGTATTCTATGGACTAAACTGTGTCTAGGCAATTATTTCTTTTAGTAGCAGAAGTTACCCTTTTTTGTGCTTTTAGTCTTTTATAAGGAAAGCAAGAAGGGATTGCATCAACCAAAGCCTTAAAAAGGTAATTTGGGAGAGAGTGCCAACAAAATATTCCCATGGGTAAACACCCATATCCTAAAGTGAGATATTACTATGTTGTGTGGATGTGGCTCAGGTGGTTAGTCGTGTCTGACTCTTTGTGACCCATGAACTGCAGCATGCCAGTGTTCACTGTCCTTCACTGTCTCCTGGAGTTTTCTCAAACTCATGTCCACTGAGTCGATGTCGATGATGCCATGAAGGTATCTCATCTTCTGTTTTCGCCTTGTCCTCAGCCCTCAATTTTTCCCTGCATCACGGTCTTTTAAAGTGAGTCAGCTCTTCCCATCAGGTGGCCAAATTATTGGTGCTTCAGTTTCAGCATCAGTCTTTCCAGTGAATATTCAGAGTTGATTTCCTTTAGGATTGACTCGTTTCATCTCCTTGCTATCCAAGGGACTCAAGAGTCTTCTCTATAGCATAGTTCAAAGACCTCGACTCTTTGGCTCCTAAGCCTTCTTTATGGTCCAACTCTCACATCTATACATGACTACTGGAAAACCACAGTTTTGACTGCTTGAACTTTTGCTGACAAAGTGATGTTGCTGCTTTTTAATATGCTGTCTAGGTTCATAATGGCTTTTCTTCCAAGGAGCAAGCACCGTTTAATCTCAAGGCTGAAGTTACTATCTGCAGTGATTTTAGAACCCAAGAAAAGAAAATCTGCCACTGTTTCCATTTTTTCCCCTTCTCCTTGCCATGAAGTGATGAGACCAGATGCCATGATCTTAGTTTTCTGAATGTTGAGTTTTAAGCCAGCATTTTCACTGCCCTCTTTCACCTTTGTCAAGAGACTATTTATTCCTCTTCACTTTCTGGCATTAATGTGGTATTATCTGCATATCTGAGGCAATTGATATTTCTCCCAGCAATCTTCATTCCAGCCTGTGATTCATCCAGCCTAGCATTTCACATGATGCATTCTGCATGTAAGTTAAATAAGCAGGGTGATAATCTTCCCTGCTGGCTCAGATGGTAAAGTCTTTCTGTAATGCCAGAGACGCAGTTTCGATCCCTGGGTTGGGAAGATCCCCTGGAGAAGAAAATGGCAAGCCATTCCAGTATTCTTGCCTGGAAAATCCCATGGACAGAGGAGCCTGGTGGGCTACAGTCCATGTGGTCGCAGAGTCAGACACGACTCGGCGACTAAAACACACACATTAACCAGCAGGGTGATAATATACAGCCTTGAAGTACTCCTTTCCCAGTTTTGAAACAGTCCTTGTTCCAGGTCCAGTCCTTACTGTTTCTTCTTGTCCTGCATATACGTTTCTCAGAAGGCAGGTTAGACTGTCTGGTATCCCCATCTCTGTAAGAATTTCCCACAGTTTTACTATGTTCACTAGTCATTTAAACTAGTGAAAGTCACCTAAAGAAAGTGGGCCTCAGTTATGCAAAATATAAAATATGGAAGTAGGCATACATAAACTCTATATGCTTTCAAACTCTCTATTTAGATTAAAATGCAAACTACACTGGTTTTTATAATACTGAGGAAGCAGAAGAATCCATTAAAATATCTCTGTATGTTTTACAAAGGAAGCTAAATATTTTAAAGAATAACTTGAAACAATAAAAATTATGAGAGAAAAAAGTGTTATCATATTAGTTTTATTTTATCCATAGTCTATGATAATGTATTTTTGAAGAAAAAAATTATTGAACTTCAGATAATAATATTCTGTACTAGAATGAAAAGTTGAATGGAAATTGGAGAGAGTTCTGTAGGTGAAAATGTTTTTAAATTTCATTCATTATCATCTTGAAGGATACTTTAAAAACTTTGTATTTTATCCTCAAATGTATTTTAATTTTTTATTTCTTATAGGAAACACATCCATTTTCTATATGAATTGGGGAAAAGGATCAGCAATGAAAAATCATACAAGACCCACAGAATTCATTCTTCTGGGGCTATCAGATGACCCAGAGCTCCAGACTGTGATTTTTTTCTTTTTAATCATCACATATATATTAAGTGTCACTGGAAATTTGACCATCATCATTCTCACCTTGGTGGACTCCCATCTACAGACACCTATGTATTTTTTCCTCAGGAACTTCTCTATATTAGAAATTTCCTTTACAACTGTCTGTATTCCTAGATTTCTGGGCACAATTATCACCAGGGACAAAACGATTTCATACAACAATTGTACAGCTCAGCTGTTTTTCTTCATCTTCTTGGGTATCACCGAATTTTATCTGCTAACTGCCATGTCCTATGATCGCTATGTAGCTATCTGCAAACCCCTGCATTATACAAGCATCATGAACAACAGAGTCTGTGTATTGCTTGTCTTTTGTGCTTGGCTGGCAGGTTTCTTAAACATCTTCCCACCTGTTATTCTTTTTCTCCAGTTAGATTACTGTGGTTCTAATATCATTGATCACTTTGCTTGTGACTATTTCCCCCTCTTGCAACTATCCTGCTCAGACACATGGCTTCTTGAAATGATTGGTTTTTACTCTGCAGTAGTGATTCTGCTTTTTACTTTGGCATTAATAATTGTATCCTACATGTTCATCATCAAGACAATTCTGAGACTGCCTTCTGCCAGTCAGAGAAAAAAGGCATTTTCTACATGCTCCTCTCACATGGTCGTTATTTCCATCTCTTATGGGAGCTGTATATTCATGTATGCCAACCCTTCAGCAAAAGAAAAGGCATCCTTGAACAAAGGAGTTGCTATTATGAATACTTCTGTTCCTCCTATGATGAATCCGTTTATATATTCACTGAGGAACCAGCAAGTGAAGCAAGCCTTCAAGGATACCATCCAAAAGGCTATCTTTTTCTCCAGTAAATGCAAGTGATTGTATCATTAGTAGAATAAAGTTCTTGTTAATACTTTCTATTACTCATAATCTGTCAAAAACTCTTTCAGTACAGTTGTATGACTCTTTTTTCATTTATTTTCATATTTGAATTTTCCCCACCCTCAACTCAATAAACTGGTTAAAGCTGAATATTGTTTCAGAATTTTCTGTATTTTTTTAAAATTCAAATATACTTAAATAAAGTAAAATACTCAGGTAAATGTTACAAGTTTGAGTAGAAACTTTATTTTTGAAGATGCACAGGCCATTTGATGAAAAGAGTGTGAGGACTGATATGGATTTCTGAGATTTTCATTTTACCAGGTAATAGAAATGACATTATTAGGAAATTTTATTCTATTTGGAGTTTTTAGGAAATCAAACAATGATAATCATTAGAGTGTTGGAAATATAGTATAAATATCTATTCAAATATTTTTAAAAGATTTGAAACTCAAGTATATTGAACTCTTTTTACTATTAATAATACTTTTATAATAATGAGGAGAAAGAGAAGAAAGAGGAGGGTTGGGATTAATTTTTGTAAGCAATTATTGTATTCAGACCTATTCTAATTATTCTCTTTATATTGGCTCATTGAATCTTTCCAACACCTTTATGTCATTGTTCAGTCACTCATTCATGTCTGACTCTGTGTTCCCATGTACTGCAGGACACCAGGCTTTCCTGTCCTTTATTATCTTCCTGAGTTTGCTCAAACTCATGTACATGATCTGGTGATGCCATCCAAACATTTCATCCTCTGTTGACCCCTTCTCCTCCTATCCTCAGTTTTTCCCAGCATGATGGTCTTTTCCAGTGAGTTGGCTCTCTGCATCAGGTGGCCAAAGTTTTGGAGCTTCAACTTCCACATCAGTCCTTCCAATGAATATTCAGAGTTGATTTCCTATAGGATCGACTGGTTTGATGTTGCAGTCCAAAGGATTCTCCAGAGTTTTCTCTAGCAGTACAGTCTAAAAGCATCAATTCTTGGGTGCTCAGGCTTATTTATGGTCCAACCCTCACACTCATACATAACTACTGAAAAAAACAGCTTTCACTATATGGATCTTTGTTTGTGAAATGCTGTCTCTGCTTTTTAATACAATACCTAAATTCATCATAGCTTTTCTTAAACAACTTTCTGAGGTAACTGCAATTGTTTTTCTCTTGAAGAAATTTTTACCTTACTTTTTATTTGGCAATGTTTTATATGATTGTTCTTATTTCACAGCCTTGATGAAAAGGTAAAATCTGGAATTAAATTTAATTGGCAATAGAGAAGGACAAGAAAGAAAAGGGACCCAGATTGGAAAATAAGAAGTAAAATTTTCACTGGAGACAATATGATACTATACAAAGAAAACCCTAAAAATACTATCAGAAAATGACTACAGTTAATCAGTGAGTTTAGTAAGGTCGCAGAATACAAAATCAACACACAGAAATCCCTTGAATTCCTATACACTAGCAACAAAAATCCAAAAGAGAAATTAAGGGATCAACCACATTCACCAAGGCAACGAAAAGAACAGAATATCCAGCAATAAAAGCACAAAAGAGCTGTATACAGAAATGATAAGACACCGATGAAAGAAATCAAAGATGACATAAACAGATGGAGAGATATACCAATTCTTGGATTGGAAGAATCTATGTATCAAAATCACAGTTCTAAAAGACATATGTACCCTAATGTTCATTGCAGCAAAATTCACCATAGCCAGGACATGAAAGCAACTTTGATGTCCATCGATAGTTGAATGGATAAAGAAATTGTGTTAAACACATACACAGAGAAGGCTGTCATAGGGTCACAAAGAGTTGGGCCTTACTGAGCACACATGCACAACCATATGCTGGGTTATAAACTGGTTCACAACAAACCGAGCATCCACATAAAGGAACAAATTCAAGTCAGTTGCAGTGAGGTGCATGAGCCTGTTACACAGAGTGAGGTAAGTCAGAAAGAGAACAACAAAATGTATATTAATGCGTACATATCAGTTCAGTTCAGTTGCTCAGACATGCCTGACACTTTGTGACCCCATAGAATGCACCATGCTAAGCCTCCCTATGCATCACCGACACAATGGACATTGAGCCGGTGATGCCATCCAACCATCTCATCCTCAGTCATCCACTTCTCTTCCTGCCTTCAATCTTTCCCAGCATCAGGGTCTTTTCATATGAGTCAGTTCTTCACATCAGGTGGCCAAAGTATTAGAGTTTCAGCTTCAACATCAGTCCTTCCAATGAATATTCAGGATTGATCTCCCTTAGGATGGACTGGTTGGATCTCCTTGCAGTCCAAGGGACTCTCAAGAGTCTTCTCCAACACCACATCTCAAAAGCATCAATTTTTTGGCACCCAACTTCCTTTATATTCCACCTCTCACATCCATACATGACTACTGGAAAAATCATAGCTTTGACTAAATGGACCTTTGTTGGCAAAGTAATGTCTCTGCTTTTTAATATGCTGTCTAGTTAGGTCATAACTTTTCTTCCAAGGAGTAAGCATCTTTTAATTTCATGGTTGCAGTCACCCCCAAAATGAAATTCATCACTGTTTCCATTGTTCCCACATCTATTTGTCATAAAGTGATGGAACCAGATGCCATGAATTTAGTTTTCTGAGTGTTGAGCTTTAAGCCAACTTTTTCACTCTCTTCTTTCACTTTCATCAAGAGGCTCTTCAGTTCCTCTTTGCTTTCTGCAATAAGGATGGTGTCATCTGCATATCTGAGGTTATTGATATATCTCCTGGCAATCTTGAATCCAGCTTGTGCCTCATCCAGCCCAGCATTTCTCATGATGTACTCTGCATATAAATTATATAAGCAGAGTGACAACATACAGCCTTGATGTACTCCTTTCCCAATTTGGAACCACTCTGCTGTTCCATGTCTGGTTCTGATGGTTACTTCCTAACCTGCATACAGATTTCTCAAGAGGCAGGTCAGGTGGTCTCGTATTTCCATTTTTTAAAGAATTTTTCACAGTTTCTTGTGACACGGTCAAAGGCTTTGGCATAGTCAATAAGTCAGAAGTGGATGTTTTTCTGGAACTCTCTTGCTTTTTTAATGATCCATTGGATGTTGGCAATTTGATCTCTGGTTCCTCTGCCTTCTCTAAATCCACCTTGAACATCTCGAAGTTCATGGTTCATGTACTGTTGAAGCTTGGCTAGGAGGATTTTGAGCATTGCTTTGCTAACGTGTGAGATGAGTGCAACTGTGTGGTAGTCTGAGCATTCTTTGGCATTGCTTTTCTTTGGGATTGGAATGAGAACTGACCTTTCCGAGTCCTGTGACCACTGCTGCGTTTTCCAAATTTGCTGGCATATTGAGGGGAGTGCTTTCACAGCATCATCTTTTAAGGTTTGAAAGAGCTCACTGGAATGCCATGACCTCCACTAGCTTTGTTCATAGTGATGAACAAAGGCCCTAAGGCCTAAGACCCACTTGACTTTGCATTTCAGGATATCTGGCTCTAGGTGAGTGATCACACCATCGTGATTACCTGGGTCATGAAGATCTTTATCATACAGTTCTTCTGTGTATTATTGCCACCTCTTCTTAATATCATCTGCTTCTGTTAGGTCCATACCTAATGTCTGTCCTTTATTGAGCCCATCTTTACAAGAAATGTTCCCTTGGTATGTCTAGGTTTTTTTGAAGAGGTCTCTAGTCTTTCCCATTCTATTGTTTTCCTCTATTACTTTGCACTGATCACTAAGGGAGGCTTTCTTATTGCTCTTTACTATTCGCTGGAACTCTGCATTCGAATGGATATATCTTTCCTTTTTTCCTTTGCCTTTGGCTTCTCTACTTTTCTCAGCTATTTGTAAGGCCTCCTCAGACAACTATTTTGCCTTTTTTGCATATCATTTTCTTGGAGATGGTCTTGACCACTGCCTCCTGTAGAATGTCATGAACCTCCATCCATAGCTCTTTAGGCACTCTGTATATCAGATCTAATTCCTTGAATCTATTTGTTACTTCCACTGTATAATTGTAAGGTATTTGATTTAGATCATACCTGAATGGTCTAGTGATTTCCCCTACTTTCTTCAATACAAGTCTGAATTTGGCAATAAGGAAATTCATGACCTGAGCTACAGTCAGCTCTGGGTCTTGTTTTTGCTGACTGTATATAGCTTCTCCATTTTTGGCTGCATAGAATATAATCAATCTGATTTTTGTATTAACCATCCTCTTATGTCTATGTGTAGAGTCTTGTGTTTGCTATGACCAGTGTGTTCTCTTGGCAAAACTCTAGTAGCCTTTGCCTGCATCATTCTTTACCGTAAGGCCAAATTTGCCTATTACTCCAGGCATTTCTTGACTTACTACTTTTGCATTCCAGTCCACTATGATGAAAAGGACATTTTTTTGGGGGGTGTTAGTTGTAGAAGTTATAGAACTGTTCCACTTCAGCTTTTTCAGCATTACTGGTTGGGGCATAGACTTGAATTACTCTGATATTGAATGGCTTGCTTGAAAGTGAACAGAGATTATTCTGTCACTTTTGAGATTGCATCCAAGTACTGCATTTCAGACTCTTTTGTTGACTATGAGGGCTACTTCATTTCTTTTAAGGGATTCTTGTCCACAGTAGTAGATATAATGGTCATCTGAGTTAAATTCACCCATTCCTGTCCATTTTAATTTGCTGATTACTAAAATGTTAGTGTTCAATATGGAATCTAGAAAAACGGTACTGATGAACCTATTTTCAGGGCAGCAGTACAGACACAGACATAGACAACAGGCTTGTGAACATAGTGGTAGTGGGGGTTGGGAAAAGATAGGATGAATTAAGAGAATAGCTTTGAAACTTAGAGTGCTTAAAATGATTTAACAAATAGCTGTGAAAATATGGAAAGCAAAAAGCAAAGGAGAAAAGGAAAGATACACCCCTTAGAAAGCAGAGTTCCAAAGAATAGCAAGGAGAGTAAGAAAGCCTTCCTCAGCGATCAATGCAAAGAAATAGAGGAAAACAATAGAATGAGAAAGACGAGAGATCTCCTCAAGAAAATTAGAGATACCAAGGGAACATTTCATGCAAAGATGGGCTCAATAAAGAACAGACATTGTAGGGACCTAACAGAAGCAGAAGATATTAATAAGAGGTGGCAAGAATACACTGAAAAATTGTGCAAAAAAGATCTTCATGACCCAGATAATCACGATGGTGTGATCATTCACCTAGAGACAGACATCCTGGAATGTGAAGTCAAGTGGGCCTTAGGAAGCATCACTATGAACAAAGCTAGTGGAAGTGATGGAATTCCAGTTGAGCTATTTCAAATCCTGAAAGATGATGCTGTGAAAGTGTTGCACTCAATATGCCAGCAAATATGGAACACAGAGCAGTGGCCACAGGACTAGAAAAGGTCAGTTTTCATTCCTATCCCAAAGAAAGGCAAACTACCGCACAATTGCACTCATTTAACATGCTAATAAAGTAATGCTCAAAATTCTCCATGCCAGCTTCAGGAATACATAAACTGTGAACTTTCAGACATTCAAGTTGGTTTTAGAAAAGGCAGAGGAACCAGAGATCAAATCACCAACATCTGATGGATCATTGAAAAAGCAACAGAGTTCCAGAAAAACATCTATTTCTGCTTTATTGACCATGTCAAAGCCTCTGACTGTGTGGATCACACTAAACTGTGGAAAATTCTGAAAGAGATGAGCATACCAGACCACCTGATCTGCCTCTTGAGAAACTTGTATGCAGATCAGGAAGGAACAGTTAGAACTGGACATGGAACAACAGACTGGTTCCAAATAGGAAGAGGAGTATGTCAAGGCTATATATTGTCACCGTGCTTATTTAACTTATATGCAAAGTACATCATGAGAAACGCTGGGCTGGATGAAGCACAAGCTGGAATCAAGATTGCTGGGAGAAACATCAGTAGCCTCAGATATGCAGATGATACCACCCTTATGGCAGAAAGTAAAGAAGAACTAAAGAGCCTCTTCTTGATGAAAGTGAAAGAGGAGTGTGAAAAATTTGGTTTAAAGCTCAACATTCCGAAAACTAAGATCATGTCATCCAGTCCCTTCAGTTCATGGTAGATTGATGGGAAAACAGTGGTAACAATGGCCGGCTTTATTTTTCTGGGCTCCAAAATTACTGCAGATGGTGACTGCAGCCATGAAATTAAAAGACGCTTATTTCTTGGAAGGAAAGTTTCGATCAACCTAGACAGCATATTAAAAAGCAGAAACATTACTTTGTCAACAAAGGTCCGTCTAGTCAAGGCTATGGTTTTTCCAGTAGTCATGTGAGAGTTGAAGTGTAAAGAAAGGTGAGCACTGAAGAATTGATGGTTTTGAACTGTGGTGTTGGAGAAGACTCTTGAGAGTCCCTTGGACTGCAAGGAGATCCAACCAGTCCATCCTAAAGGAGATCAGTCCCCAGTGTTCATTGGAAGGTCTGATGTTGAAGCTGAAACTCCAATACTTTGGCGACCTGATGTGGAGAGCTGACTCACTGGAAAAGACCCTGATGCTAGGAAAGATTGGGGGCAGTAGGAGAAGGGGATGACAGAGGATGAGATCGCTGGATGGCATCATTGACTCAACAGCCATGGGTTTGAGTGGACTGCGGGAGTTGGTGATGCACAGGGGCAGAATAATGTATATACTATCTTGGGTAAGATGCTGGCAATAAAAGTATGAGCAGTGAAAAACACTTCTAGGGAAATTATGTGAAAATTAAAAGATTTTGAAAAGCCCTGATCTTTATTTGATTACTCTTTGTTACGCCTCTAATTTATAAAGCAGAATTTTTATATTTTCATTTCCTTGAGAAAAGTATATTCTTCCTTGCCATGTCCATGAAGGCTCTCTTGACTTGCAGATTCCTTAGGGTATAAATAAAGGGGTTCAGCATGGGGGCTACTGAGGTGTTTAGCACAGCCACTCCCTTGCTCAAAGACACCCTGTTCTTTGCTGATGGATTCATATACATGAAAATGCAGCTGCCATAAGAGATGGAGATGACAATCATGTGGGACGAACATGTGGAAAAGGCTTTTGTCCTCTGAGCAGTAGAAGGGATCCTCAAAATTGTTCTGATGATATACGTATAGGACAGAATTATTAATGTCAAAGTGAACATTAGGGTAAACACAGCAGAGGAAAAGCCCATCATCTCTAGTAATTTGGTGTTTGAACACGAAAGCTGTAATAAGGGGAAATAATCACAAGTAAAATGATCGATAGCATTGGACTTACAGTAATCAAGCTGTATGAACAGCATGAGTGATGGGAATATAATTAAGAATGAAGCCAGCCAAGAAGCCAAGACAAGCAGTGTGCAAACTCTATGATTCATGATGGTCATGTAATGCAGCGGTTTGCAGATGGCAATGTAACGGTCATAGGACATGGCAGCCAGAAGATAAAACTCAGTAACTCCCAAGAGAATGAAAAAAAATAACTGAGCCATACAATCATTAAAAGAGATGGTTTTATCTCCTGTAATGATGGTGGCCAGGAACTTTGGTATAGTGACAGTTGTGAAGGACACCTCTAATATAGAGAAACTCCTGAGGAAGAAATACATGGGGGTCTGAAGGTGGACATCCAGAAGGGTCAGGATGATAATGGTCAGGTTCCCAGTGATGCTGAGCATGTAGGTGATGAGCAGAAAGACAAAGATCACAACCTGAAGTTGTGGGTCATCTGACAGTCCCAGGAGGATAAATTCTCTTATATCTGTGTAGTTTCTCATTTTCTTCTTCTTTTCAATAACCTTCAGAGTAAAACACAAAGAAACTTAAAGAAAAGGGAAGTAGCCACAGATAGAACATATGCTAGTATGTATTTTTATCATAGAATATTGCTTCTGAAATTCCTATTTTATTGATTTGTATGAGGTTAAAAATACATATTTTAAGTTTTATTCAATCACATATTCTAAATAAGAAGAGTAGGAATGTTGACCTATGCTTTTCTAAGTGTTTGAAATACTGGAATAGAAATACTACTCGTTGACTCTATTAAATCCTTCCCTAAATGATTTCTTTCCCATTGGGAAACTCCTCATCTTTTCTTCAAACTCAGTAAAATTATGTTATTTCCTAATCTTTTATCTGATTTCTTGTATTAGTATTTACTAGTTAATATAGATAATTCAAAAATGTCAGGAAAAAGATCACTCGAATGAGACTGTCTCCCAAATGAGCATCACTGGAGTTAAATCTTCAACAATATGAAAGACTTCTAAATTATCATTCTGACTCACATTCACCTTCCTAATTTCCAACTCCTTATCTGAATCACATCTAATGGACTCATTGTTCTGACCTCCTCAAGAACTGAAGCAGGGGTGTCTGAACTCCACAATTTAATGCCTGATGATCTGATCTGATGATGATGTAATAATAATAGAAATAAAGTGCAAAATGCACATAATAAGCATGAGCCATCCTGTAACTACCCACCACCCAGGTCCATGGAAAAACTGTCGTCGACTAAATTGATCCTTTTCAATGAACACCCAAGACTGATCTCCTTTAGGATGGATTGATTGGATCTTCTTGCAGTCCAAGGGCTCTCAACAGTCTTCTCCAACACCACAGCTCAAAAGCACCAGTTCTTCGGTGCTCAGCTTTCTTCACCATCCAGTTCTCACATCCATACATGACTACTGGAAAAACCATAGCTTTGACTAGACGGACCTTTGTTGGCAAAGTAATGTCTCTGCTTTTCAATATGCTATCTAGGTTGGTCATAACTTTCCTTCCAAGAGTAAGTGTCTCTTAATTTCATTGCTGCAGTCACCATCTGCAGTGATTTTGGAGCCCCCCCAAAATAATCAGAGGTTTTTGATATTTCTCCAAGCCATCTTGATTCCAGTTTCTGCTTCTTCCAGCCCGCACAAGAGTCAGACACAACTGTGCGACTGAACTGAACTGAACTGAAACTGATCCCTGGCCACAAAAAGTTAGGGGACTTCTGTAGAGTCCAGAGTACAGAGGAGGCAGAGTGGACTTTTTATAGACTGGATCTGTGTCATGGGCTAAGGAGACCAAATTGTATGAATATCTAATATGAAATATAAAACAATATCTTTCAGAGAACATTTTTTTTCAAAATTTCTCTTATCTAAATGTTATTATTATTCTCTATATGTGTGTGTGTGACTGGAATGCAAAAGTAGGAATTCAATAAACACCTGGAGTAACAGGCAAATTTGGCCTTGGAGTACAGAATGAAGCAGGGCAAAGGCTAATAGAGTTCTGTCAAGGGAATGCATTAGTCATAGAAAACACCCTCTTCCAACAACACAAGAGAAGACTCTACACATGGACATCACCAGATGGTCAACACTGAAATAAGATTTATTTTATTCTTTTCAGCCAAAGATGGAGAAGCTCTATACAGTCAGCAAAAACAAGACCAAGAGCTGACTGTGGCTCAGCTCATGAACTCCTTATTGCAAATTCAGACAGGAATTGAAGAAAGTGGAGAAAACCACTAGACCATTCAGGTATAACCTAAAGGACTAGATCCGATAGACAGAGTGCCTGATGAACTATGGACAGAGGTTCGTGACATTGTACAGGATACCGGAATCAAGAACATCTTCAAGAAAAAGAAATGCAAAAAAGCAGAATGGCTATCTGAGGAGGCCTTACAAACAGCTGTGAAAAGAAGAGAAGCCAAAAACAAAGGAGAAAAGGAAAGATATATCCCTTTGAATGCAGAGTTTCAAAGAACAGCAAGGAGAGATAAGAAAGCCTGCCTCAGCCATCAATGCAAAGAAATAGAGGAAAACAATAGAAAGGGAAAGACTAGAGATCTCTTCAAGAAAATTAGAGATACCAAGGGAACATTTCATGCAAAGATGGGCTCAATAAAGGACAGAAATGGTATGAACCTAACAAAAGCAGAAGATATTAAGAAGAAATGGCAAGGATACACAGAAGAACTGTACAAAAAATATCTTCATTACCTAGATAACCATAATGGTGTGATCACTCACCTAGAGACAGGCATCCTGGAATGTGAAGTCAAGTGGGCCTTAGAAAGCCTCACTATGAACAAAGCTAGTGGAGGTGACGGAATTCCAGTTGTGCCATTTCAAATCCTAAAAGATAATGCTGTGAAAGCAACCCCCTCAACATGTCAACAAATATGGAAAACTCAGCAGTGGCCACAGGACTGGAAAAGGTCAGTTTTCATTCCAATCCCAAAGAAAAGCATTGCAAAGAATGCTCAAACTACCATACAATTGCTCTCATCTCACACAGTAGTAAAGTAATGCTTAAAATTCTCCAAGCCAGGCTTCAATAGTATGTGAACTGTGAACTTCCTGATGTTCAAGCTGGTTTTAGATAAGGCAGAGGAACTAGAGATCAAATTGCCAACATCCAATGGATTATCAAGAAAGCAAGAGAATTCCAGAAAAACATCTATTTCTGCTTTATTGACTATGCCAAAGCCTCTGACTGTGTGGATCACAATAAATAATGGAAAATTCTAAAAGAAATGGGAATACCAGACCATCTGATCTGCCTCTTGAGAAACTTGTATGCAAATCAGGGAGCAACAGTTAGGAATGGATGTGGAACAACAGACTGGTCCCAAATAGGAAAGGAGTACATCAGGGCTGTATATTGTCACTCTGCTTATTTAACTTATATGCAGAGTACATCATGAGAAACGCTGGGCTAAAAGAAGCATAAGCTGGAATCAAGATTGCCGGGAGAAATATTAATAACCTCAGATATGCAGATGACACCACCCTTATAGCAGAAAGTGAAGAAAAACTAAAGAGCCTCTTGATGAAAGTGAAAGAGGAGAGTGATCAATTTGCCTTAAAACTCAACATTCAGAAAACTAAGATCATGGCACCTGGTCCCATCACTTCATGGCAAATAGATGGGGAAACAGTGGAAACAGTGGCTGACTTTGTTTTTCTGGGCTCTAAAATCACTGCAGATGGTTACTGCAGCCATGAAATTAAAAGACCCTTACTCCTTGGAAGGAAAGTTATGACCAACCTAGATGGCATATTAAAAAGTAGAGACATTACTTTGCCAACAAAAGTCTGTCTAGTCAAGAGTATGATTTTCCAGTGGTCATGTATGGATATGAGAGTTGGATGGTGAAGAAAGCTGAGCACCAAAGAATTGATACTTTTGAACTGTGGTGTTGGAGAAGACTCTTGAGAGTCCCTTGGACTGCAAGGAGATCCAACAAGTCCATCCTAAAGGAGATCAGTCCCCAGTGTTCATTGGAAGGTCTGATGTTGAAGCTGAAACTCCAATAGTTTGGCCATCTCATGCGAAGAGCTGACTGTATGGAAAAGTCCCTGATGCTGGGAAATATTGAGAGCAGGAGAAGAGGGTGAGAGGATGAGATCGCTTGATGGCATCACTGATTCAATGGACATGGGTTTGGGTGGACTCTGGGAGTTGGTGATGGACAAGGAGACCTGGCATGCTGCAGTTCATGGGGTCACAAAGAGTTGAACACCACTGAGCGATTGAACTGAACTGATTCAGCTTTCTATTCAATATTGTATTTTTATATTTTCATTTTTTATACATTCACGTTCCTTAGTTAAAGCTATTCTGTCAGTATATTGGTATAATTCATTAAATAGCAATGAAAGCCTTTCATTTTGTCTTCCTGTTTAGCAGTAATAATAATAACAATCCATTTACTTTAAAAAAAAAAAAACCCTAAGAATTTCCTCATATATTGATTCAGTTCTTTTCAATATCACTCATGCTGTGAATTCAAATTAAATGACTAGTTTACATTCCAGCATCAGCAGAGATCTTTCTGCAGTAGAATATTTAATATCAATATATAGGTTTATTGCTTTGTTGTATGTGCATGTTTAGTCACTCAGTTGCATCCAGCTGTTTGCAAACCTATGGACTATATCCCATACGGCTGGCTCTTACATTCATATGATTCTCCAGGCACAAATGGTGAAGTGGGTAGATATTCCTTTCTCCAGGGGATTTTCCTGACTAATGGATGGAACTCGGGTCTCCTGCATTGCTGGCAGATTCTTTACCATTTGAGCCACCAGGGAAACCTTTTTAGTACATATGGCATCATTAGTCAGTTCTGTCTCTGTCTTTTGCAACTCTTTTTGACCCCGTGGGCTGCAGCACGCCAGGCTTTCCTGTCCATCATCAACTCCTGGAGCTTACTTAAACTCACGTCCATCAAGTCGGTGGTGTCATCCAACCATATTATCCTTTGTTGTCCCCTTCTCCTCCTGCCTTCAATCTTTCCCAGCATCAGGGTCTTTTCCAGTTTGCCAGTTCTTTGTATCAGGTGTCCAAAGTATTGGAGCTTCAGTTTCAGCATCAGTCTTTCCAATGAATATTCAGGACTGATCTCCTTTGCAATTGATTGTTTAGATATCCTTGAAGTCCAAGGAACTCTCAAGAGTCTTTTTCAACACCATAGTTCAAAAGCATTAATTTTTCAGTGCTCAGCTTTCTTTATGGTCCAACTCTTATATGCACACTTGACTACTGGAAAGACCATAACTTTGACTAGATTGACCTTTGTCTGCTAAGCATGTCTCTGATTTTTTTTAATACACTGTCTGGGGAGCATCATAATATTGTGAAAATTCTCAGTGTTTATCTCTCTTATAAGCCTGAGCTCTCTTTTCATTCACTTAACTGTATAGGAAAAATATAGCTACTGTCGATTCAAGGAAAATACAAACTAAGATGAATGGTGGCCAATTCTACCGGGAAATCATGTGATATTTAGGAGAAAATGAACATATCCTTTTTCTAATCCTCAAGGGCCAGAGGAAAACAATGTTAAGAACACTTACAAAAGCAACAGGCTTTACATTTTCTGTAGACAAATTCATGGCAATTCAAGTACTTGACAGATACTTTCTAAGGCAAATGTAAACTTCATTGTTCTCAATTAACAACAATTGTCCGTAATTAACAGCTGTGTATGATTCAGGTTAGTAAACCTTTTCTGGAATGAGAAGTGTCAGCCATTCCTGGGATGTTTTTTGGTAAAGCAATAAAGAATGTACCCAAGTCTATAAGACATCATTTCAGACTTTCCTTCCTTAGGACTTTTCCACATTTTTCCTGCTATTCCCATGGAATTTAGGATCACAAGCTTCATATACCTTTCTGTCCCTTTCTTTTTAAAGAATTCTAATATCTTAGATATCTCATTGTTGAATCAGGCTTGTGGTTCATTTAAAGTGAAAATTAACCTATTCAATAAACTATTGCTTGCTAGAGGAAGAGGGGATGATTGAGATTGGCCCATAAACACTATTGACCATTGCGCATAATTGCTTATCTCAGTTGCATCCAACTCTTTGTGGTCCTTTGGACTGTAGTCCTTTTTCAGGCAAGAAATACAGGAGTGGGTTGCCATTTCCTCCTCCAGGTAATCTTCCTGACCCAGGGATTAAATCTGTGTCTCCTGCATTGCAGGCAGATTCTTTACCCACTGAGCCACTGAGAAAACCACATGCTATTGTTGCGTGGAGTTCTTTGTGCTATATAACCAGTTTCATTAGCTATCTAGTTTATGCATGATTGATACTACTTATAACATAATATGGTAAAACAACTATACTCTAATAAAAAGAAAAAAAAAGACAAAAGCTTGACATTGCTTTGAGCAAAATAATGGAAATGTTTTTTAGGACACCTCTGTCCTTCCTTAGTAAATTGTAAGGATGACTTCTTTGCAAAAAGAGCACTACCATTCCCCAAATTCTCCAATTTAAAAGAAGCAACAGTATTGATGTATCTATTAAAAACATTGTTTTCCTTATTTTATACCAATAGCGAGAAGTGGGTGGGACACTCCCTAAATTCCACAATATAATTGGAAATATAAATTAGCTTCCAGTATTCTCTATGTGTGCTGTATTTTCTCTTCTTAACATTAAGATTCCTAGGAAATCATAAGTAATGCCGTGAATACATATATCCTCAAGATAAGTTACAGCTTCAGATTTACTGTGCAGTTTTCCAGTTTTCTCTCTCACTCTCTCACTTGTTGATTTTTTTTTTTTTTTTTTAGTGTTAGGTTTATAAACTAGGCTATTTTGTCATAGAAGACAACAGACCCTGGTGGCTCAATTAGTAAGAAATCTGCCTGTAATGCGGGAGACCTGGGATCAATCCTTGGGTCTAGAAGATCCCTGGGAAAAGGAAATGGCAATCCACTCCAATATTCTTACTTGGAGAATTCCATGGACAGAGGAGTCTGGTGGGCTACAGTCAATGGGGTTGCAAAGAGTCGGACAGGACTGAAGGACTTTCATTTCACTTGACTTGATATGTTGGAAAATAGTTTGGTTTTATAACAACTCTAATTTTTTTTTTTAATGATTCATTCCTCTCCTGACTGTGTTTACCATGACATCAAATACTGTGGAATACCTTCATCACAATAGCTTGAAGAAAAAAAAAAAAAAACTCATGAAAGAATAAATTAAGGTTATTTTCAGATTATTACTCAGCACTGCTTTTATTTCTCTGCTGATTGTCTCAGTTTGAAAACTATATATATATATATATATATATATATATATATATACTTTAAGATAAATTTTAACTTAAAAAAGGAATATAAATATTTAAAATAAAATGGCATGAGGAGTTATCCTTACCCTTATCTGTGAGGGCAGATCAAATGATAACCACAATCACAGAAAATTAATCAAAGTGATCACATGGACCACAGCCTTGTCTAACTCAAAGAAATTATGAACCATGCTGAGCAGGGCCACACAACATGGACAGGTCATGGTGGATAATTCTGACAAAATGTCATTCACTGGAGATGGGAATAGCAAACCACTTCAGCACTCTTGCCTTGAGAAGTCCATGAACAGTATGAAAAGGCAAAAAGATAGGCCATTGAAAGATGAACTCACCAGGTTGGTAGGTGCCCAATATGCTACTGGAGAACAGTAGAGAAATAACATCAGAGAGAATGAAGAGATGGAGCCAAAGCAAAAACAATGCCCAGTTGTGAATGTGACTGGTGATGTAAAGAAAGTCTGATGCTGGAAAGAACAATATTGCATAGGAACCTGGAATATTAGGTCCTTGAATCAAGGTAAATTAGAAGTGGTCAAACAGGAGATGGCAAGAGTGAACATCATTTTAGGAATCCGTGACCTAAAATGTACAGGAATGGGCAAATTTAATTCAGATGACCATATCTACTATTGTGGGAAAGAAACCGTTAGAAAAAAATGGAGTAGCCCTCATAGTCAACAAAGGAATTAAAATACGTACTTGGGTGCAATCTCAAAAACGACAGAATGATTTCTGTTCTTTTCCAAAGTAGCCATTCAATATCACAGTAACCCAAGCCTATGCCCCAATCACTAAAGCAGAAGAAGCTGAAGTTGAATGGCTCTGTGAAGACCTACTAGAACTAACACCCAAAAAAGATGTCCTTTTCATCATAGTGGATTGGAATGGAAAAGTAGGAAGTGAAGAGATACCTAGAGTAATAGGCAAGTTTAGACTTGGAGTACAAAATGAAGCAGGAAAAGAATAACAGAGTTTTGCCAAAGAATGCAATGGTCATAGCAAACACCCTCTTTCAACAGCACAAGAGAAGACTCTACACATGGACATCACCAGATGGTCACCAAAATCAGATTGATTATATTCTTTGTGGCCAAAGATGGAGAAGCTCTACACAGTCAGCAAAAATAAGACCGGGAGCTGACTGTGGCTCAGATCATGAACTCCTTATTGCCAAATTCAGACTTAAATTTAAGAAAGTAGGGGAAATCACTAGACCACTCAGGTATGATCTAAATCAAATACCTTGCAATTATACAGTGGAAGTGACAAATAGATTCAAGGGATTAGATCTAATAGACAGAATGCCTGAAGAACTATGGACAGAGGTTCATAACATTTTATAGGAGGCAGTGATTAAGACCATCTCCAAGAAAAAGAAAGGCAAAATGGTTGTCTGAAGAGGCATATAAATAGCTGAGAAAAGTAGCGAAGCAAAAGGCAAAGAAGAAAAGGAAAGATATACCTATTTGAATGCAGAGTTCCAAAGAATAGCAAGGAGAGATAAGAAAGCCTTCTTCAGTGATAAATCCAATAAATTGAGGAAAACAATAGAATGGGAAAGACTAGAGATTGCTTCAAGAAAATAAGAGATACCAAAGCATCATTTCATGCAAAGATGGGCACACTAAAGGACAGAAATTGTATGGACCTAACAGAAGCAGAAGATATTAAAAAGAGGTGGCAAGAATACACAAAAGAACTATACAAAAAAGATCTTCATGACCCAGATAACCATGATGGTGTGATCACTCACCTAGAGCTAGATATTCTGGAATGCAAAGTCAAGTGGGCCTTAGGAAGCATCACTATGAACAAAGCTAGTGGAGGTGATGGAATTCCAGTTAAGCTATTTCAAGTTCTACAAGATGACACTGTGAACATGCTGCACTTAATATGTCAGCAAATTTGGAAAACTTAGCAGTGGCCACAGGACTGGAAATGGTCAGTTTTAATTAAATCCCAAAGAAAGACAACACCAAAGAATGCTCAAACTACTGCACAATTGCACTCATCTCATACACTAGCAAAGTAATGAGCAAAATCCTCCAAGCCAGGCTTCAACAGTACATGAACCATGAACTTCCAGAAGTTCAAGCTGGATTAGAAAATGCAGAGGAACATGAGATCAAATTGTGAACATCCTTTGGGTTATTGAAAATGCAAGAGAATACCAGAAAAACATCTACTCTGCTTTATTTATTACAGCAAAGCCTTTGACTGTGAAGATCACAACAAAGTGTGGAAAACTCTTCAAGAGATATGAATTGAATACCAGACCACCTTACCTGCCTCCTGAGAAATGTATGCAGGTCAAGTAGCAACAGTTAGAACCAGACATGGAACAACAGACTGGTTCTAAATAGGGAAAGGACTATATCAAGGCTGTACATTGTCACCCTGATTATTTAAATTATATGCAGATTACATCATCCAAAATGTTGGCTGGATGAAGCATTAAATTGGAATCAGGACTGCCACGAGAAATATCAATGTTCTCATATATGCAGATGACACCACCCTTATGGCAGAAAGCTAAGAAGAACAAGCCTCTTGATGAAAGTAAAAGAGGAGAGTGAAAAAGCTGGCTTAAAACTCAACATTCAAAAGAGCAAAGATCAAGGCATCCAGTCCCATAACTTCATGCAAATAGATGGGGAAAAATGAAAGCAGTGACAGACTTTATATTGAGGGGCTCTGAAATCACTGCAGATGGTGACTGCAACCATGAAATTAAAAGATGCTTACTTCTTGGAAGAAAAGCTATGACCAACCTAGACAGCATGTTAAAGAGCAGAGACATTACTTTGCCAACAAAGGTCAGTCTAGTCAAAGCTATGGTATTTTCCAGTATTCATGTACAGATGTTAGAGTTGGACTATAAAGAAAGCTGAGCACCTAAGAATTAATGCTTTTGAAGTGTGGCGTGGGAAAGACTGTTGAGAGTCTTGGACTGCAAGGAGATCCAACCAGTCCATCCTAAAGGAAATCAGTCCTGAATATTTACTGGAAGGACTGATGCTGAAGCTGAAGCTCCAGTACTTTGGCCACCTGATATGAATAGCTGACTCATTGGGAAGACCCTGATTCTTTGAAAGATTGAAGGTAGGAGGAGAAGGGGACAACAGAGGATAAAATTGTTGGGTGGCATCACCAACTCAATGGACATGAGTTTGAGCATGCTCCATGAGTTGATGATGGACGGAAGCTTAGCATGCTGTAGTCCATGGGGTCCCAAAGAGTTGGACATGATTGAGAGACTGAACTGATCAGGAGTTAATTTATAATGTGTGGGATTATTGGGGTTTTGCATTCCAAGAGAAATTTGTTAAAAATATAACCCTCTCTGAATTTTTGGTTTGGATTCTGTGATTTCCCTCATCCCCCACTGTGAAAATGAGGACAATGCTTCTTTGAGTTATTGTGAAGGCTTATTTAAATTTAAAAGTAAAATTAAATTATATAAATTTTTTAAAGCTTGCACTCACAGTAAATATTGTTCTCTTCATTATTCCTTAAAATAAAATCAGTTATCACATTTGAAAAATGTGGTCTCACTGTAAAACAATAGTAACTATTTATGTAGAACCTCATTTAAGGGACAAGGCTGCAGTTGATGTACTTATCTCATTTACTCATTATAATAACACTATGTTAAGTTTGGAGAAACTGACGCTGAGGGGTTAAATAATATGAACAAAATCATACAGCTAGTTAATGGTCAAATTAGAATTCTAAACTCTTTCTGTCTGAAACAGCAGCTTGTGTTACTTTGCAAACCTTTATTCAATAAGGAAGACCAAACCCAGAGAATAATTTTCTGAAAACTAATGAAAAAATATATTCCTATGACAAACAGTAAATGTAAACAGGTTCATTTTTCATAATCCCTGATATACATCAGAAAGAAATGGCAACTCAATTATTCATCTGAACCTGATAAAAAACTAAGCTAAGAACTAATAAATCAGTGCCTAGAAAAGTTTCATTGCCTGTTACTTTGCAATCTTACCTCTCCTTGTCATACAACGCATCACATCAGCCAGTTGAAATTACAAAAATATATATTGGAAACTGTTTGTTTTCATTTAAGCAATCCAGCACTTCTATAGAGATATTCTCTCTCAATACATTTGAAATCCTTTTATTTCTATAGTTATTATAGAAAATATTTTGATACATTTTCCAGTTAGCCATGAGAGCAAAAATAGTGAAGGAAAGCAGATATGGAGTTAATGTAGTCCTTTATGGACATGATTTCTATGTGGAATTTAACCTGCATGAGACAAGTGTTGCTTTATCTACCACATATATACACCCAAGGCTCATTGGACATACTCCAGTGAATCAAATGTACCAACCAGGGCAAAGAGGAAAATACACTGAGGATTATAAACATGTTATCAACATTTGTACCACTACTGAAACAGAAAACTTTCCAGACAATGTCCATAGGGATAGAAAAACATGAGAAATAGGCCAGAGGTATATGCAATATTTTGCATAGTATCTATGTGAAGGTATCTAAATGTGCAAAAGTTATGGAAGTGGTTTCCTGAATTTCCTAAATCAGTATTTCTCTGAAAAGCATTTTTTTCCCTAGCTGGCTGAAATACTAAGATGAATGAATCTTATGTGTAAACATTACAATTTCCTTTCTTATATAATAAAATGTCTCTGTAAAGTAGCTCTCCAATCTAGTAAGTATAAAATGAATTATTCAGAAACAAGAAATTGAGAACAATAAAAGAAGAATGAGATAGAAGATGGTGCTCAGTGAACTCCCATTAACAGAAGTGAGAATCTTTGAAAAAATATTCATTAAAATTGTCAGTCTTTTCCAAGAATCTTCTTAGATTATTTTTTGATAGCAATGATGGGACAGATTGTTGAGAAGGATCTATTATCCAAGTGTCCCTTTTTATCCAATTGGTAAACTGGGTCCCAAGAATTAAAGAAAGCATAAAATCTAGGAATTTTACAAGATTTTACAATTCAGATTCCTTTTAAGCTAATCTTAGAAGTGACAAAAATAATCTGTTGACTGAATCACTGTTATTCATTCTGTTATTCATTCCACAAATATTTTTTGTAGACCTGCTATCTTTGGATACTATACACAAACAGGGATACAATAGAATCAAAGTAGAAATGTTTCCCACTTTCACTCAGCTTACCAAGGAATCTCCAAACACAAATCTGAGGAGAGACATCATTAGAAAAGATCTGAGAGGCTTTCAGAACCTCTAGATGGACTGAATGATTATGGTTTCCCCAAAACAGATTCAGCCTCAGGGAGAGGTGACTGTTTTGTCAAATGTGTAGAGAACAACCAATTTACAAGAGACATGAAGAAAGAAAAAATAACCCTATCAAATAAGTAAAATAAATATCAAAAAGTAAACCCTAAAAAGTTGGAAGTTTGTGAACACTTCACCAAGAATGAAAAACAATTGTCATAAATATGATCACTAAGTTCAGGAAAGTGGCAGTGTTTTAGTTTTATTGCATTTACTCTGAATTATTTGAATATAAACATTTTTCAAAAGTGATAGAGAATATATGAATTCTATGACTAGTACCTAATATGATATTTACCTTGAAAATAAGTACTGAACTTTACAAAATAAAAACCTCTATATTTAAAGTGCATTTTAGAGGGGGAACTAAGATGGCGGAGGAATAGGACGGGGAAACCACTCTCTCCCCAATAAATACACCAAAAGAACTTTTAAAGACCGCGCAAACTCCATAAAACAGGATCTAAATGCTGGCAGAGGACATCGGGCATCTGAAGGGACGGCCCATTGCCGACGAGAGAAGGTAGGACAAAAGAAAAAAGAGAAAAAAGTAAAGGGAGAGACAGAGTTGGGGGCGGGGATCCGTCCCGGAAGGGGAGTCTGTAATAAAGAGGAAAAAAAAAAAAAAAAGAGGAGAAACGTTTCCGAATACCAGGGAGCATTCTCTCGGGCGGATTTGCAGTGAATCTTGGAGAGCAAGATAGCTGGGAGTAAAAGCAGATTAATAATTAAGCCCTGCAAGCTACATTTCTGGCTGGAAGGCACAGGGAAGCGGCGGTGGCAGACGCCCCACCCCCCACTAGCCAAAGCGGACTGCTCAGGGAGGGGCGGGCCGCGCGCTCAGGGAACAGAGCAGCCTGAGCGACCCAACCCAGGGGGCTAACCGGAGATAGACTGAGAAGTAGCCTTCCCCAGGAAGAGCCCCCCTGCCAGGCCCACGCAGAACAAGGAGAGGTGTGGAGTCGGCAGAGAGGCGGCTGGCCGGGTGGCACAGAACAAAGGGTGTGCGGAGTTGGCAGAGAGGCAGCCGGCCGGGTGGCACAGAACAAAGGGCGTGCGGAGTCGGCAGAGAGGCGGCCGGCCGGGTGCCACAGAACAAAGGGCGTGCAGAGTCGGCAGGGAGGCGGCCGGCCGAGGTGATCTGGGCGCCTGTGGGCTGCGGACCCGCCCAGCCCCCGCCCGAGTGCAGCGGGCATAACCCAGCCTCAGCGAGACCAAAGGGTGAGGCGGAGTCGGCAGGGAGGCGGCCGGCTGGGCGGAGCTGGGCGCCTTCGGGCTGCGGACAGACCCAAACCCTGCCCGAGACCAGCGGGCATAGCCCAGCCCCGGCGAGGCTTCCTCGTCCAAATTGCGCACAGAGCTAGGTGCTAACCAAGACTACTGGGGATTCTGGACGGATCGGAGCTCTGCACACCTAAGAAGACGTGCTTAGCTGCACGTCGGGAAAGCCGAGCGGTTGGGCCGGGGGAGGGGAGAAGCCGCGCTCCCCAACTGCGCCGGGCGGACGACAGAGAGCCGAGCAGAAGGGGCGGGGGAAGCGCACTCAGCAGGAGCAGGGCAAACTCCAGAGCGCTGAATAGACACATAAAAGACCAGCAAACAGAAGACGCTTAAGCTAGCAGAGGCAACAGGTTTGGAGTCTATAGAGCATGAGAAGTACAAGCCGGACCCAAGGAATTGTCTGAAAAATAAACTGACCCCTCCCAGTACGCATCAGCACCAGAGAAAGCCTTAGTTATAACTGTACTAGGAACATCTTTTAAATTTTTAAAACTTTTTTATACCCTTTTCTTTTTTTTTTTAGAATTTTTAAGTCCCCTATAACCTTGTTATTTTCTTTTTTTTCTTTCTTTCTTTTCTTTTATTTTTTTTTTCTCTTTTTTTTTTTTTAATTTTTTTTTTTTAGAATTTTTAAGTCCCCTATAACCTTGTTATTTTCTCTCTTTTTTTGCCTTTCTTTTCCTTTATTTTTATTTCCCCTTTTTTTAATCTCCTCTTTCTCCCTTATTGCATTCTCCTTCCTATCTCCTTTCTTACCTTTTATATCTCCACTTTATTCCCCTTTTTTTAAAAAATTTTTTTTTTTTACTGATTTTTGTTGTTGTTGGTGGTGGTGGTGTTGTTGTATTTTCTTCTTTATCATTCTTTCTTTCTTTTTTTCATAATAGTACTTTTGAGAATCCAGTCTTTACTCTAGATTTTTAATCTTTGCTTATTAGTATATGGTATCAACTTTGTACCTTTAAGGATCCAAGCTCCAGTACCCATTGCTACCTGGGAGTGAGATCATTGCCTTGACTGCTCTCTCCCCATTCTTATTTCTCCTCTTTTTTTTTTTTTTGTTTTTTTGTTTTTGTTTTTGTTTTTGTTTTTCTTTCTCTTCCTTATCTTTCTTTCTATCTTTTTCTTTGTAATAGTATTTTGAGAATCCCGTCTTTACTCTAGATTTTTAATCTTTGCCTATTAGTATTGGGTATCAACTTTGTACCTTTAAGGACCCAAGCTCCAATACTCATCGTTACCTTGGAGCGAGATCAGTGGCTTGACTGCTCTCTCCCCATTCTTGTATCTCCTTTTTTCTTTTTTTGTTTCTTTTTCTTTTCTCTTTTCTTCTCCTGCCAAGACACCTTCAACGTCCTCTCCCTCTGTATATTCTCTACCCAACTCTGGGACTCTGCTTGAGAGTTACCAGCTGTGAAGAACACTGAAATAACTGACCACTGGCTGGATCTGTCTCTATCCATCTGACTCTCTCCTTTCTCTCTCTGGTCAATTCTGTCTCCTTCCACACTCTTCACATTTCGATATAACTCTGTGAACATCTCCAAGGGATCCAGGCTGTGGAGGGCACACAGAGGAGCAATCACTGGCCACTTCACTCCCTCACCATCGGATTCCTCTCTTCTCCTTCTCGTCCATGCCATGTAACTTTGTGTACCTGACAGGGTGTCCCTCACTGTGAAGAAACTTCTCATCACTAAACTAGAGGTTCTGCCACCATCAGTGCAGAGATAAAAGAGCCCTGAGGCTACTGGAAGACAGGAGACTAAACCCAGACCCTGAGAATTCCAGAAAACTCCTGGATCCAAGGGTTAATTAATCGATAGGAACCCATCAACCTCCTCCATACCAAAACTGAAATTAATCAACCCCCAAGGGCCAACAAGCTCCAGAGTAAGATATACCAAGCAAATTCACCAGCAACGTAAGAACACTGCCAGGAGCTTCAATACACAGGTTGCCCAAGGTCAAATCAAGTCCACCGACACCTCAAATCTCTTTACTGGACACTCCATTGTTAGTTACAGTGAGGAAACCCAGATCCACCCACCAGAACACCACACAAGCTTTCCCACCCAGGAAACTTCTACAAACCACACATCTAACCCCTCCCATAGTGAGGAACCCCCACAATAAAGGGGCAACACAGCAAGATAAACAAGATGAAAAAGCAGAGAAATACCCAGCAAGTAAAAGAACAGGATAAATACCCCCTAGACCAAACAAAAGACGAAGAGATAGGATGTCTACCTGACAAAGAATTCCGAATAAGGATAGTGAATATGATCCAAAACCTGGAAAATAAGTTGGAGCTGCAGTTCAATAACCTGCAGGCAAGGATTGAGAAGATGCAGGTAAGCTTTAACAAGGACTTAGAAGAAATGAAAAAGCGTCAAAATACAATAAATAATGCAATAAATGAGATCAAAAACACCCTGGAGGGAACCAACAGTAGAATAACAGAGATAGAAGACAGGATAAGTGAGGTAGAAGACAGAATGGCAGAAATAAATGAAACAGAAAGGAAAAATGAAAAAAGAATTAAAAGAAATGAGGACAATCTTAGAGACCTCTGGGACAATATTAAACGCACCAATATTCGAATCATAGGAGTCCCAGAAGAAGAAGACAAAAAGAAAGACCATCAGAAAAT
>ML663562.1:37156892-37339616 GCA_007570785.1 Antilocapra americana | reverse complement strand
ATATATATATATATATTAGGAATTCATACTGAAAATATACAGGTAAGAAAAAGTTTTCTATATAAGTTCTAGCTTAAAATACAACAAAATATTTAAAAGCTTTTCAAAAAACAGCTAAAGCAATATAAAATAGCCTTCATATCTATTGAATCTGCTTCATCTGTACTTGAAACTATTTCTCCAGTTCTCTATCCTAGTGTATACTTGACAATATTCATAATTTAAAGTTTACAGCAAACATTTTAAATGTTTTCAATAGTAGCTGTAGTCTTGATAAAATCAGTTATAAGATGTGAAGGACCACTTTGACTGCTTTATTCAATACTCTGCAGGAGATTCTATCCAGGAAACTAGTTCAATAAAAATTGAAAATTATCAGAAATGAGAAAACAAAATAAACAATCAAACATCATTCTTTGCAAGTAACATGATTTTCCTTCTAGAACCTTACTGTATTTACATTAAATATTTCTTAAACTGAAAAGTCTCCCTCTCCCAGATAATCACATGGTAGGCACCCACCCCTCCTTCAGAAGTCTGTCCAAATATCACCTCAATAAAATCTACCCCATTGATGCTATTTAAAATTATACTAGCTCCCCACTTCCAAGGTATTTCAGTTTTTTCTTCCTTTTCAAAACACTTATTATTACATTCATGCTTATTCTCTACATTCTCTCACATTCCTCACTCCATGAAAGCAGGGATTTTGTCCAGTTCATAGATGAACTGATTCACTCCCAGCAGTGGTGTGCTGGAGCCTGTCTGGACCACATCATAGGACCCAGCTGTGCACTGGTAGCTTGAAATATGCCATAGTGAGATATTTGCCTTTATATTTGAAGGGAATGGCAACCTGCTCCAGGATTCCTGCCTGGAGAATTCCATGGACAGAGCAGCTGGTGGGCTACAGTCTATGGGGTCACAAAGAGTTGGACATGACGGAGGGACTAACATTTTTGTACCCAAATAGTGATTCTTTTCATATGAATTTGTTGCTCAAATTCTTTAATAATCAGTTTTTAATATTTTATTGAGTACTGAAGATTGATTATACACCAAAATTATTTCAGCATATTTATTCATTCAGAAATATTTATTGAGTATCCACCACATGACTGACAGATATTCTAAATGAGAGAATAGTAAATGTTTAACAACTGCCTCTCGGGGTGAAGCTGAGGGGCTGATTTGCAGATTTGTCAATTTCTATGACGTAAAGTCAAAATTCAAGGGAAATAATCATAGTAACTGTCCTGAGGAAAAGTCCAGAATTTCTGGCGTAAAAGTGTGGACTCTTTAAATACAATAATAAAGAGTCAAATCTAAATCAAATTTTTGCAGACTCAATATCATGTGTTCTTTATGAAGTTACTCATTTAGCTCAGTCATTTTGGTTTTTGACACTTTCTTTTTATAAAATAATTTTACTTATTTGTTTATTTTTGGCTGCACTGACTTTCTCTAGTTGAGACAGGTGGGGGCTACTCTCTACTTATGGTGTCTGAGCTTCTCACTGTGGTGGCTTCTCTTCATGTGGAGCCCGGGCTGTAGGTGGCAGAGACAATAGTTGCAGTATGTTGACTCAGTAATTGTGGTTCCTGGGCTCTGTAGCATAGGCTCAGATTTTGTGGCAAACTGTCTTAGTTGCTCCATGGCTTGAGGAATCTTCCGACTTCAGGGATCACAGCAGAGTCTCCAGGATTGGCAAGTGGATTCTTTACCACTGAGCTACTAGGGAAACACACGCACTTTCTTACTGATACTCACAAAACAAAATAATAATGCCTCATCAGTCCTCTGTTTACTTAGCAAATCACCCTGAGAAAACAGGAAAGACAAGGTAAATCCAGTTCCCTATGTATGACATACATGGAGAAGAAATTTCTAAACCTGTTTTACTCAAAGCAGCATTTGTAGGAAAATATAATAATCGCTGAAGCCTAAGGAAAGTATTACTTAAATTGCATAGGTAAATAATCATAGAATTACAAAATCTTCACTTAAAATCTGTGCATTAATATAAAGAAAATGTTTTAGTAAGTAGTGCTTTTATTATGTGAAAAGGTGTAAATACAAGAAATATTTGACTAGTCTCCCAAGTGCAATTGAGTTTGTACACAGAGCTTGGATAAGAGACAAGAATCAATTATGAGTCACAATATAATGAAATGTGCCCCAATTTTGCAATATCAGGAATGAAGGATATTGTGGGTAAAATATTAGCAGTCAAATCACAATGAGAATATAAACCTTGAGAGCAATGACACAGTTAAGTCATCTTATTTGTTTTGAGAGTACAATTGAAACCAACTAAATTGCTAACTCAGCTCACCAACTCTGAAATTAAATAATTATTGAAGTGATCAGACCATAAAATTTGAGACTAACTCATCAAGAAAAAGCAGGAAGCAAGTAAAATTTGTTATTATTCAGGGTAATGCATATTATTACATCTCATTCATGTATTTTAAAGTAGTATTTGCATATAGGTTTGTAAACTTTAAAAAGTTTTTAATATTAAAGAGTAAATGGGTTACTAACAAGAAAACTATTTATGGAGTCCTAAAGAATCAGCATAGCAATAAGTATTGAACTGTTTATTAATTTTTCCTAAGTTAAATGGTTTTCATTTATAGAACTAAAACTATAAAAATGACATTCCTTATTTAAAGAAATATCTGCTTCCCAGTAAAGGTTTTGCCCATCTACTTATTCATTTGCTAAGGCAAAATTGTAAAACAAAAGAAAATAAGTGTGCATTGTATAAACTTAACTGAGTGTAGGCAATTATTAAATTTGGTAGCAGAAGGTACACTTTCTTGTGCTTTGGTCTTTTATCAGAAAAGGAAGAAAATAAGGCATTCCATCAACCAAACCTTTATGAAAGTAAATTAGGAGAAAATGCTACCAAAATATTCCATGGGTAAATACCTTTATTCTAAAGTGAGATATTATTATGCTGTGTTGTTGTTGCTCAGGCGGTTAGTTGTGTCTGATTCTTTGCAACCCCATGAACTGCAGCATGCCAGTCTTCCCTGTCCCTCACTATTTCCTGGAGTTTGCTCAAACTCACATCCACTGAATCGATGATGCCATGAAGGCGTCTCATCTTCTTTTGTCCCCTTTGCCTCAACCCTCAATCTTTCCCAGCATCGAGGTCTTTTCCAGTGAGTCAGCCCTTCCAGTGAATATTCAAAACTGATTTCATTTAGAATTGACTGGTTTCATCTTCTTGCAGGCCAAGGGGCTCTCAGGAGTCTTCTCCAACACCACAGTTCAAAAGCATCAATTTTCAGCGCTCAGCTTTCTTCATAGTCCAACTCTCACATCCATACATGACTACTGGAAAAACCATAGCTTTGACTAGATGGACTTTTGTTGGCAAAATAATATCTCTGCTTTTTAAAACACTCTCGAGGTTGGTCATAAGTTTTCTTCCAAGGAGCAAGTGTCTTTTAATTTCATGGCTGCAGTCACCATCTGCAGTGATTTTGGAGCCCCCCCCCAAATAAAGTCAGTCACTGTTTACACTGTTTCCCCATCTATCTGACATGAAGTGATGGGACTGGATGCCATGATCTTAGTTTTCTGAATGTTGAGCTTTAAGCCAACTTTCCCACTCTCCTCCTCTTTCATTTTCATCAAGAGGCTCTTTAGTTCTTCTTTGCTTTCTGCCATATGGGTGGTCTCATCTGCATATCTGAGATTATTGATATTTCTGCCTGCAATCTTGATTCCAGCTTGTGCTTCATCCAGCCCAGCATTTTGCAAGATGTACTCTGCATATAAGTTAAATAAGCAGGATGACAATAAGAAACTTTGATCTACTCCTTCCCCAATTTGGAAACATTATTTTGATCCGTGTATAGTTCTAACTTTTGCTTGTTGATCTGCATACAGATTTCTCAGGAAGCAGTTCTAACTTTTGCTTGTTGATCTGCATACAGATTTCTCAGGAAGCAGGTCAGGTGGTCTAGTATCAAACTCTATGTAGATTAAAATGCAAACTATACTGGTTTTTATAATATTGAGGAAAGTAGACCCAATTAAAATATTTCTGTACTTTTTACGAAGGAATCTAAATATTTTAAAGAATACCTTGAAACAAAAATTATTAGAACAACAAAAACCCTATTTAAAGGTTATCATAAGAGTTTTATTTTATCCACAGTCCATGATGTATTTTTGAAGAAAAAATAATGATATTGAACTTCAGATAATATTCCTTACTAGAAATAAAAGTTGAATGGAAATTGGAGAGCGTTCTGTAGGTGAACATGTTTTTAAATCTCATTCATTATCATCATGAAGGATATTTTAAATGCTTTGTATTCTATTCTCAAATGTATTTTGATTTTTTATTTCTTATAGGAAACGCATCCATTTTCTGTTTGAAAGGGGGGAAAGGATCAGCAATGAAAAATCACACAAGACCCACAGAATTCATTCTTCTGGGGCTATCAGATGATCCAGAGCTTCAGATTATGATTTTTCTGTTTTTAATTATCACATATATATTAAGTGTCACTGGAAATTTGACCATCATCATTCTCACCTTGGTGGACTCCCATCTACAGACACCTATGTATTTTTTCCTCAGGAACTTCTCTATATTAGAAATTTCCTTTACAACTGTCTGTATTCCTAGATTTCTGGGCACAATTATCACCAGGGACAAAACGATTTCATACAACAATTGTACAGCTCAGCTGTTTTTCTTCATCTTCTTGGGCATCACCGAATTTTATCTGCTAACTGCCATGTCCTATGATCGCTATGTAGCTATCTGCAAACCCCTGCATTATACAAGCATCATGAACAACAGAGTCTGTGTATTGCTTGTCTTTTGTGCTTGGCTGGCAGGTTTCTTAAACATCTTCCCACCTGTTATTCTTTTTCTCCAGTTAGATTACTGTGGTTCTAATATCATTGATCACTTTGCTTGTGACTACTTCCCCCTCTTGCAACTATCCTGCTCAGACACATGGCTTCTTGAAGTGATTGGCTTTTACTCTGCTATAGAGATTCTGCTTTTTACTTTGGCATTAATAATTCTATCCTACATGTTCATCATCAAGACAATTCTGAGACTGCCTTCTGCCAGTCAGAGAAAAAAGGCATTTTCTACATGCTCCTCTCACATGATCGTTATTTCCATCTCTTATGGAAGCTGTATATTCATGTATACCAACCCTTCAGCAAAAGAAAAGGCATCCTTGAACAAAGCAGCATCTATTCTGAATGCTTCTGTTCCTCCTATGATGAATCCATTTATATATTCACTGAGGAACCAGCAAGTAAAACAAGCCTTCAAGGATACCATCCAAAAGGTTTTGTTTTTATCCAGTAAATGCAAGTGGTTATATCATTAAAAGAGTAAAGTTCTTGTCAATGCTTTCTGTTATTCATAATCTGTCAAAGCTCTTTCAGTACAGTTGTATGAGTCCTTTTCATCTATTCCCATGTTAAAAAATTCCTTGCACTGAATGTAATTAACTGGATAAAGTTGAATATTGCTTCAGAATTTTCTATAAATGTTTTATTCAAATATATTTGGATGAAGTAAAAACACAGGTAGGTGTTACAATTTTATAGGCCATTTAGTTTGTTGAAAAGAATGTCAGAATTGATGTGGATTTCTGAAACTTTCATTTTACCAGGTAATAGAAATGACATTACTAGGAAATTTTTATTCTATTTGGAATTTTCATGAAATCAAACAATGACAATCATTAGAGGGTTGGAAATAAAATGTAAAAATCTACTTAAATATTTTTAAAGTTTAGAAACTAAAGTATATTTGAACTCTTTATACTATTATAATACTTCTATAATAATGAGAGAGAAGAAAGAGGAGGGTAGAGATAATTTTTTTTCAGCAATTGCTATATTACAAGCATATTCTAATTATTTTCTTCATATTGAATCTTGTCAACAACTTTATTTCATTTTGCAGTCACTCATTCATATCCAACTCTTTGTGCTCTCACGGACTGCAGCACACGAGGCTCCCCTGCCCTCACTAGCTCCCTGAGTTTACTCAAACTCATGTCCATGAACTAGAGATGCCATCAACCATCTCATCCTCTGTTGCCCCATTCCCTTCCTGCCCTCAATTTTCCCCAGCATCAGGGTCTTTTCAAGTGAGTGTGCTTTTCACATCAGGTGGCCAAAGTATTGGAGCTTCATCTTCAGCATCATTCCTTCCAATGAATATTCAGAGTTGATTACCTGTAGGATTGACTGGTTTGATCTTGCAGTCCAAAGGACTCTCCAGAGTCTTCTCTAGCAACATAGTCTAAAAGTATCAATTCTTGTGCGCTCAGCATTTTTTATGGTCCAACTCTCACATCCCTACATGATTACTGAAAAACCCATAGCTTTGACTATGTGGAGCATTGTTGGCAAAGTGATGTCTCTGCTTTTTAATACACTGTCTTGGTTCATCGTAGCTTTTCTTAAACAACTTTCTGAGGTAAGTGTTATTGTTTTCCTCTTGAAGAAATTTTTACCTTATCTTTTCCTCTGAAAATGTTTTATATGATTGTTCTTATTTCATAGCCATGATGAAAAGGTAAAATTGGAGTTAATTTAATTGGCAATAGAGAAGAACAAGAAAGAAAAGGGATCCAGATTGGAAAAGAAGTAAAACTCTCACTGGAGACAACATGATACTATACAAAGAAAATCCTAAAAATATTATCAGAAAATGACTAATCAGTTAATTTAGTAAGGTTGCAGGATACAAAATAAATGCACAGAAATCCATTGAATTCCAATATACTAGCAACAAAAATCTGAAAGAGAATATAAAGAATCAACTCCATTCACCAAGGCAACAAAAAGAATAAAATATCTAAGAATAAATGCACAAAAGAGCTATATAAAGAAAACTATAAGACATAGATGAAAGAAGTCAAAGATGACATAAACAGATATAGAGACATATCAATTCTTGAATTGGAAGAATCAATGTAACAAAATAGAAAGCCCACAGATCAACCCAACCACTTTTGGGCACCTTATCTTAGACAAAGGAAGCAAGAATATGCAAAGACAGCCTCTTCAATAAGTGGTGCAGGGCAAACTGGACAGCTATGTGTAAAAGAATAAAATTAGAACACTTCCTAACACCATTCACAAAGATAAACTCAAAACTGATTAAAGACTTCCACCTCTTTATGTAATGGAAATAAAAACAAGTGGGGCCTAATTAAACTTAAAAGCTTTTGTACAGCAAAAGAAATCATAAACAAGATGACAAGACAACCCGCAGAATGGGAGAAAATATTTGCAAATAAAGCAACTGACAAAGGATTAATCTCTAAAATATGCAAGCAACTCATATAGTTCAATAACAAAAGAACAAATCCTTGACACAGTAGGCAGAAGACCTAAAGAGATGGCTATTTCTCCAAAGAAGACATAAAGATGGCTAATAAACACATGAAAAAATACTCAACTTCACTTGTCAAAGTGGTCATCATCAAACAAATGCTGGAGAGGATGTGAAGAAATGGGAATCCTCTTGCACAGTTGGTGGGGATGTAAATTTATAGAGCCACTATGAAGAATAGTATGGTGATTTCTTTAAAAAATAGTAATAAAACTTCCATATGACCCAGCAATCTCACTACTGGGCATATATTCAGAAAATCATAATTCTAAAAGAAAGACACAGGTACCCCAATTTTTACTGCAGCACTATTCACAATAGCCAGGACATGGGATCAACCTTGATGTCCATCGATAAATGAATGGGTAAAGAAGCTGTGGTAAGCACATGTACAGAGGAGGCTGTCAGGATATAGTCCATAGGGTCACAAAGAGTTGGCCATGACTGAGCACACACGCACAACCATATGCTGGGTTATAAACCGGTTCATAACAAGCCAAGCATCCACATAAAGGAACAAATTGGTCAAATATAGTGAGGTAGATAAACCTAGAGCCTGTTATACAGAGTGAAGTAAATCAGAAAGAGAAAACCAAATATTGTATATTAACACATATATATGGAATCTAGAAAAATGGTACTGATGAAGCTACTTTCAGGGCAGCAATTAGAGACACAGACATAGAGAACAGACCTGTGAACATAGCGGGGTGGGGGTTGGGAGAGGGTGGGACAAATTGAGAGAATAGCATTGAAACTCATACATTAAAATATGTATAACAGATAGCCAATGAGAAGTTGCTGTATAGCACAGTGAGCTTAACCCAGGCCTCTATGACAACCCAGAGAGGTGGGCTGTGGTAGGAGGTGGGATTGAAGTTCAAAAAGGAGGGGTCATACTTATCACAGACTCATGTTAATGTATGGCAGAAACCAACACAACATTGTAAAGAAATTATCCAACAATTAAAAAGCATTGAAAAATAGTATTTAACATGATTTAATATTTCCTGAATTTCTAGAAAAAGTGTTTCCTGTCAAAATCAAAACACAGGTATCTCTCAGGTGCTGCTGCTCTGCCTCTTTCTGTCTGCCCTTAATTTTCTAAGAAATATTGTGAAAACATGGAATTAAAAAACATTTCAAAGAGGGAAATGAGGTCAGCTCCAACGTTGAGTGGAATGATGAGCACAAAGGAAGGGCAGTATATGAGAGTGATAAGAATTTAAATGCCAAAAAATGTATATACTGTATTTGGTAGTTCAGTTCAGTCATTCAGTCATGTTCAGTTCTTTGCAGCCCCGTGGAATGCAGCACACCAGGCTTCCGGTTTATCACCAACTCCTGGAGCTTGCCCAAACTCATGTGCATTGAGTCAGTGATGCCATCCAACCATTTCATCCTCTGTTGTCCCCTTCTCTTCCTGCCTTCAATCCTTCTCAGCATCAGGGGCTTTTCCAGTGAGTCAGTTCTTTGCATCAAGTGGCCAAAGTATTAGAGTTTCAGCTTCAGCATTAGCTATTCCAATGTATATTCAGGACTGATTTTCTTTGGGATTGACTGGTTTGATCTCATTCCAGCCCAAGCGACTCTCAAGAGTCTTCTCCAACACCACAGTTCAAAAGCATCAATTCTTTGGCACTCATTATCCTTTATGGTCCAATTCTCACATCCATACATGACTACTGAAAAAACCACAGCTTTAACTAGATGCATCTTTGTTGAACAAAGTAATGTCTGCTTTTTAATATGCTGTCTATTTTGATAATAATTTTTCTTCCAAGTTGCAAGTGTCTTTTAATTTCATGGCTGCAGTCACCATCTGCAATGATTTTGGAGCCCAAGGAATTAAAGTTTGTCACTGTTTCCATTGTTTCCCCATGCATTTGCCATGAAGTGGTGGAACCATATGCCATGATCTTAGTTTTTTGAATGCTGCGTTTTAACCAGCTTTTGCACTCTCTTCTTTCACTTTCATCAAGAGGCTCTTTAGTTCCTCTTCACTTTCTGCCCAAAGGATTGTGTCATCTGCTTATATAGGTTATTGATATTTTTCTCACCAATCTTGATTCCAGCTTGTGCTTCATCCAGCCTGGTATTTCACATGATGTATGCTGCATATAAGTTAAATGAGCAGGGTGACAATATACCGCCTTAGCGTACTCCTTTCCCATTTTAGTACCAGTCCGTTGTTCCATGTCCAGTTCTAACTGTTGCTTCTGGAAAGGCATACAGATTTCTCAGGATGTAGGCAAGGTGATCTGGTATTCCCATCTCTTTAAGAATTTTCCACAGTTTGTTGTGATCCACACAGTCAAAGGCTTTGGCATAGTCAATAAAGCAGAAGTAGATATTTTTCTGGAACTTTCTTGCCTTTTCTATGGTCCAGTGGATGTTGGCAATTTGATCTCTTGTTCCTCGGCCTTTTCTAAATTCAGTTCTAAAATCTGGAAGTTCTCAGTTAACATACTGTTGAAGCCTCACTCGGAGCATTTGACCACTACATTGCTAGAGTGTGAGATAAGTGCAGTTGTGCGGTAGTTTGAACACTCTTCATGGTGGAGAGTTCTGACAAAACGTGGCCCACTGAAGAAGGGAATGGCAAACCACTTCAGTACTCTTGCCTGAAGAACCCCAGGAACATGCAAAAAGATATGACACTGAAAAATGAACTCCCCAGGTCGGTAGGTGCCCAATATGCTACTGGACAAGAGTAGAGAAATGACTCTGGAAAGAATGAAGAGATGGAGCCGAAATGAAAACAATGCCCAGTTTGGATGTGACTTGTGATGTAAGTAAAGTCTGATGCTGTAAAGAACAATATTGCATAGGAATCTGGAATGTTAGGTTCATGAATTAAGGTAAATCATAAGTGGTCAAATAAGAGATGGCAAGAGTGAACATCAACATTTTAGAATCAGTGGACTAAAATGGACTGGAATGGGTGAATTTAACTCAAGGACTCTTATATTTACTACTGTGTGTAAGAATCCCTTAGAAGAAATGGAGTAGCCCTCATAGTCAATAAAGGAGTCTGAAATGCAGTACTTGGGTGCAATCTCAAAAATGACAGAATGAACTCTATTTGTTTCCAAGGCAAAACATTCAATATCACAGTAATCAAAGTCTATGCCCTGAGCAGTAATGCTGAATAAGCTGAAGTTGAGCAGCTCTATGAAGACCTACAACACCTTCTAGAACTAATACCCAAAAAAGATGTCCTTTTCATCATAGGGGACTGGAATGCAAAAGTAGAAAGTCAAGAAATACCTGGAATAACAGGCAAATTTGGAGTACAGAATTAAGTAGGGCAAAGACTAATAGAGTTTTGCCAAGAGAACACACTGATCATAGTAACACTCTCTTCCAACAACATAAGAGAAGACTCTACACATGGACATCTCCAGATGGTCAATACTGAAATCAGATTGATTATATTCTTTGTAGCTGAAGATGGGGAAGTTCCGTGAAGTCAGCAAAAACAAGACTAGGAGCTGACTATGGCTCAGATCATGAACTCCTTACTGCCAAATTCAGACTTAAATTAAAGAAAGTAGGGGAAATCACTAGACCATTCAGGTATGACCTAAATCAAATCCTTTATGATTATGCAGTGGATGTGACAAATAGATTCAAGGGATTAGATCTGATAGACAGAGTGCCTGAAGAACTATGGACAGAGGTTCATGACTTTGTACAGGAGGCAGTGACCAAGACCATCCCTAAGAAAAAGAAATGCAAAAGGCAAAATGGTTGTCTGAGGAGGTCTTACAAATAACTGAGAAAAGTATAGAAGTGAAAGTCAAAGGAGAAAAGGAAAGACACATCCATTTGAATGCAGGGTTCCCAAGAATAGCAAGCAGATGTAAGAAAGCCTTCTTCAGTGAACAATGCAAGGAAATTGAGGAAAACAATAGAATGGGAAAGACTAAAGATCTCTTCAAGAAAATTAGAGATGCCAAGGGAACATTTCATGCAAAGATGGGCACAATAAAGAACAGAAAGGGCATGGACCTAATAGAAGCAGAAGATATTAAGAAGAGGTGACAAGAATACACAGAAGAAATATACAAAAAAGGTCTTAATGACCCAGATAACCATGATGGTGTGATCACTCACCTAGAGCCAGACATCCTGAAGTCTGAAGTCAGGTGAGCCTTAGGAAGCATCACTATGAACAAAACTAGTGGAGGTGATTGAAATCCATTTTTCAATTCGTAAAAGATGATGCTGTTAAAATGCTGTACTCAATATGTCAGCAAATATTCTGCAGCGGCCACAGGACTGGAAATTGTCAGTTTTCATTCCAATCCCAAAGAAAAGCAATGGCAAAGAATGTTCAAACTACTATACAGTTGCACTCATATTTGGTAAGATGCTGGCAATAAAAGTATGAGCACTGAAAAATACTTTCAGGGAGATTACATGAAAATTAATAGACTTTGAAAACCCTGGTTTTTATTCGATTGCTCGTTGTTACGTTTCTAATTTATACAACAAGGCTTTTATTTTTTCATTTCCTTGAGAAGAGTACAGTCTTCCTGGCCATGTCCATGAAAGCTCACTTGACTTTCAGATTCCTTTGTGTATAAATAAAGGGGTTCAGCATGAAGATTACTGAGGTGTTTAGCACAGTCACTCCCTTGCTCAAAGACCCTGACCTTTGCTGATGGATTCATGTACATGAAAATGTAGCTGCCATAAGAGATGGCGATAACAATTTATGGGAAGAATACGTGGAAAAGGTCCTTGTCTTCTGAGTGGTGGAAGAGCTCCTCAAAATTGTTCTGACGATATATGGATAGGACAGAATTATTAATACCAAAGTGAACATTAGGGTAAACACATCAGTGGAAAAGAACATCATCTCTAGCAATTTGGTGTCTGAACAAGAAATGTGTGAAAGGGGAAACAATCACAAATAAAATGATCAATAGCATAAGCAAGTTGTCTGAAAAGCATGAGTGATGAGATAATGATGAAGGATGAAGCCAGCTACCAAGCCAGAAAAGCAGTATACAGACTCTACGATTCATGATGGTCCTGTAACACGCTGTTTGCAGATGACAATGTAATGGTCATAGGACTTGGCAGCCAGTAGGCAAAACTCAGTGACTCCCAAGAGAATGAAAAAAACCAACAAACAAAAAAAAACTGAGCTATAAAATCAGTAAAAGAGGTTTTATCTCCTATAATAATGTGGCAAGGAACTTGGGTATGGTGACAGTTGTGGATAATACCTCTAATACGGAGAAATTTCTGAGGAAGAAATACATGAGGGTCTGGAGGTGGGCATCCAGCAAGTCTAGGGTTATAACGGTCAAGTTCCAGTGATGCTGAGCATGTAGGTCATGAATAGAAAGACACAGCTCACAACGTGAAATTGTCAGTCTTCCGACAGTCCCAGGAGGATAAACGCTCTTATTTCTGTGTAGTTTCTTCTTTTCTTCTCCTTTTGAGTATCCTTCAGGGTAAAACACAAAGTGACTTAAAGAAAAGGGAATTATTCACAGATAGCACTGGGATTTATTTCTGGAAGGACTAGCCATACTAAATTAACTTGGGAGATCTTTGCAACAACTTATCTTTTAACCAAATGCCAGTGTGTGTGTTTTTCATAGACTATTTCTATTAAAATAACTATATCACTGATTGAAACAGAGTTAAAAATATACTTAAAATTTTAATCCAAATCACATACTCTAAATGCAAAGAGCAGGAATTTAAACCTAGGCTTTTCTATGTGTTTGAAATATTGGAATAGAAATGCTATATGTTGATTCTTTTAAATCCTTTCCTAAAATATTTCTTTCCCAAAGGGAAACTCCTCATCTTTTCTTCAAATTCTTAGATTGCATTATTTCCTAATCTTTTACCTGATTTCTTATATTATTATTTTGCTAGTTAATTTAGAAAATCCAAATATGTCAGGGAAAAGGTCACTCAAAAGGATCCATCTCCCAAATGAAAGTCACTGGACTTAAATCTTCAACAATATGAAAGACTTTTAAATTCTCACTCTGACTCACATCCACCTTCCTAACTTCTGACTCCTTATCTGAATCACATCTAATGGATTCACTATTGTCACCATTTCGAGTATTGGACCCAGGGTTTCTGAACTCTGGAATCTAATGCCTGATGATTTGATGTGAAAAAGATGTAATAATAATAGAAATAAAGTGCACAATACACAAAATGAGCTCAAACCATCCCGTAACTAGCCTCCACCCAGGTTCTTGGAAAAGTTGTCATATAATAAACTGATCTCTGGTACAAAAAGTTGGGGAACTTCTGTAGAAAATCCAGAGTACAGAGGAGGCAGTGTATTTTTCATAGACTGGATCTGTGTCATTAGCTAAGGAAACTAAATTGCATGAATATCTAAAATCAAACATCAAACATTATCTTCCAGAGAACATTTTTTTCTTCAAAATCTCTGCCATCTAAATATTATTATTCTCTTTATATGTGTGTGTATATTCTACTTTCTATTCTATGTTGTATTTGTATATTTTCATTTTTTCTACATTGATATTCACTTAGTAAAATCTCTATTTTGTTGGTATATTGGTATAATTCATTAAATAACAATTAAAGGCTTTTAATTTGTCTTGCTGTTTAACAGTAATAATAATAACAATGCATTTATTTTATTTATTTATTTTTATTGTTTTTGCCATACATTGTCATGATATCACCATGGGTTTACATATGCTTCCCCTCCGGAACCCCCCTCCCTCCTCCCTCCCCCCCAGGAAATCTTGCTGTACCAGCCCCGAGCATCAATCCTGGGCTGGCGATTGATTAGACACATGACAATTAACATGCTTCAATGCCCTTCTCCCATATCATCCCACCCTTACCCTCATCCACAATTGACCCAGTTCTTTTCAAAATCACTCATTCTGTGAATTCTCTTTGAATGGTAAAATTTACATTTCAGTATCAGGAGAGAACTTTCTGCAATAGAATATTTAATTTCAAGATTTAGATTTATTTATTTGTTGTATGTTCATGCTTAGTTGCTCAGTTCTGTCCAGCTCTTTGCAAACCTATGGACTATCTCCCATTAGGCTCCTCTATTCATGAAATTTTCCAGGCAGGAATATTTGAGTGAGTAGATATTCCCTTCTCCAGGGGATCTTCCTGACCCAGCGATCTAACTGGGTCTCCTACATTGCCAGCAGATTCTTTATCATTTGAGGCACCAGGGAAGCCTTTTATTTTTAGTGTGTAATGCATCATAATATTGTAAAATTCTCAGTGTTTTTTTCCTTTACAAGCCTGAGTGAGCCCTCTTTTCACTCACTTTACTGTATAAGAAAACTATAGCTACTGTTGATTTAGGGAAGATTCCAACTGAGATGAATGGTGGCCAATTCTACTGGGAAATCATGAGATGTTTAAGAGAAAATGAACATATCCATTTGCTAATACTAAAGATCAGAGGAAAACAATATCTTGAAACTTACAAAAACAACAGGTTTTACATTGTCTGTAGACAAATTCATGGCAACTCAAGTATTTGATAAATATTTACTAATGCAAGTGTAAAAGTCATTGTTCTCAATTAACAATAATTTTCTCTAATTAACAGTTGTACATGACTCTGATCCTTAAACCATTTGGGAATTTGAAGTGTCAACCATTCCTGGGATGCTTTAGTAAAGCAACGAAAAATATACCCCAAGTATTTAAGACCTCACTTCAGACTTATCCTTCCTTAGGACTTAACCACACTTTTCCTGCTATTCCCATGGAATTTAGGATAACAAGCTTCATATTCCTTTCTCTCCCTTAAGAATTCTAATGTCTTATACATCTCATGTTGAATCAGGCTTGTGGCTCCTTTAGACTGAAAATTAACCTATCCAATAAACTACTGTTTGCCAGAGGAAGGAGGGATGATTGGGACTCGCATATATACACTATTGATCATTGTTCATTATTGCTCATCAGTTGCATCAAACTCTTTGTGATCCTTTGGACTGTAGCCTGCTAGGCTCCACTGTCCATGAGGTTTTCAGGCAAGAAATACAGGAGTGGGTTGCCATTTCCTCTTCCAGGCAATCTTCCTGACCCGGGGATTGAATCTGTGTCTCCTGCACTGTAGGCAGATTCTTATATCCACTGGGCCATTGGGGAAGCCACACACTATTGTTGAGTAATTATTATAAATTACTCATAAATCTAATTATTTTCACATAGTATCTCTAGAGTTGTTTTCCTTTTCTCATACTTTTATTGCCAGCTCTTGCCAAAGATATTAGATACATTTTTTTTCCATTCAAATTCCCATCCCATACACTTCCCTTCCTTCAGGCTAGTCCTTCCACTCTATAACCATGAACTGACCTCATAATTCTTCTTTGAAATACTTTTAATTCCATGTTTTTGGACAGTATTTCATAAAAAGTTAAAGACAGAAGAGGCAGAGCAAGAGCACACAAGCGAGACCTGTGTTTTATGATTTCACCAGAAAACACTCCTTCTAGAATTTCAGGAAATATTAAATCATGTAAAACACTATTTTTAATTTACTCTACAATGGCCATATGCATAATCTATTCATATTATTAGACTATTACATATACTCTTTTCTGCATATTGTGACCTACCTAGTAGTTGTGTGAAAATAGTACAACTAAAAACATAATGTAGTTATATTTTCTGAGAACTCAAAAAACTTTTCTCATTACTCAGCTTAAATCTTCTGTGTGATTTAATTTACCAATATGAATATATACATTTAGGAAAACTATGAAATACCCCCCTTTTTTGAAATATTTAATAAACATGTATGCTGTAACAATTCTTAAAGAAAGGTTGAAGAATGAAATATTACCAGATACCATATATGGCTACATTTTTTGTGGCAAGTTTGTATATTTAAATTAATGATTGACGTTAAGCTGAACTTTTCAATAATCAATAGCTAAGAGTTTTTGTAACTTTCTCATATTTGTGGCTATTTTGAGGTAATATCTTACAGATATAATTCATTCAATAATATGCTTAAATGACAAACCTGATTAGTAGGGATAAAGAAGTTCACATTGGCAAAGTTAATTGAGGTTAAAAAAAATTGTAAGTTCACTGTATTTTAAGCATTAGAAAATTGCATTGCTTTGGAAAATATATTGATTAAAATTTATAAAACGTCCATACAAGATCATGCTATTTTGACACTGAAATTTTATTTTATTTTTTTATGTTTGCCATGAAGTCAAAACTTGAAATAATAATGAGGGATAGTCAAACTCATCCTACATTTTTAAAACATTTATCCAGAAAGAGTATAATTGTAATTCACTGAGCCAAATTCTTCCTGACATTCATTTACTATTATCAACTGAGAGACTCAAGTCCAAAATTTACTTAAAAACAAATAAAACAACTTATTAAAAAATAATGAGGAGCTTTTGACTTTGTAGGAAAGTTGTGGAATTACTATTTCCTTCCCTCATGCTAAAACATTTATGATTTCCTAGCTTAACTGGAAATATTTGAAGATACTGAAGTTTAGACTTGATTGATGATTGTGAGTTCTTGATACCATAAACTGTGGTCTGGAAATTAAAATAACTGTAAATGAATTACAAAAGATGAGTTTATGCTATTATTATCAGACAATGTAGCTCTCTACATAACCCTGTACACACTTCTTAGTAGTTAGTATAAATGTTTGCAATCCGCATGAAAACTTTGATTATCAATATCAGAGGTAAACACAATTTTTCTGTAAAAGGGTAATATATTATTAATTTAGAATTTGCAGACCGTAGTGTACCTGTTGAAACTATTCAACTCTCCATTTTTGTAATACAAATGCTGCTATAAGCATTGAGTGAATGAAAGGGCTCAGGCGTGTCCAATAAAACTTTTAACAAAAATAGGAACTGGGCCAAATTTGGCCCATAAACCTTAGTTTACTCATCCCTGCTTTAGACTTTTCCCATAAACATTAACCCATATGCTATTTTATTTAATATGGGCTAATTTGATTGAAATGTGAAAATTCAATAATTGATGTAAGATTTAAATTTAACTCCAGCTCTTTTTATTATGAAGGTAAATTAGCATAATCTTATAAAGTATTTCCAGAGGAAAAGATGAGGCAAACACTTATAACTCAGTTTTGGAGACTTTTATTCTTGATATCAAAATATAATGTAAGAAATTAAATATCATCAGCAATTTGAGCCCTAAATTAAATGTACTAAATGCATTTAGCCCTAAATAAAGTACTAAAAGTATCAAAACTAGTATTTCATGTTACATATGATTTTATCCCAAAGGTAATTTATCTTTAGAAAATTTATGTGGAATCAGTTACATTAAAGGATTAAAGATGAAAATCAAAGATTGAAAAAAGAAAATCACATATCCTTGAACAAAATGCAGTGACCAGTCATGATTCTTAACAGTCTCTTAGTAAAATACAATAGAATTTTTTTTTTCAGTAGCATAAATAACCTGACTAGATCATCACAACTAGATATGCTATATGTTCCTTGTTTGACTCAATTTGAACAAGTTAACACAAAATGACATTTTGGGATAACTGGGTACCTTTGAGTATTGCAAGATGACAAATAATACCAAATACCTTTGGTTAATTTTACTAGCTTGAAAATTGCATCATGGTTAAGCAAAAATCAAACATGTATTTTAGGAATTCATACTGAAAGTATACAGGGATGAAAAAGTACTCTATTTCTGTTCTGGTTTAAAATATATCAATAAAATTCTTTTAAAAGTTTTAAAAATACAGTTAATGCAAATATTTATGAAGTCCTTATATTTGTTGAGTCTGCTTGATCTGTAAATGAAACTTATTTCTCCAGTTCTCTATCCTGGTGTATATTTGAAAATATTCATAAGTTAAGAATGATAGGAAACAATTTTAATGTTTTAAACAGTAGCTAAGTCTTGATAAAATCAGTTATAAAAAGAGAACTATCACCATAACTCCTTTCATTTAGTATTCTGCTGGAAGTTCTATCCATGGAACTATCATAAGAAAAATAAATATATAAAAAAGTATTGGAAAGGAGGAAACAAATATGTCATTCTTTGCAAATAATATGATTTTCCTCCTAGGGCCTTAGTGTTTTACATTAAATGTTTCTTTTACTGGAAAGTCTCCTCTCCCAGATATTTGCATGGTTAGCACCCTCCACTCCTTTAGGTCTCTGTTCAAGTGTCACCTCAATGACAAACATCCACCCCAATGACATTTTTTAATATTACACTATCTCCCACTTTCAAGATTTTTCAGTTTCTCTTCCTTTACAAACTACTCATTGACATATGAAATACTATATATATAGTTTACTAGTTAATTTTGTTCAGGTTTATTGTCTATATTCTCTTACATCCCTCACCCCATGAAAGCAGGAATCTTTATCTACTTTGTATATAAACTGATGCACTCCCAGCAGTGGTGTGCTGGAGCTTGCCTGGACCACATCCTGGGAGCCAACGGTTGCAAATTCTGTTCTCACCTCTGAGTTCAGTGAGGGTACACTGATAGCTTGAAATCTGCCATGGTGAGAGACTTTACCTTCATTTGCATATCCAACTAGTGATTTTTTTCATATTTTCTTTCTCAAATTCTTTAACAATAATACATGTTGCAATCAGTTGTTAGGGTTCTGTTGATTAACAGGGATTGACTCTGCACATAAATTATTTAAATCTGTTTATTTATTTTAAAATATTTATTGAATATCCACTGCATGGCTGACAGATGTTCTAAAAGAGAAGGATTAACGACTTCTGGTAAATGTTTAATTACTGCCTCTCTGAGTTGTACAAATACAAATCTATTTGTAGAGACTCTCTGTTTCTATAATGTAAACTCAAAATTTAAGGGATTTAAGCACACTAACTCTCTTAAGGGTAAGTTCAGAATTTCTTGGAGAAAAAAGTGGATTCCTTAAACATAATTGTTGCAGGAAGGAGGACCCCTTCCAGGGCCTGAAACTGGGCTCTTGTCTAACACTCGGAAATGAATTGTCCAAGGAGACACATGTGCTGACAAAGCAAGAGATTTTATTGGGAAGGACACCCGGGTGGAGAGCAGTAGGGTAAGGGAACCCAGGAGAACTGCTCTGCATGTGGCTCACAGTCTCGAGTTTTATGGTGATGGCATTAGTTCCTGGGTGGTCTTTGGCCAGTCATTCTAATTCAGAGTCTCCTGGTGGTGCACTCATTGCTCAGCCAAGATGGATGCTAACGAGAGGGATTCTGGGAAGTGGACAGACATGCGGTGTCTCCTTTAGACATTTCCCGAACTCTTCCGGTTGGTGGTGGCTTATTAGTTCTGTATTCTTTATCAGGATCTCCTGTCATAAAACAACTCATGCAAATGGTTACCATGGTTACTGGCCAGGGTGGGTGGTTTAAATCAGTGTGCTTCCCCTAACATAATCATACAAGAGTCAAATCTAAATTAAATGTTCATGCACTCAATATCACATGCTGTTTCTGAAGTTGCCTCATGCATCTCAGTCATTTTGCCTTTTTACACTTTCTTAACCATATTTACAAAACTGATTCATCTGTATCTTTTAATGTTGCCTCATTGGCCCTGTCTTTACTTAGATTCCCCTGGGCTAACAGGAGACAGATAAAATAAATCCAGTTCCATGTGTATGACATACATAGAGAAGAACATTCCTATTTTCTGTTTTTCAAAGCAGAATTGGTGGGAAAATGTTAGGCTCTGAAGCCTAAGGAAAATTTTACTTAAGTTGTATAAATAGATTATCATAGAATTACAAAATATTCATTTAAAATCTTTGCATTAATACAAAGAAAATGTCTTAGTAAGTAGTGTTTCATATTATATGAAAAGGAGAAAGTGTAAGAAGTACTTTATGAGTCTACCCAGGTGTAATTAAGTTTGTACACAGAGCTTGGGTAAGAGACAAAGAGCAACTATACATTGCATTATAATGAAAATATTCTTCAAATTTTGTAGCAGCAAGAATGAAGGATATTGTGGGTCAAATATTACCAGTCTAACCATAATGAGAACTATAAACCTTGAGAGCCATGACAAAGTTAAGTCACCATACTTGATTTGAGAGTACAAAAGAAACCAAATAAATTGCTAACTCAATTCACCAACTCTGAATTTACATAAGTATGGAAGTAATCAGACTTTAAAATTTGAGACTAAATCATCAAGAAGAACCAGGGAGTAAGTATCTTTGTTATTTTCCAGTATAATAATATGATTCCATCTCATTAAAATGTTTTAAAGTAGTATTTGTTTATGGGTTTGTGAATTCAAGACCTTTTTGATATTAAAATGTGATTATTTACTAACAAGAAGACTATTCATAGAGTCCTAAAGAACCAGAACAGCATTAAGTCTTGGGTTTTTCATTAACTTTTCCTAAATTAAATGGTTTTCTGTTACAGAAATAAAATGACATTCCCTATATAAAGGAATATCTGCTTCCCAGTAAAAGTTTTGACCATCTACTTGATCACTTTCTAAAGCAGTGTTGTAAAACAAAAGAAAACTGATGTGTTCATTGTATGAACTAAACTATTTTTAGGCAATATTTATTTTAGTAGCAGAAGTTACACTCTCTTGTCTCTCTGGCCTTGTATCAGAAAAAGAAAACAATGATGTGGGAAAGGGTTGCATCAACCAAACATGTAAGAAAGAAGAAATACCAAAAAAAAAAAATTCCCATGGATAAACATATATTTTAAAGTGAGATACTTACTATGTAGACTAGTCATTTAAACTTGTGAAAAGTTCTTAAACAAAATGGGCCTCAGTTTTTCAAAATATAAATGTGGAAGTAGGACTACATAACCTCTGTAAGCTTATAAATTCTGTATTGAGATTATCTAAAAAGCATGCTGGTTTATATAATACTGAGGAAAGGAGAAGAATAAATTAAATATTATCATATTATTACCAAAGAAGCTAAATATTTTAAAGAATAATTTGAAATCTTAATAAAGAAAACAGTAGAAGAAATGGCCCTGTTTAAATGTTAACACATAATTTTTATTTCATCCATGGCCTGTGAGAGTGTATTTAAGAAGATGAGAGCTCAATATTTAACTTAAGATAATATTCATTACTTGAATGAAAGGTTGAATGGAAACTGGAGAAAGTTACTGTATGGGAACAGAGGTTTTAAATTTCAAACATTATCTTCATGATGGAATCTTTAAAACTTTTGTATTCTATCCTCAAATATCTTTTAACATTTTTTATGTCCTATAGGGAGAGCATACATTTTCTGTTCTAATGGGGGAGAAAAGGATCAGCAATGAAAAACCACACAAGACCTACAGAATTCATTCTTCTGGGACTATCAGATGATCCAGAGCTCCAGACTGTGACTTTTCTGTTTTTAATCATCACATATATATTAAGTGTCACTGGAAATTTGACCATCATCATTCTCACCTTGGTGGACTCCCATCTACAGACACCTATGTATTTTTTCCTCAGGAACTTCTCTTTATTAGAAATTTCCTTTACAACTGTCTGTATTCCTAGATTTCTGGGCACAATTATCACCAGGGACAAAACGATATCATACAACAATTGTACAGCTCAGTTGTTTTTCTTCATCTTCTTGGGCATCACCGAATTTTATCTGCTAACTGCCATGTCCTATGATCGCTATGTAGCTATCTGCAAACCCCTGCATTATACAAGCGTCATGAACAACAGAGTCTGTGTATTGCTTGTCTTTTGTGCTTGGCTGGCAGGTTTCTTAAACATCTTCCCACCTGTTATTCTTTTTCTCCAGTTAGATTACTGTAGTTCTAATATCATTGATCACTTTGCTTGTGACTATTTCCCCCTCTTGCAACTATCCTGCTCAGACACATGGCTTCTTGAAGTGATTGGTTTTTACTCTGCAGTAGTGATTCTGCTTTTTACTTTGGCATTAATAATTCTATCCTACATGTTCATCATCAAGACAATTCTGAGACTGCCTTCTACCAGTCAGAGAAAAAAGGCATTTTCTACATGCTCCTCTCACATGATCGTTATTTCCATCTCTTATGGAAGCTGTATATTCATGTATGCCAACCCTTCAGCAAAAGAAAAGGCATCCTTGACGAAAGGAGTAGCAATTCTGAATACTTCTGTTGCTCCTATGATGAATCCGTTTATATATTCACTGAGGAACCAGCAAGTGAAGCAAGCCTTTAAGGATACCATCCAAAAGGCTATCTTTTTCTCCAATAAATGCAAGTATCTATAGCATTAAAAAACAAATTTCTGGTCAGTGATTTCTTTATTCATATTCTCTCAAAACTCTTTCATTACAGTTATATGGTTCATTTTTATTCATTCCTATTCTAAACTTCCCCACACGTTGAACCAAATAAATTGGATAAAGCTGAATATTGATTCAGAATTTTATGTAAATTATTTTTTATTTGTATGTATTTGATAAAGTATAAAATGTTACAACATACACCATTTTGTTTGAGAAAAAGAATCTCGGGAATAATGTAGAATTCTGAAATTTTCACTCTTACAAGGTAACAAAAATTAATATTATTAGAAAATGTTGATTCTATTTGGCATTTTCATGAAATCAAATAACCACATACACTAGCAGGTTAGAAATAAAATATAAATATTTACTTAAATATTTTTGAAAGATTATAAACTTATACATATTCAAATTCTTTATACTACTACTAATACTTTTGATAATAATGAAGAGAAGGACAAGAAAAAAGAGGGTAGAGATAATTTTGTTTAGCAATTACCATATTCCAGACTTATTCTAGAGAATGATTCTATAGAAGAAATCAAAATTTCTTCCTATTGGCTCACTGAATTCTGCCAACAACATTCTGAGGTACCTGTAATTGTTATTCTCTTGTGGAAATATTACCTTATCTTTTCCTCTGGAAATATAAGATTGTCATCATTCATATGCATATAAAAATGTTGGAATTAAATTTTAAAATCTTATCTCTCTCAAGAATTTTCACACTTTAGTCATAAACAGTTCAGTCACTCAGTCGTGACCGACTCTGCGACCCCAGGGACTGCAGCATGCCAGGCCTCCCTGTCCATCACCAACTCTCAGAGTTTACTCAAACTCATGTCCTATGAGTTGGTGATGCTATCCAACCATCTCATCCTCTGTTGTCCCCTTCTCCTCCCACCTTCAATCTTTCCCAGCATCAGGGTTTCTTCAAATGAGTCAGTTCTTCACATCAGGTAGCCAAAGTATTGGAGTTTCAGCTTCAACAACAGTCCTTCCAAAGAAGATTCAGGAATGATTTCCTTTAGGATGGGCTGGTTGGGTCTCTTTGCTGTCCAAGGAACTCTCGAGTCTTCTCCAACACAACAGTTCAAAAGCATCAATTCTGCACTCAGCTTTGTTTATAGTCCAACTCTCACATCCATACATGACTACTGGAAAAACCATAGCTTTGACTAGATGGACCTATTTAGTCATGCTACCTTATTTTAAATAAGAAATAATATATGGGTCAATATTTAGGAAAATTTTAAGACATGAGGTAGGTGAACTATCCATAGCCCACTGGAAAAATTCGACCCACCACCTATTTTTGTTAAAAGTTTTATTGAACAAAAATGAGCCCTTCAATTTACATGTTGTTCATAGCTGCATCCAAAATAAAGACAGGAAGAACTACTCAGTTCTTGCATCAGGGACACTATGCCTGAAAATTCTAAATTATTAATATATTACCCTTTTACAAAAGGTGTGTTGAACACTGCTATTGATAATCAAAATGATTATACTGATAGCAAACATTTAAACTAACCACTAAAGAGTTTGTATAGAATTATGTAGAGAGCTGCATTACCTGATAATATCAGCATAGACTCCTTCATATCTTTTGTAAAAACTTTACAGTTCTTTTAATTCCCAGAGCTAACTTATCTACTGTTTATGGTATATTTTTATTGAGTGAATAAGAACTCACAATCCTTGATCAAGTCTAAGCTTCAGTATTTTCACATGCTGCCAATCAAGCTTAGAAATTATAAAGTTTTCAACATGAGGGAAGGAGAGTAATGGCATGACTTCCCTACAAAGTGGAAATCTCAGTATTTTTTTATGTGTTGTTTTTCTTGTTTCATGAAATGATGGATCTTTGAGTATAGTATGTGAATATCAGGAAAAACTTGCCTCTGAGTTATGGCTACAGTCTTTCTATAACAATGGTTTAAAAATGTAGGATGAATTTGAGTACCTTTCATCATTATATAAGTTTTTGACTTTATGGAAAACAGAAAAGAAAAAAGTGTTCAGGGCCAGAATTGCATGATCTTGCATGATTATTCATGTAAATTCTAGTCAGTACATTTTCCAATATGATAATGCTTAAAATAAGCATTTTTAACAAAAACCCTCAAGTTTATATACGGTAAAATTTTGCTCTTGTTACCTTCTTTACTCCTATTGATTAGGCTTATCACTTAAAGAGGCAATTAAACGAATTGTATGTACAAGCTATTATCTCAGAAGTCACAAATACCCCTTAGCTACTGATTATCAAAAGATCAGCTTAACATCAAGCTTTTATTTAAATATACAACTGACCACAGTAAATACAGTCATATTTGGTATCCAGTAATATTTATTTGTCGCCTACAAATTGGCTCTTGCCATGAGTGCTTGCCATCTGCCTCTACAAGGATTAACTCATGTGTCGCTGCGGCTGCTGATGTTCAACACTGCCTGGAGTTCAGTGTGGAGGCAGGAGTGAGGCACTTTGTGCTCTGGGGAAACTGGCAGGATGGGTCTTCAGAGTCTCAGGAGCTGATTTTATGAGCCCAATTCTTGTATCTCCTCATATTAAGAAAAACTACAATTCTTCATGGTGATGATTGTTTCTCATAACTAGCAGAAGTTTCATGAGATGAGCACAAACTTTCTACAAAAAATATGTGCTTGAATACATGTACTCCTCCTTTACCAAATCACGTATATACTGTCCTTCCCCTATACCTCTTTAGATCTGTTTCTCAAAGATATCTGAGATCTGTCTCCCAGATTGTAATCCTCATATTGCCCCAAATAAAATTAACTTGCAACTTTCATGTTGTGTATTTTTTTAATTGATAATTTCTTCAGACATTTCAAAAGAATTGTTATGATATATATGTTAATTTTCGAGTTCCCCAAGAAGTGGAGGCTATTTCATAGTTTTCCCTAATAGTTTTCATAGTTTTCTTCATTATAATAGTCTTTGAGTTGATAAATTATACAGCACAGAAAATGTTAAACTCAGTAATGGGAAAAGTTATTTGATTTCTCATGAATATGTAATTACATTATTCTTTTAAGTTATACTGTTTTTCACATAGTTACTAAATTGGCCACAATATGAAAAGGAAAGTATATGCAATATTCTAATGAGACTGTCAGATTATGTTTATGGTCTTTGTGTGGTAATAAAAAATAAGGTTAAACATGATACAATATTTAGTCAGTTACTGAAAAGAGTAATTTCTGGTGAAATCACAAAATACTATTCTCTCTTGTATTTTGAAATTTCACCAGAAAAAAAGTGCATGAGAGAAGATTTGCAATCTGAATGGAAAAAATGTATATGTATATCTATGTACATATATAAAGATTTCAAATTTAAATGGCAAAAATAAAATACACAGATGCAAATATCCTTGGTAAACTACTGACAATAAAAATATGAATGATGAAAATGAATTTAGGGAGACTGTGTGGATATTAACAAATTTTGAAAAACCTGGATTTTAATGTAATTGCTCTTCATTCATATGCCTCTAATTCATGAAACAGAACTTTTATATTTTCATTTCCTTGAGAAAAACATAGTCTTCCTTGCCATGTCCATGAAGGCTCTCTTGACTTGCTGATTCCTAAGAGTGTAGATAAAGGGGTTGAGCATGGGTGCTACTGAGGTATTTAGCACAGCTACTCCCTTGCTCAAAGAGACCCTGTCTTTTGCAGATGGATTCACATACATGAAAATGCAGCTGCCATAAGAGATGGAGATGACAATCATGTGGGATGAACATGTGGAAAAGGCCTTTGTCCTCTGAGTAGTAGAAGGGATCTTCAAAATTGTTCTGATGACATATGTGTAGGACAGAATTATTAATGCTAAAGTAAACAATAGAATAAACACAGCACAGGAAAACCCCAGTATCTCTAGGAATTTGGTGTCTGAACAAGAAAGGTATAATAAGGGGAAATAATCACAAGTAAAATGGTTGATAACATTGGACTTACAGTAATCAAGCTGTATGAAGAACATGAGTAATGGGAATATAATTAAGAATGAAGCCAGCCAAGAGGCCAAGACAAGCAGTGTGCAGACTCTATGATTCATGATGGTCATGTAATGCAGCGGTTTGCAGATGGCAATGTAACGATCACAGGACATGGCAACCAGAAGGTAAAACTCAGTGACTCCCAAGAAAATGAAAAAAAAATAACTGAGCCATACAATCATTAAAAGAGATGGTTTTATCTCCCGTAATAATGGTGGCTAAGAACTTGGGAATAGTGACAGTTGTGAATGAAACTTCTAATATGGAGAAACTCCTGAGGAAGAAATACATGGGGGTTTGGAGGTGGACATCCAGCAGGGTCAGGATGATAATGGTCAGGTTCCCAGTGATGCTGAGCATGTAGGTGATGAGCAGAAAGACAAAGATCACAACCTGAAGTTGTGGGTCATCTGACAGTCCCAGGAGGATAAATTCTCTTATATCTGTGTAGTTTCTCATTTTTCTTCTTCTTTTAAGCAACCTTCAAGAGAAAACAGGAGGAGAAGACACAGAAAAAGTAGATTATCAATGTATAACAATGGGATTTGTCTCTGAAAGTAAACTTATTCTGTCATGCTAACATAATTCAGGAGATTTTTAAAAACAAGTTAATAAAATAGATAACTTACTTTAAAGTAAGTTTTTATCATATGTATATTTCACATAGAATATTTCTTTATAAAATCCCCAGTTTACAGATTGGAATCAGAGTAGAAATAATTTTAAAAATCTTATCCAAATCACATACCCTGAATTGAAAAAGCAAGGATTATAACCTGGATCTTTCTAAAACCTAGGAAATACAGTAAAATAAATGCTACCTGTTGACTTCTAAAATGCCCACCCCCAACTCTTAGAGGAGTCCCTCCTTTTGGGAAAGACTTTGTCTCTTTTCAAGCCCCATAGAATCATCCTATCTTAATTTGTGTCACCTGGTTTCTTGTATTGTTACTCTACTGTAATATAGAAAACCTAACTGTGTCAGGGAAAAGTCACCCAGTGGACGTGTCTCCAAAATAAGCCACTGGAATGAAATCTTAAACAACATGACAGATTTCTAAGTTTTCACTCAGTCTCACATTAACTTCCCAACCTCACACTCCTCTTCTGAAACCCCAGATAATGGAATAAAGGAATCCAGAAAATGGGTGTGCTTCAGCACTCTTCTCAGACATTAGACAGTCAAGAGAGGAGGCAGAGGGGATGTTTAGTAGATTGGATCTGTGTTATGAGTTAAGGACACCAAAATGTGTTGTTTAGTCGCCAAGTCATGTCCGACTTGTTGTGACCCCATGGACTGCAGCACGCCAGGCCTTCCTGTCCCTCACCATCTCCTGGAGTTTGCTCAAGTTCATGTCCATTGCCTTGGTGATGCCATCCATGCCATCCATCCCGTCATGCCATGGTGACGCCATGCCTCTGACGTCCTCTTCTCCTTCTCCCCTCAATCTTTCCCAGCATCACAGTTTTTTCCAGTGAGTCAGCTGTTGGCATCAACCGGCCAAATTATTGAAGCTTTCAGTAGATAGCAGCAGTGGAGCTGCTCTGCTACATAGGAAATCCCAAACTAGAATTAGGTAGTCTACGAATGATTTTGCACTAGGTTACCCACAAATTGGGGTGCTGTGATGGATGAGGCGGTGGCTACCGTCCCAGGAGGAAGGGCTCTCTGCACCTGACCCTTGTCCCAAAGTACAGGGTGGCGCTCCCTTAGGGACCCCAGTGGAGGCCTGCCAGCAGGCATGTTGGGGGGCCAGCTATCCAAGGTCAGTCAAGGCTCCTTCTCCAGGGGCAGGTTTCTGACTTAGAGGTGTTCAGTCATAATCCCACAGATGTAGCTTCACTCCATTGGCTCCTCAGCTCAGCTCTCAACCAAAGTGTATGAATATCTGAAAGCATTACCTTCCAGAGAACATTTTTTCCTGCAAAATTTCTCAATTTCTGTTCCTCTGCCATGTCCAACACTTTGCAGCCTCATTGACTGTAGCCCACCAGGTTCCTCTGCCCATAGAATTTTCCAGGAAAGAATACTGAAGTGGGGGTTCCATTTTCTACTTCAGGGGATCTTCCCCATCCGATATTGAACCCAAGTCTCTTGCAAATCTGGCATTGGTAAATAGATTATTTACCAACTGTGCCACCTGGGAAGCATCTACATTAATATTCCCTTAATAGAATCTCTATTTTGTCAGTGTATTAGTATAAACATGAAATAGCAATGAAAACCTTTATTTTGTCATTCTAATTAACAGTAATAATAATGCATTTATGTTAAAAAAAATAAAGAAGCTGAGTTTGCTCAATAAATTGAAGCAACCCAGAATTTGATACATATTTACAAATATAAAAGTCATTGTTCTCAGTTAACAACAATCGTCTGTAATTAACAACTGAGTATGACTCTGATCTGTAAACCATTTCTGGAATGTGAGATGTTAACCATTCCTGGGATGTTTTTGGTAAAGTAATCAAGAATATATTCAAATTTCTAAGACATCATTTCAGACTTTTTTTCCTTACAACTCATTCGCATTTTTTTCCCCTTTAGTCCCGTGGATCTTAGGAGAGCAAGTTACATATTCCTTTCTATCTCTTTCTTTTTAATGAATTCTAGTGTCTTGGATAAGGGCTTTCCAGGTGGCACTGGTGGTAAAGAACATGCCTGCCAATTCAGGAGACATAAGAGATGTGGGTTCCATCTCTGGGTTGGGAAGATCCCCTGAAGGAGGGCATGGCAATTCACTCCAGTATTCCTGCCTAGAGAATCCCCATGTACAAAGGAGCCTGGCAGGCTATAGTCCATAGGGTCTCAAAGAGTCAGACACAACTGAAATGACTTAGCAGCAGTGTCTTGGATATATCATTGTCGAAACAGGCATGTGGCTCATTGAAAGTGAAAATTAACCTATATGATAAACAAATGCTGGCCATTGTGTTAATAAGATAACTGGAAGTGATTTTCCGGACACATATGCTATTCCATAGCAAATTGTAAGCATGGCTTCTTTGAGAAAAGATCACTAGCATTCCCCAAATTCACCAATTTTAAAAAGCAACAATATTTAAATGTCTATTAAAGATTGCATTCCTTATTTTATACAAATTGTGAGACATGAATGGGAAGCTCTCTAAATTCCACAATATAACTGGAAACAAATTAGCTTCTCACATTCTCTATGTGTACTGAATTTTCTCTTCTTAACTTTAAGACTCCTAAGGAAATCGTAAGTAATTCTATGAACATATATATCCTCAAGGCAGTTCGCACCCTTTGCATACTACATAGTATTTCACTTCCTTATCATTTCCTTTCACTTGAGAATCTTTTTCTTGGTGTTAGGATTATAAGCTAGAATAATTTGCCACAGAATATAACAGAATATTTATTAAATTTGACATCTTGGTTAATAGCTTGGTTTTATAACAACTCTAATCTTTTTCTAGAATGATTTGTTCCACTCCTGATTGTATTTGCTGACTATGTAAGAACACCATCATGACTGTATGGAAAAAAAAAACTCATAAAAGTCAATTTAGATTATTTTCAGATTGTTACTTTAAGACTGCCTTTAACTAGTCCTACAATTAGCTCAGAATCCTGTTTCTCTTAGTCCTCTAGTTAAAATAAGAAAGTCCTTGTTGTTTTCTTAATGGAAAAGGGAAATCAAATCAAAGTAGCAATGAGTATGAATAGGAATAATGAAGGAAAAACTGTAAAGACCTAAGTCACTCTCAAAATCTGTATATTTTCCTAGAAATGTTGCTTCTCTCCTAATTGTCTCAGTTTTAACTATTATCTGTGTCTGAAGATAACTTTTAACTTAAAAAGGAAATAAATTCTTATAAAAATATGGCATCAGGACTTAATTTTAGTTAAAAATGTGTGAGACTATTAGGGATTTGCATTCTAAGAGAATTTATTAAAAATACAACTCTCTGAGTTATAGGTTTCTTTTCCACTATGAACATGATTATAATATTTCATGGAATTATTATGAGGGCTAATTTAATTAAAAGCAAAGTTAAATTAAATAAAAACTTTAAAGCATGCATTCCCACAGAGTAAATACTGTTTTTATTATTATTCCTAAAAATAAAATCAATTATTACCTTTGAGGAAGACAATCCCAATATAAAAAATAATAACCATTTTTGAGGAAACTCCAATAGTTTTGTATAATGTTTGAATAAGCTAACAATGAGAGGCTAAATATTAAACAAAGTCATATAGCTAGTAAATGGTCAAATTGGTATTCTAAATTCTTTCTGCTTGAACTGAAGCATGTGTTGTTTATGAAACATATGTTCAATGAGGAGGACCAAACTCAAAGAGTAATTTTCTAACAATGAATAAATAATTAGTAAGACAAACAGAATATTAATGTGCTCATTCTTCATAACCCTTGATATTTACAGAAAGGAAAGGCAACTCCAAATTATTCATCTCAATGTAATGAAAAGTTAAGCGAAGAATGTATAAATCAATGCTAAGAAAAAGTTGTCATTGGCTTTTACTTTACAGTCTTACCTCTATTTGGATAAATGCATCAGGTGACTGAAGCTATTTTTAAAACTTGGTAACTATTTCAACTTCAGGATAAGATATCGAGCATTTCTAAAAACACTATCTCAACACATTTGGAATTACCTTATTTCTATAGACAAATTTCTTTGATACATTTTACATGGAAGCCATGGGAGCAAAAACACTGAAGGGAAGCAAGATATGGAGTTACTGTGGTGCTTTCTGGATGTGATTTCTATATGAATTTTAACCTGAATGAGGCAAACATTGCTTTACCCACCATATGCCCAAGGCTCACGGGAAATACTCCAGCGAATCAAGTGTGACAACAGGGCCAAGAGGGAAATGCACTAAGGATTATACCTGTGTCATCAACATTCATAGCACTGCTGATACAGAAAACTCGGCAGATAATATCCAGACAGAGAGAAAAGCATGAGAGCTATGCCAGAAGCATATGGATTATTTTGCTTACTATCTATGTGAAGATATCAAAATGTACAAGATTTTGGAAGAGATTTCCTGAATATCCTAAATCACCATTTCTCTGAAGAATAGACTTCTTTCCCCTTGCTGACTAAAATACTATGATGAATGAATCTTATGTGTAAACATTACATTTTCCTTTCTTATGTAGTAAACTGTCTCTATAAAGTGGCTCTCTAGGCTATCAAATATAAAAAATTTTAAAAAATCAAATAGAGCACACTAAAAATAAGAATGAGACAAAATATCATACTCAGTGAATTCCCATGAAAGTTATGAGAAATTTTGGATTAAATACACTTTAAATGGTTCAAATTCTTCCAAAAAACTTTTCAGGTTATTTTTCCATAATAATGGTACTAATTGTTGAGAAGGATCTACCAGAGGTCCTGTTTTCTTCTGATTGATGGTCTGTGTTCCAATAACTACTGAAAGCATAAAATCTAGGAATTTTACAAGAATTTGCAACTCAGATTCTTTTTAATCTAATTTTAGAAAGGATAGAAAATTAAATAAACTTCATCTATTGACTCAATTACTGTTATTCACTCAACAAACATTTTTTGAGATTCTTCTATCTTTAGATACTATAGGAGCACTAGGGATCAAAATAGATATCACCCAAACTTTAATCAGCCTAGCAAGGAATCTCCAAACACAAATATAGAAGATACTGTCATGGTCCGTGCACAGGTTGGAAAAGAATTTCCAGACATGAGACAGAATGAGAGCGAAATAAAGTTTATTAGAGTGGGGGACGCTGATAAGAACAAATACTACACTTTATCTTAGCCAAAAGGCTGAGAAGCAATAGACTTATGGACATGGGGAGAGAGGAGGAGAGGGTAAGATGTATGGAAAGAGTAACATGGAAACTTACACTACCATATGTAAAATAGATAGTCAACGCGAATTTGGTGTATGGCTCAGGAAACTCAAACAGGGACTCTGTATCAATAAGGGTGGGATTGGGAGGGAGATGGGAGGGAGGTTCAAAAGGGAGGAGATATATGTATACCTATGGCTGAATCATGTTGAGCTTTGACAAAAAAAAACACCAACATTCTGTAAAGCAATTAAAAAAATAAATAAATATTTTAAAAAAGAATGGGAGACGCTGTTAGAACAGTGGGCCAGCACAAGGGAGAACCGACATTGAACAGTCCTTAATCTGCTTTTATACCCAGGGTACAAGTACGAGGAATGGGACGGGGTCTTGTGGGTCATTTGGTGATTGGATGAGGCAAGTATACTGGGTGGGGAAGAGTAAGGCAAATACCTTCCCTGTGTGGGGTAGGAGGGGAGACAGGTTATACTGCTCAGAAGGACCTGAGACCCATTAATAGTTATGACATGGGGGAGGGAAGGACCATAAGTGTCTGGTTTGTCCATTCCTGCATTCCAAGACCTTCCTTGGTTTTATCTGCTCTTTAGTCCTTGGGTCACCACATTTCCCCCTTCCTTTATTCTTTGGCCCCTGTTGATACCTTGTTCATGTCTAACTATCTACCAATTTCCCTTCTCAGGCATTTGGGAACCCAGTCTCAGGAGAAGAGAAGCAATGACCACTCTGGTTTCTTCAGGCTGTACAGGGGTGTCATGGGGCTCTGGGTTCCCTTTGCCTGCTTCTTTGTCAGGGTGCATTTATGGAGGGAGATGAGAGTCCATGGAATGATTTGTTTCAGCATTGTGTTTGAGTTGGTCAGAGGATATTCTTGTTGTACTACCACTTGGAGATCTATTGCATTCTAGAAGAAACAAACTTAACCAGAAAGTTAAAGGTACATGGCCCAAAGATTAAAAGAAGTACTAAAGCTGCTCAGGGGCTAACCAGGAGGACCAGGACCAGACATTGGTTCATGACATTACTGTTCCTCTAGATACAAGAAGATGCAAGAATTTGGGCTCATAACATATTTACCTGAAAACATCTGACTATCTGATGGCCAGTTCTTCTGGGCTTTTCCCAGAGCACAGACTGTCTTATTTCTGATCTCCATCCTGAGCTCCTTTCAAGGGGTGTTGAAGGTCAGCAGCTTGCAGTGGTCATGATGTAATCTTTGTAGAGGCAGCTGGCAAGTGCCAACTCCCAGTCAGCAGGGTCCTTTCATAGCCACATATTTGACCATGCTTTAGGGGCATTTCATGCCCATTGTGTCCCACAGTGCTGGGAAGGCTCATTCCAGGTCTAGAGAAGATTCCATTGATAGGCCACTCAGTGTGCTGTTACTGGACCGGGCCTTGTGAGTAGCAAAAATCTCTGGACCACACCTGTCTTACTAGCCTCTTGGTCCAGGAAAATATTCCCTCTTATTGCTTCTTCCCATATCTAGAGTTACATTATTATAATCATTGATCTCATATGGAACTGTATATCAGCATTTTATCACAGGCTCAGTCACACATTCATTATCATAAGAAACAATCTTCTGAAACAAGAGACATAGAAAATAGTACAGCTACCCATTATTAATAAGGTCACAGCAAGAATTTAAGTCAATAACTTTCATTAAGTATAGCCCAGCATACCCCGGATCATCTGACTTGGTTAAATGATTATAGGCAGGTGTGACTCTCCTGGTTGTAAATCATAGAGCATCTCACCTTTATTGAAAGGTTGGTTATTGAGATAAGCTTTAGAAACAAACTTAGCGTGTCCTTTTCAATAACTTAATTAAACCTTTTAGCAATGTAACATAACAGCAAGGAACTATCTCAGAAGTGAGTTGTAGGAAACACAGACCTTAATTAACAAAACTGGAACTTAGCATTAAGTGAAATATAATTTTTTTGTCATTGTGAGGGCATTAACCCTGTAGCCAGGGAAGGCTTTAACCGATCAAATAAAAATGAGGTTTGTCAGGGAGCCTGAAAAATCCAAGCTGCCGTCTTGGATTTCCCATAGCCCTGACCCTTTGATATACAGCTATTGTTAACCCATTTTTAATTACTTGATTTAGGAGTAGACTATTGTCATGTTTTAAGGACATCAGAATAGCAAAAGTCTAACAGTGAAGCGTTATTTTTTGTAGAAGCAGAATGAGTTTTTACATGTACCATAATCCTAAATAATGCTTATTTACTTTACCAAAGTAACAAAAGATTTTAAAAACAAATAAAATCAATTAAAGGCAAAGAAATTCATAATCTGTTATTGAAAACTTCATTCTAAGAAAACTTTGTTTTCTTAACATAAAGAGTAGACTAAATTCTAGTCTGTTACCAGTTTACCAGATAATAAACAAACAAGAGTTTTTATTGGTTAATCTTAGAAAGGTCTTTTCCATAAATCTTGAAATAGCAGTATTCTTGCAAGGGCATCAAAGGCATCAAACCATAGAAAGCATGTTAAAAATCTGATTAAATTGCAATTGACAAAGTAGCCTGGCCATTGCTGTAATATGTAACACTTTAATATGATAACTAGAATTATAATTGACCACATTTTTATCAGAGCATATCAGATCTATATGAATTTCACATAATTTTAAGATATCAATATTAGTAACATCAACCATATAGTATGACTTGAGAAGATTTATCATCCCTTCAGCAATACTTCCCATGTAACTTAACACATCTAATGAACCCAGGTAGTTTAATAGCTCTTTGGGATGTCTCGGGGCCCTCTGAAGCATCCCAAAGTCATCCTCATAAAATATGTGAGAGGCCCCCAAATCTCTTGGTGTTTTTGATGATGAAGTCCTGAACAGATCCAACTTGAAAATACTGGAGTGGCGGTTGTTTTTCAAATGTTTAGGTAAAAACATCAAGTTACAAGTGACAAGAAGAAACAGAAAATAACCCAATCAAATAAAATAAACCTCAAAAAATTTACCCTAAACAAATGGAGGTTTTTGAACCCTTGACAAAGACATCAAAATAACTGTCATAAATATGAACTAAATTCAGGAAAGTGGCAGTGTTTTAGTTTTACTGAATTTATTCTGAATTATTTGAATAAAAAATTTTTCCAAAATAATAGATAATATGTGAATTATATACAAAATACATGATATCATTATCAATATTTACCTTCAAAACATGTATTGAATTTCACAAAATAAACGCCTTGACATTAAAAGTCTGATTCAGGAGTACATATCACTTTGGACTGACTTTAGTATATGTCGACTAAAAAGTATAGTCACAACCTGAAAGAAGAGAGCTATTTTATTTGATGGGAATGTTTAGGACTCTGAGCCCAGGAAACAGCATCTCAGTAGCTCTGAGAAAACTGCTTCAAGAAGACAGGAGAGGGAGTCAAACCATATACAAGTTTGCTACAAAGAGAGCAGGCAGTCTGAACACCAAAGATCAGGTATCAAATTAAGGAATTTAGCATTCAAGGAATGGGAAGATGCAAGCCTCTAGGTTCACTGAATTAATTCCTTTCATAGACACCTCAGCTATCTGGGGCCAAATCCTGTTCCCTTGTTCACCTTAAGGAGTTGCAAGTGGCTACTTCTTGCATCACCCCTAGGCACTCAGCAATCACTATGAGGGAATGAGACAGTGCTGGATCTCAGTTTTGGGAGCCCTCATTCACATCTGAAGACCAGAAACTGTTGATGGCTGTGACATTTCTTGTTTGTTGATATGGCAGGAGATATTTTCATTTCACATGTAATATCACACAGAATATATAGATTCTTTAAACCATAGGAAATATCAATGTTTATCTTGAAAATACACAGGAAATTACACATTCATTTTGAAACTCTATATTTGAAATACAAGGTGGTATCATAGGATCTTTTCAGGGACCAATTAAGAAAATTAAAACTATCTTTTCACATTGTGCTATGTCTTAAAGAAATACATTTCATTTTTATAAAAGTGCTGCATGAGAAATAACCTTTATTATATTTTTAAATGTCAAAAAACAATGAGAAACAAGAATGGAAGTAGAAGCAACAGACTGGGAAAATAATATATTAACTGTCAGGTGGCATGTTAAGAGACTATAAAGACCAACCATAGTTATACAGACTTTAAGGAACTTCAGGAATTAACCAAACTGCCCTTTAAACTGTCCTTTATTGTTGACCTAAAAATCATTTATTGGCAGAAAAGACTGCTTTATAGACCATGTCTTTGAAGGCTTGTTTCACTTGCTGGTTTCTCAAGGTGTAGATGAAGGGGTTCAGCATGGGGGCCACAGAGGTATTGAGAATAGCCACTCCTTTTGTCAATGAGGCCTTTTCTTTGGCAGAGGGATTAGCATACATGAATATACAGCTTCCATAGGAGATGGAGATGACAATCATATGAGAGGAACAAGTGGAGAAGGCCTTTTTTCTCTGATTGGTAGATGGGATTCTCAGAATAGTCCTAATAATGTACATATATGACAAAATCACTAAGGCCAAAGTGAATAGCAAGGTAACCAAAGCAAAGTAAAAACCAATTATTTCTAGGAACCATGTGTCTGAACAAGACAATTGTAAAAGGGGGAAATAGTCACATGCAAAGTGATCAATGACATTGGAAGCACAGTAATCCAGCTGGAGGAGAAGCATAAGGGGCGGGAAAATGGTCAGAAATCCACCCAGCCAAGCACAGAGCACAAGCAGGCTGCAGAGTTTCCTGCTCATGATGGTTGTGTAATGCAGGGGCTTGCAGATGGCAACATAGCGGTCATAGGACATGGCGGTTAGAATGTAAAATTCAGTCACCCCCATGAAAATGAAGAAAAATAATTGGGCTGCACAATTGTTGTAAGAAATAGTCTTGTCTTTGGTAATAATTGCCCCCAGAAATCTAGGGATACACACAGTAGTAAAGGAGATTTCTAAGAAAGAGAAGTTTCGGAGGAAGAAATACATTGGCGTCTGGAGATGGGAGTCCACCAAGGTTAAAGTGATGATGGTCAGGTTTCCAGCGACACTTAATACATATGTGATAAATAAAAAGAGAAAAATCACAATCTGAAGCTCAGGATCATCAGAAAGGCCTAGGAGGACAAACTCTGTGATCACTGTGTGGTTCATTTCTTTCTCTTTTTTCCTTTTTTAAATATATTTAGGTAGAAAGTGTATTAAAAAGAAGAGATGAAAAATATAATTCATTATGATCAATATCATCATCAATACAATTCTAAAGCATTCTCTCTAATTTATGCCCATGTTGTTTTCTGTTAATTACCTTATTTACAATTTATCTTAAAATGTATTTGTGGGTCATGTTTTACATAATAGTTCTCTTATTCTAAATCTAACAGGAGAAGTGAGGAAATCTTTACACAAGTCATATTATTCAGAGATGGTAAATGAATTCAATACTTTTTACTTTGTCTAATTTATGCAAGTTATTGCAGTTTTGTTGGGATAATCCTATAAAACATAGATTATTTTTTGTCATGTAGTATCAGAAGACGCTGCCATCTAAAAGAGAAGTGGATGATCTTACTTCCATCATAAGATATAAATGAAATTTAGAAGAATAAAGTTACAACACCTTTTATGAAACAAGAAATCAATTCATGATTTTCTTGGCAAATAAACTTTAAAATGTTTAAGGATGAGATGATTTAATTACTAGTTTTATTTTTATATTAGTATTTATGAATGTAATTATCAATATGAAAATATGCTACAAGTATTAGATATTATTTATAAGAAAATCAAATAAATAACCTAATTATTTTATATATTAAATAACATTCGCTTAATAGTTTGTCTGATAATTCCTTTGAAATCATTAATGTTTGACATTCTCTAAGATTTTCTATAAATATATGTATAGAAACTCTTTATGTATAGAAAACTACATATAGTTTTGAGCTTAAAAGGATGTGCAGTATTTATCATTTTTTTATTTTGCATTGAAGCAAAAACTGAAAATTAACTACTTGCCTCAGATAGTAGCAGCTCTGTCACCCAGACTTTAGCCCAGTACATTTTCCATTTGAACATCCTTGCTTCTCAGGTATTAAACTTTGTGGAAAACTGTTTTATTCCCTTGGAGTTCTACTCCACATTTATCTTTTACATGAGGTGACTGATCTAAAAGGATATTCCAGAAATGTAGAGGAAAACCTCTCCTATTAATCCAAAGCCATTCAGCTGATTCCCAGCTCCACTGGATGTATTATTCTGTATATCTGGTTTGCTAAAATCATGATAGCTCCCTTATCTTATTTTAGATATTCACATTTCTGCTGTGAATAACAGAAGATAAATCACTGCTACTCTGCCAGATACTAGTAAACATCACATGAATCAAATTTGATTATTTTTTCTCTATTTTATGATAATTCATGGAAATAAAAACTGAATATCAGGAACCTTAGGAAGATGTGGAAGTATACTATCATCCTCTTCAATAGCGTTGGTCTAGAAGATTAAGGAAGCAATATTAAAGGTGAGAACTGCAAGTGGCATGGCAACGTGGGGTATTATGAGGGTAGATTCTTAAACTAGGATATGGCATTTAGTTGCACTAAATGCTCAAATATTCAAGTTTTAGCTGTTGTAGCCTATGAAAAGAGACATGTGTTGATCTCCTGGGAACAAAGTCCAGGCGACTGCTGTGCTATGATATGGACCATCAGGGATTTCTGGAAGCTACCATTGGTGTTCTCAGAGCCTCCTGACTCTTCCATAGTGAATCTGTCTTGGGAATGGTTATGTTCATCCCACAGAAGAGTTCAATGAGGACTTCTAAAAAACAACCCCTTTCATTAATCACAATTATTTAATACTTTTGAGTAATAAAATAGATGTGAAGTCTTACAAAAATAGCACTCAGTCTACTTTAGTATTGGTCATATTCTTACGTATAAAAGTTTTCTACATATACACTTCTTTGCTTATCCTTAGACTTCATTATTGTTGGAGCTTCAAGAAACAAGGTTCTTTCATAATTCTAAGTTATATAAGAACTTTATTAAATATTAAAAGTAACAAGGGAAAAATAACATACAAGGGAACTTCCATCAGGTTATCCACTGACTTAACAGAAACTCTACAAGCCAGAAGGGAATGGCACGATATATTTAAAGTGATGAAATGGAAGAACCCACAACCAAGAATACCCTATCCAGCAATCCTCTCATTCAGATTTGATGGGGAAATCAAAAGCTTTCCAGATAAGCAAAAATTAAGAGAATTCAGCACCACCAAACCAGTTTTACAACAAATGCTAAAGGAACTTCTCTAGGCAAGGAAAAGACCCACAAATAAATAAACCCAAAACAATTAAGAAAATGATAATAGGATGATACATATTGATAATTACCTTAAATGTAAATGATTCAAATGCACCAACCAAAAGACATAGACTGACTGGGTGGATGAAAACATGTGCATGTATGTACTTCCAATTACTACATCACTCTGCTTAACCTCCCAAACTGTATGCAATTATTTTATATTATTAGGTTAATCATGTTCCCATTATAGCTTGCAATTGCAGTGATCTTTTATTTTTTTGTCTGGCTAATATTTGTGAAAACTGATATACATCTTTTACTATTGTGATTATGTAACTTAATACTTATTACTCACTTAATATCATTGTATCATGATCGGTTAACAATAGAATTCTATATCATCAACACTAACATTTAATAGGAAAACCTATAATCACATTTTAAAATCAAGATGCATATCTGAATTATCTTGGAAGTTTTTGAAAAATGCAAATGCCCAGGTATTGCTTTTTTCCTCCAAAACTCCAGGTATGTGTCTAAGGAGTAGCCATGTTTGAAAAGAACTGGACCATAGGATGATCTTTTTCTTTTATCTAGTTGGTTTCCCTTTTTCTGTTTGATATTCAGTGCTCCCATCTCATTTAGTTTTTGTTTTCAGATTTCTCCATCTCTTCTACTTTTTTTTTGATGTCCTTTCTCAAGCCTTTATCAAGCATAGTAGAACGGTTTTCATATACATATATATATACATAGTATGTGTAGTGTATATATATATACATATATATATATCTTAGGAAATTTATGAATTTTTCCCTAAATAAAAAATTTGACACTTTGACTCAACTTGTTTGACTTAGTATTAATAGAATGTTATATTTTTAATTATAAAAAATATATATACAACAAGCAACAAAGTTTTACTGTATCACACAGGGAACTATAGACAATATCGTGTAATAACCTATAATGGAAAATAATTTGAAAAATAATATATATGTGTATGTGGAGCTAAATTACCTGGCTATGCACTTGAAACACTGTAAGTCAACTATACTTCAATAAAATATATATGCTATGAAATTTAAAAAAAAATGTAGCTTTATGGTACTCAAAGATGAGATTCTGTAAAGTATTTTAAGATCGCTATAGAAAATTATTCTACACTATAAAGTCTTTTAAGCATATAAAAGACCATGTAAATAATCACTAAATGTTGCAGAATATTACAATGTTTACTGAGCTTTAAAAAAGATTAGAAACTCATATAGATAAATTCTTTATATCTTAACAGTACTTCTGATAATAATAAGGAGGAGGAATAGAAAGAGGAGGGTAGAGATAAATTTTTTCAGCAATTACTATAGTCCAGACCTATTCTAATTGTTTTCTTCATGTTGCCTCTTTGAAGGCAATAACTTTATGAGGTACCTGTAATTGTTATTCTCTTGCAGAAATATTTATCTTATGTTTTTCTCTGGAAATATTTTATAAGATTGTTGCCCAATTGGTCAAAATTATGGGAAATTTTAAAACAGCAAGTGGATGGACTATCTATAGCCCATTGGGCAATTTTGGCTCATGAACTACTTTTATTAAAAGCTTTATTAGACATGCCTTAGCCCTTTCATTTACATGCTGTTCATAGCTGCATCCACACTACAGAGGGGGAGAGTTAGTTAAATCAAGGACCTATTGTCTACAAATTCTAAATTATTAATATATGACCCTTTCATAGAAAAAATATGTCTTGAATTGTGATATTGATAATCAAAATGCTCATACAGATTGCAAACATTTGTAATTACCACTAAGGAATTTGCATAGAGTTATGTAGAGAGCTGTATTATCTGATAATATCAATATAAACTCTCTCATATCTTTTGCAATAATTTTACAGTTCTTTTAATTACCAGAACTACACCTATCTACAGTGTATGGTATATTTTTTTGAGTCACTAAGAAGTCATAATTATCAATCTAGTCTAACTTCAGTATTTTCACATGTTTCCAATTAAGCTTAGAAATTATAAATGTCCAGCATGAGGGGAGGAAAAAGTAACCGCAGGTCTTCCCTATAGTGTGGAAATCTCCTCAGTATGGTTTATAAGTTATTTTCTTTCTGTTTCAGCAAATGATGTATCTAAGACTCTCAACTGAGTGTAGTACATGAATATCAGAACTTAGTTCAATGAATTATGATTACAGTCTTTCTATAATAATGGTTTAAAAATGTAGGAGGAGTTTGAGCACTCTCCATTATTATTTCAGTTTTTGAATTCATGGAAAACAGAAAAAAAGATATTCAGGACCAGAATTGCATGATCTTGTACAATTGTTCATATAAATTCTAATCAGTACATTTTCCATATGATGTCATATTCTAATACTTAAAATAAACATTTTTAACACGAAAATCTCAATTTTTTATATAGTAAAACTTTGCTACTGTTAGTTTCTCTACTACTGATTGGGCATATAACTTAAAGAGGCAATTAAAAGAATTGTATGTATAAGCTATTACCTCAAAATAGCCACAAATATGAGAAAGTTATTTAAAAAAACACTTAGTTATTGATTATCAAAAGACCAGCTTAACATCAAGCATTTATTTAAACATACAACTGATCATAGCAAATGTAGTCATATTTGGTGTGCAGCAACTACAAATTGGCAATTGGCATGGGTACTCGCCGTATTAACCTCTCCAAGGATTAAATCGTGTGCTGCTGCAACTGCTGACCTTCAATACCCCCTGAAGGAGTGAGGGTAGAAAGAAGAATCGAGGCACTCTTTGCTCCAGGAAAACTGCCAGGACAGGTCTTCAGATAGTTAGATACACTCAGGAGCTGATTTTATGAGCCCAATTCTTGTATCTCCTCATATCTAGAAAAGTACTAAAATTTTTCATGGTGCAAATTGTTTCTCATGACTAGCAGAAGCTTCACAAGACCAGCAGAAATTCTAAAATAAATATGTGCTTAATTGAATATAATCTCCATTTATCAAAATCACATATATACTATCCTTCCCCTGTACCTTTTTGGAACAGTTTCTCAAGTTTCTCAGAGTTATTGGAGGCACTGTCTCCTGGGTTGCTCATATTGCCCACCTAAAAACTTAACATGCAGCTCTCAGGTTTTTTAAATTGTCAGTTTCTTCAAGCTTTTTAAAATAATTGTTATTGTATATATGTTAGTATTGGCATTCTCCCAAAGAAGGGTCTGTCTCATAATTTTCCCTAAGCAACTATTCATTCTAACAGTTTTTTGAATTGAAGAATAATATAGTGATGTTTGAATGGCATCATAGACTCAATGGACATGAGTTTGAACAAATTCCAGGAGATAGAAAGGAACAGGGAAGCCTGGCTGCAGTCTTCTGCAGCCAGGGAGTCTGCGGTCCATGGGGTTGCAAAGAGTTGGACATGACTAAGCGACTGAAGAACAGCACAGAAAATGTTAAACTTGATAATGGGAAAAATTTTTTGATTTCTCAAGAAAATGTAATTACATTTTTCTTTTAGTTATATGTTTTTCACATAGCTACAGAGTAGGCCACAGTATGAAAAGGAGAGTGTGTGCAAGTTTCTAATAAGACTGTCAGATTATGTTTATAGCCTTTGTGTAATAAATAAAAAATAAGGTTAAATATGATTCAATATTCATTTAATTTCTAGAAACAGTGATTTCTGGTGAAATCGTAAAACACTATTCTCTCTTGTGTACACCTGCTCAAATTAGTGCGAAATAATGAAATTCAAAATGTTTCAAAGAAGGAAATAAAATCACTCCCATAGTTACAGACTGGAAAAACCAGTCCTAAAGGAGGAAAAGTACATGAAAGAAGGATTGCAAATTGAATGGAAAAAACTGTATATATATGTATAGGCATATATTTGGATATATGCATGTATATATATATATATGTATATATATATATATGTGTATATATATATATATATATATATGAAGAATTCAAATTTGAATGGCAAAAAGAAAATATACATATGCAAATATCCTTGATAAACTGCTGGCAATAAAAGCATGAATGATGAAAAATAAATCTAGGGAGGCTATTTGGATATTAATAGATTTTGAAGTTTCTAGATTTTCATTTAATTGCTTTTCATTCACATCTGTCTAATTCATAAAGCAGGACTTTTATTTTTTCATTTGCTTGAGAAAAATACAGTCCTCCTTGCCATGTCCATGAAGGCTCTCTTGACTTGCTGATTCCTTAGAGTATAGATAAAGGGGTTCAGCATGGGAGCTATGGAGGTGTTTAGCACAGCCACCCCCTTGCTCAAAGACACCCTGTCCTTTGCTGATGGATTCATGTACATGAAAATGCAGCTGCCATAAGAGATGGAGATGACAATCATGTGGGACGAACATGTGGAAAAGGCCTTTGTCCTCTGAGTGGTAGAAGGGATTCTCAAAATTGTTCTGATGATATACGTGTAGGACAGAATTATTAATGCTAAAGTGAACAACAGAATAAACACAGCACAGGAAAACCCTACTATCTCTAGAAATTTGGTGTCTGAACAAGAAAGGTATAATAAGGGGAAATAATCACAACTAAAATGGTCAATAACATTGGACTTACAGTAATCAAGCTGTAGGAAGAGCATTACTAATGGGAATATGATTAAGAATGAAGCCAGCCAAGAGGCCAAGACAAGCAGTGTGCAGACTCTATGATTCATGATGGTCATGTAATGCAGCGGTTTGCAGATGGCAATGTAACGGTCATAGGACATGGCTGCCAGAAGGTAAAATTCAGTGACTCCCAAGAAAATGAAAAAAAATAACTGAGCCATACAATCATTAAAAGAGATGGTTTTATCTCCTGTAATAATGGTGGCCAAGAACTTGGGTATACTGACAGTCGTGAATGAAACTTCTAATAAGGAGAAATTTCTGAGGAAGAAATACATGGGGGTTTGGAGGTGGGCATCCAGCAGGGTCAGAGTGATAATGGTCAGGTTCCCAGTGATGCTGAGCATGTAGGTGATGAGCAGAAAGATATAGCTCACAACCTGAAGTTGTGGGTCATCTGACAGTCCTAGGAGGATAAACTCTGTTATTTCTGTGTAGTTTCCCATTTCTTCTTCTTCTTCTTTTGAGTAACCTTCAGGAGAAAACACAGAGGAGACACAGAAAAGGGCATTATCCATGTATAGCACTGGGATTTGTCTCTGGAAGTAAACCTACTATGCCCTGCTAACATAATTCAGGAGATTGTTTAAAAGTTAATGAAATAGATAACTTATGTTGAAGTAAGTTTTTACTACATGTCAGATTTGTGTTTCACATAGAATGTTACTTTATAAAATCTTTGGTTTACAAATTAGCATCAACCTAAAAATATTTTTTAAAATCTTATATAAACAACATATCCTTCACAGGAAAAGCAAGGATTATAATCTATGTTTCTTTCAAACCTAGGAAATACAGGAAGAGAAATGCTTCCTGTTGACTCTTAAAAAGAGTCTCCACAGGATCCCCCCCTATTGGGATACTCTTTGTCTTTTCTTCAACCTCAGTAAAATCCTATCCTAATGTCTGTCACCTAGTTTCTCATATAATGATTGATTCCTAGTGTAATATAGAAAAGCCAAATGTGTCAGGAAAAAGGCCATTCAGTGCATATGTTTCCAAAAAGAAAATCATTGAAGATAAATCTTTAGCTACATGACAGATTTCTAAGTTTTGAGTCAGACTCACACTCACCTTCTCAACCTTCTATTCATATTAAGCCCCAGATAATGGAATAAAGGAATCCAGGTCATGTATCTTTTTTGGTGGTCTTCTCAGACATTAGATAGTCAAGAGTAGAAAGGAGGCAGAGTGGATATTAAGTATATTGGATCTGTGTCATGAGCTAAGGAAACCAGTGTGTCAATATCTAAAATAAAACATTATCTTCAGGAGAACACTATTTTTATTCCAAATATCTCCTATCTAAATATTATTAGCATTCTCTCTATATATATGTGTGTATATTCTGATTTTTATATTATATTTTTATTTTATTTACATTAATATTCCCTTAATAGAAGTTCTATTTTGTCAGTCTACTAGTATAATCCATGAAAGAGCAATAAAGTCTTTATTTTGTCATCATAACTAACAGTAGCAGAAATCATTGAACCAGTTTATTTCAATATCTGCCTCATTGATATGGTAAAGTCTTTGACTGTGTGGATTACAACAAACTGCAGAAAATTCTTAAAGAGATGGGAATACCAGACCACCTTACCTGTCTCCTGAGAAACCTGTATGCAGCTCAAGAGGCAATAGTTAGAACCAGACATGGAACAACGGACTGGTTCCAAATTGGGAAAGGAATACATCAAGGCTGTATTTTGTCGCCCTGCATATTTCACTTCTTTGCAGAGTACATCATGTGAAATGCCAGGCTGGATGATGCACAAACTGGAATCAAGATTACCCAGAAAAATATCAGCAACCTCAAATACGCAGATGATACCACTCTAATGGCAGAAAGTGAAGAGGAACTAAAGAGCCTCTTGATGAAGGTGAAAGAAGAGAGTGAAAAAACTAGTTTAAAATTCAACATTTAAGAAACTAAGATCATGGCATCCAGTCCCATCAGTTCATGGCAAATAGAAGTGGAAAAAGTGGAAGCAGTGACAGATTTTCTTTCTTGGGCTCCAAAATCACTGAGCACAATGACTGCAGCCATGAAATCAAAAGATGCTTGCTCCTAGACAATCCTAGACAACATATTTAAAAGTAGAGATATAACTTTACAAAAAGGTCCATATAGTCAAAGCTATAATTTTTTCAGTAGTCATGTATGAATGTGAGGGTTGGACCATAAGGAAGGCTGAGTGCCCAAGAATTGATGCTTTCAAATGATGGTGCTGGAGAAGACTCTTGAGAGTCTCTTGGACTGCAAGGAGATCAAACTAGTCAATCCTAAAGGAAATCAACCCTGAATATTCAATGGAGTGACTGTTGGTGAATGAAGCTGCAATACTTTGGCCATCTAATGTGAAGATGGAAAGCAAAAGGAGAATGGGGCTGCAGAGGGTGAGATGGTTAGAGACCATCACTGACTCAATGGACATGAATCTGAGCAATCTCTAGGAAATAGTGAAGGACAGGGAAGCCTAATATGCTGCAGTTAATGGGGTGGCAAAAAGCTGGACATGACTTAGTGACTGAATAACAACAACAATAACAAATTTCAATATCATTCATTTTGTGAATTTTCATTGATTTGTAGCTTTTACATTCTAGTGTCAGGAGAGAAGTTTTTGCAATAGAATACTTAATTTCAAGGTGTGGGTTTGTTGATTTTTAGCATATAATTTATCGTAACATTGTGAAAATTCTCAGTTTTTTTCTCTACAAACCTGAGCTCTCTTTTCATTTATTCCTCTGTATAGCAAAAAGGAGAGCTGCTGTTGATTTAAGGAAAATTCCAACTGAGGTCAATGGTGGCCAGTGCACTGGGAAAAAATGTGATGTTCACATTAAAATGAACCTCTCCTTTTGCTAATCCTCAATGAATAGAGAAAAAAGTTTAAGAGCACTTATAAGAAAAGCAAGGCTTACAAGGATAATTTCTGTAGGCAAATTTATGGCAACTCAAGTATTTGATAGATATTTAAAATTTAAAAGTCATTGTTCTCAATGAACAATCCTCTGCAATTAACAGCTATTTATGACTCTAATCTGTAAATAATTTCTGGGATGTGAGGTGTCAAATATTCCTGGGATGTTTTTGGTAATGTAATGAAGAATATATCCAAGTCTCTAAGTCATCATTTCATACTTTCCTTACTAATGGCTCATTCACGTTTTTTCTAGTCCCAAGGAACTTAGGATAGCAAGCTTCATGTTCCTTTATGTCTCTTTCTTTTTAATGAATTCTAGTGTCTTGGATAGCTCAGTGTCAAATTAGGCTTGTGGATCTTTGAAAATGAAAATCAACCTATATAATAAGCAAATGTTTGCCATTGAGTTAAATAAAATTTGGGGTTAAATAAAATAACTGGAAATGATTTTCAGGACACATCTGCTATTCCAGAGTAAATTGTAAGTATGACTTCTTTGAGAAAAGATCACCAGCATTCCCTAAATGCTACAATTTGAAAAAGCAACAATATGTAAATGTCTATTTAGGATTGAGAGATTGTTTTCCTTAATTAATCTAAATTGTGAGACATAGGTGGGAAGCTCCATAAATTCCACAATATAATTGGAAACATAAATTAGCTTCTCACATCCTCTTTATGTACTGACTTTACTATTCCTAACTTTAAGACTCCTAAGAAGTCATAAGTAATGCTATGAACAAATATAAACTCAAGAGAGTTTGTACCATTGGTATTAATAAAAGTGCATATGTGCTCAGTCAAGTTCAATTCTTTGCAACCCTATGAACTGTAGCCCACCAGGCCCGTCTGTCCATGGGGTTTCCCAGGCAAGAATACTGAAGTGAGTTGCCATTTCCTTCTCCAGAGGATCTTCCCAACCCCAGGATCAAGAACCTAGGTCTGTTGAATCTCCTGCACCGGCAGGTGGGATTCTTTATCACTGAGCCAGGTGGGAAGCTCTAGCATTATTACACATCATTCCAATTATCTGTCTTTCCCTATTAAGTAAGGATCTTTTTCTTGGTGTTAGGTTTATAAGTTAGGATAATTTGTCATAGAAGAGAACAGAATATTGGTTAAATTTTATATTTTTGGTAATAGTTTGGATTTATAACAACCCTAATTTTTTTCTAGAATGATTTGTTCCACTGCTGACTGTGGTTGCTGACATCTAACACCATGTAAGAACTTCATCATGACTGTATTAAAAAAAATTCATAAGAGTCAATTTAGATTATTTTCAGATTATTACCTTAAGGCTATTTTTGAAAAGTCCTACAGTTAGTTCAGAATTCTGTTTCTCTGACTCCTCTGAAAAAAGGCAACTTACTTTTTCTTAATGGAAAAAGGGAGTCAAATCAAATTAGTCAGATCAACACACAAATCCGTATGATTAGGAATAATGAAGGAAAAAAATATAATCACCTAAATCACTCTTAGGATCTGTGGGTTTCCATAGAGATATTCTATTTCTCCCTAAATGTCTATTTGTTAACTAGTATCTGTATTTGAAGATAATTTTTAACCTAAAAAGGAAATGAAATTCTTATAAAAATATAGCATTGGGTCTTAATTTTAATTATTTTGTGTGGGATTATTGGGGATTTGCATTCCAAGAGATCTAGATTAAAAATACAACTCTCTCTGAGTTATATGTTTTTTTCCCCACTGTGAAAATGAGGATAAAATTTCATAGAATTATTGTGATGGCTAACTTAACTAAAAGTAAAATTAAATTATATAAAATTTTAAAGCATGCATTCCCACACAGTAAATACTGTTCTCTTTATTATTCCTAAAAATAAAATCAATTATTACATTTGAGGAAGATGGTCCCACTATAAAACAATAGCAACCATTTTGGAGGAAACTTAATTGAAAGGCAGTGCTAACGTTTATGTACTTATCTCATTCATCTCATTGATTCATTGCAATAACCTTATGTTACCTTTGAAGACACTGACAACGAGAGATTACTTATTATAAACAGAAGCATACAGCTGGTTAAAAGTCAAATTGGAATTCCATACTCTTTCCTCCTGAAACTGAAGCATGCGTTACTTATCAGACACATATTCAATGAGCAAGCCAAACTCAGAGTAATTTTCTGAAAATTAATAAATTAGTATGACAAACAGGAAACATAAACAGACTCATTCTTCAGAATCCTTGATATATACAGGAAGGAATGACAATCCCAAATTATTCATTATTTATTTCACCTGCTGAAATGCTAAGCTAAGAATTAATAAATCAGTGCTAAAGAAAGGAAAGTTTTCACTGGCTTTTACTTTACAATCTTACCTCTATTTCTACAAATGCATCACATTAAGTGGCAGAAACTATTAAAAACTATTGGTAACTATTTCAAGTTTAGGTTAAGATATTTAGCATTTGTAAAAATACTCTATCTCAACACATTTGCAATTATCTTCTTTCTATATCTATTTTTCTTTGATGCATTTTGCTTTGTAGCCATGGGAGCAAAAATGGTGAAGGGTAGCAAGATATCATTACTGTGGTTCTTTATGGACATGAGTTTTATATGAATTTTTAACCTACATAAGCCACATGAAGTTTTATCACAACATATGCCCATGGCTCATGGGAAGTACTCCAGTGAATCAAATGTGCCAACAGAGCCAAGAGGAAAATACTCTAAGGATTATACATACGTTATCAATATTTGTACCAATACTGAATTAGAAAACTTGGTGGCCGATGTCCAAAGAGATAGAAAAGCATGAGAAGTAGGGCAGAAACATATGGAATATTTGCAAAATTTTTGGAAGAGGTTTTTTGAATTTGGTAAATCAGGGTTTCTCTAAACTATAGACATTTCTTGACCTTGCTGACTGAAATGTTGAGATGAATGAATCTTATGTGTAAACACTACATTTCCTTTCTTGTGTAATAAAATGTCCCCATAAAGTGGCTCACTAAGTTATTAAGTATAAAATAAATTATTCAAAAGATTAAATAGAGCACAATGAAAAGAAGAATGAGACACAATATCATGCTCAGTGAATTCCCATAGAAGGAATGAGAAAAGTTAGATTAAATAAATTTTAAAGTCTTCAATATATTCCAAGAATTTTCACAGGTCATTTTCCCTTAATAATGGTGCTAATTGTTGAGAAGTATCTACTATCCAAAGGCCTCTTTTCATTTGATTGGTGGGCTGGGTTCTGGTAATTAATGAAAGCATAAAACCTAGAAAATCTGCAAAAAAAATGTACAATTCAGATTCCTTTAATCTAACTTTAGAAATGACAAAAAAAAATCTCCACCTTTGTTGACTCAATCACTGTTATTCATTCAACAAACACTGAGAACCTGCTGTCTTAGATACTATAGGAACACTGTAGATACAATAGAATCAAAATAGATAGGAACCCACCTTTACTCAGCTTGCTGCGGAATCTCCAAACACAAATCTGAGGATAGACATCCTCAGAAAAGACTGGAGAGGCCCCCAGAGTCTCTAGGTGGACTGAGCAGTGACAGTTTCCCCTGAACAAATCCAACTTTAAAAGACAGGGAGAGGTGGCTGTTTTACAAATGTGTACATAACAACATCAATTTACAAGGGACATGAAGAGGAAATGATGCAAATAAAATGAATTTCAAAAAGTAGACCCTAAATAAATGTAGGTTTATGAACACTTGACAAAGAATTCAAAGTAACTGTCATAGACATGAGTATTAAGTTCTGGAAAGTGGCAGTGTTTTAGTTATATTACATTTATTATTTAATTATAAATATAATTTACTATGTATTTTTATAGAATTCACATATCAATTCTATAAAAATACATAATATCATGATAAATATTTGCCTTCAATATATATATTGAATTTCACAAAATAAAAACCTCTACTTTAAAATTGTAATGCGTGAGTACATATTATCTCTTTGGACTGAATTTAGTGTACTATCACACAGAATATATAGCTTCTTTAAACCATAGGAAACTATCAGTGTTCACCTTGAAAATACATAGGAAATTACACACTCATTTTGAAACTCTATATTTGAACTACAGTGTGGTGCTTCATAGGATCCTTTCAGAGACTGATTAACAGAATTAAAATGACCTTTTCACAATGCGCTTTGTCTTAAAGAAATACATTTCAATCTACAAAAATTCTGTAGGAGGAATAACTTCATATATTTTGAAATGTCGATAAGCAATGCATTGGAAAAACTTAGCTTGGAAGTGAAAGTAACAGATTGGGAAATATATTAACTGTAATGTGTCAGGTTGACAGGCTACAAAGAGCAAAGGTAGTTACTGATGAATAGATGATTAGGAATTTCAGGATTTAACCTAATTGTTCTTTAAAGTGTCCTTTATTTTTGACCAAAAAAATTTTTATTGGCAGAAAAGACTGCTTTATAGACCATGTCTTTGAAGGCTTGTTTCACCTGCTGGTTTCTCAGGGTATAGATGAAGGGGTTCAGCATGGGGGCCACAGAGGTATGGAGAATAGCTACCCCTTTTGTCAATGAGGTCTTTTCTTTGGGGAGGGATTAGCATACATGAATATGCAGCTTACATCAGAGTTGGAGATGACAGTCATGTGAGAAGAGCAAGTGGAGAAGGCCTTTTTTCTCTGACTGGCAGATGGGATTCTCAAAATATCCTGATAATGTAAGTATAGGACAAAATCACTAATGCCAAGGTGAATAGCAAACTAACCAAAGCAAAGTAAAACCCATGACTTCTAGAAGCCATGTATCTGAACTAGACAATTGTAGAAGGGGGAAATAGTCACACAAAAAGTGATCAGTGACATTGGAAGCACAGTAATCCAGCTGGAGGAGAAGCATAAGGGGCGGGAAAATGGTCAGAAGCCCACTGAGCCATGCGCAGAGCACAAGCAGGCTGCAGTTTCCTGCTCATGATGGCTGTGTAATGCAGGGGCTTGCAGATGGCAACATAGTGGTCATAGGACATGGCGGTTAGAATGTAACATTCAGTCACCCCCATGAAAATAGAGAAAAATAGTTGGGCTGCACAACTGTTGTCAGAAATAGTCTTGTCCCTGGTAATAATTGCCCCCAGAAATCTAGGGATGCACACAGCAGTAAAGGAGATTTCTGAGAAAGAGAAATTTCAGAGGAAGAAATACATGGGCGTCTGGAGATGGGAGTCCACCCAGGTTAGGTTAGTGTTAGTCAGGTTTCCAGCAACACTTAATACATATGTGATAAATAAAAAGAGGAAAATCACAATCTGAAGGTCGGGATCACCAGAAAGGCCTAGGAGGACAAACTCTGTGATCACTGCATGGTTCATTTCTCTTTTTTTGTTTTTTGTTTTTTTTCTTCTTTTAAATATACTTGGGTGGAAAGTACATTAAGGGGAAGAGATGAAAGATATAATTCATTGTGACCAAAATCATCATCATTAATGCAGTTCTAAAACATTCTCTATAATTCATGTCATTGGTATTTTGATTATCTTATTTGCATTATTACTTAAAACATATTTCTGAATCCTGCTTTACTAATTCTCTGATTCTAAATCTAGCAGATGATAGGAAATCTTCATACAATAAGTTGCATTATAGAGAGATGATAAGTGAAACAAATCAATGCTTTTCTGCTTTGTGTAATTAAATCACTGTAGTTTTGTTGGAATAATCCTGTAAAATATACATTTTTCTTTTTTTCTGTCATGTATTTATTAGAAGATACTACCACCTAAAACAGAAATGGATGATCTCACTTCCTTCACAAGATCAAAACGAAACTTCAAAAACCAAAGTAACAACCCAGTACTTTTATGATATAAGAAATTAATAATTTCCTTAGCAAATAAATGTTTAATAATGAAATACTTAAATTACTAATTTTATTTTATTAGTATTCATGAATTTAATTATCAAGATAATATGAGAACATTATATATATTTTACATATGTACTTACAGTAAATAGAATAAATAACCTAATTATTTTATTTAATAGGGGACTTATTCACTTATTCAATGATTTGTCTTAGAATTCCACTGAAATCATTAATATTTGGCATCTACTATGATTTTCTAGGAATGTACATATAGAAACAGTTTTATGTTTTAGCTTAAAATAATATGCAGTATTTTTATACTTTTCATTTTGCACTGAAGCACAAATTGAAAAGTAACTCCTTGCCTCAGATCTTAGCAGCTCTGTTATACATATTGTAGTCCAGTGCATTTTCTGCTTGAATATCATTGTCTCTTAGCTATTAAGCTTTATGAAAAAATGTTTTATTCCCTTGTAGTTCTGCTCCACATTTTCATCTGCATGAGATGACTGATTCAACGGGATGTTCTAGATATGTATAGCAAAGCCTCTCTTATGCATTCACACCTCTTCAGTTAATTCCCAGTTCTGCTGCATAGATCTTTCTGTGTATTTGGTTTGCTAAAAATCGTGAAAACTCCCTTCTGCTTATTTCAAATATTCATACTTCTGCTGTGAATAATAGAATGCAAAATCATTGCTTCTCTGCTAGACACTATCAAATGTCACACTAATCAAATTAATTTTGTTGATTAATTTTGGATTAATTTTTTGAATTAACTAAAAATTTTGGATTAATTTTTTTCTCTGTTTTATGATGATTCATGTGAATAAAAATGTTCAGAAACCTTAAGAAGATGTAGAAATATACTATCCTCTTCAGTAACATTGGTCTAGAAGTTTAAGGGAGAAATATTTATGGAAAGAATTGCAAGGGATATAGCAACATTTAGTTTTACAAGTATAGATTCTGGTGTCTAAGATCTGGGGTCCCTCTGGTTGCACTAAAAGCCAAATACTCAAAATTTAGGTGTTTTGACCTATGAAGAAAGACATGTATTGATCTCCTAGGAACAAAGCAAAGTCCAGGCTACATTTGTGTTATGCTGTGGACCAAGGGGGATTTCTGGAAGGCACTTTGGTGTTCTCAGTAACCTCCTGACTCTCCTCTATAGCGATCTCCCTTGAGAATGGTTATGTTCATCCCACAGAAGACCTCAATGATGACATCTACAAAACGATCACTTTCATTAATCACAATTATTTATTTCATGAGTAATAAAATAGATGTGAAATCTTACAAAATAACACTTAATCTACTTTATTTTTAATCTTGATATATGAAAATTTTCTACATATACAATTTTTTTGCTTATCTTTAGACTTTATTATTTTTGGAGCTTCACAAAATAAGGTTATTTCTAAATTATATAATAACTATTATAATGCACATAATGTCCTCACAGTTTTTAAAAATTGCTGTTACATAGGTTAACTAAGTCCTCACTATCGATAGCAATATTTAATTGCAGTGTCAATTTTGTCCACCTTATTGTTCATCTTGGCCTTTGCATGTCTTTATCATGTCTTTGACATACTAGTGAGAAATTTCACAAAATACAAATCTTTCGTTTCTTTAAGGTTCTGGTCAGTGAATTATTGTTCTGTATTTCCTTTGTTGTTGTTTTTATTTTTCTCCAATACTTTGATAGTGGAAATTATATGTAATCAGCTAATAATATGCCATACATTGTTTATAATTATTAATATATAAATAACACATATCATATAACAGCTACCTTATATTAGATATATTTATATATTTCAATTAAATAACTATTTAACATAAAGAATACAATAATGAATTTATATAATAAAATAATAATAGAGTCACTAATGCAGAACTAGATTATTGCTGGGGTGCAAATCTGCATGAGAATTATTTACTGGAGAGTGAAGTAAGCCAGAAGGAAAAACAACAATACAGTATACTAATGCATATATATGGAATTTAGAAAGATGGTAACGAGAACCCTGCATGCAAGACAGCAAAAGAAACACAGATGTATAGAACAGACTGGTGGACTCTGTGGAAGAGGGCAAGGGTGGGGTGTTATGGGAGAATGGCATTGAAACATGTTAATTAGCATATGTGAAATCAATCGCCAGCCTAGGGCTGATGCTTGGGGCTGGTGCATCGAGATGACCCAGGGGGAGGGAATCGGGAGGGAGGAGGGAGGGGGGTTCTGGAGGGGGAACATATGTAAACCCATGGCGGTTTCATGTCAATGTATGGCAAAACCAACACAATAAAGTAAAGAAAATTAAAAAAAAAAAAGAATTATTTACTGGAAAAGAGGCATTAGGAAAGAGTACAAAGAAAAATAGAAGAAAATGGTAGCGTAACTCATATCTGTGACAGGGCATGTGCTATTTTTATTTAACTCAGTAAAGGAGCATTTTGGCAGATGTGTCACTCTTTCACAAGGATTGATATCTTTGTCCATTTTATCTTTTTTTCAATTCTCTTGAGACACAATTGACATATAACACTGTGTATGTTTAAAATGAACGTGTTGATTTTATACACTTATATATTGTGAAATGATTATCACAGTGGGTTAGTAAACATATATATCATTCACATAGTTCCTATTTACTTTTTTTGTGGTGAAAGCATTTAAGATTACTCTCTCAGCAATTTTCAATTATATAACACAGTATTCTAACATCAGCTTTGTGGTGATAGAGATATGATGAATGCGTTTACCCTAGGAGCCCAATTAACAAGCAACAAGGAACTCTATGTTATTCATGACGTGCTTCACTAGGTTAAACCCTCATCCTCATGACGGAGGCTTAATCCAGGTTTAGATCTGGGGATTTTTCTTTTATTTTGCAATGATACTCCAGAAATATGTTGAATTGATTTTCCTTCATCCTTATTATCCATTGTTAATCAATGGCTGGAGCCATTATTTTTTGTAGTACAAAATGTCTCTATTATTTTTAATCTGTTTTCCAATAAGAATTTTGTGCCATAATATTGCTAACACTTTATGCATTTTTCCTGTTTCTTGGCAGTCAAGGATGATAGTTTGAAGTTATCTGTTTTTATTGATTAATGTTAATACTATAAAATTAAGCAAACACAAGTTTTTTGTTTGTTGTATTTTTTTCAAATCAGTCTCTTATATTGGCTATTATAGCTCACAACCTCATGCAAGTTACACAACTTTTCTGAGCATCAATTTATGTATTTGTAAAAATAAGAAAAGTGTCTAATCTGCCAATTAGTTCTGAAGTTTAAATAATTATTCTTTTAAAATATGTGAAAACAAATATTTAGACAATCACTATTACTCTCTTATATTACCTGGAGTTTCATAGGAATAATATGAATAATATATATTTCTTGTAGAGAGCATTTATTCTTTTAATTCATATGCTGAACTAGGTATGTCAATTTATCCCTGGAATGAAGAACTGTTCAATATACGAAAATCAATCAATGTTAGACAGTACTTTAATAGAACAAAGATAAAAAGCACATGAGTATTTCAATATATGTAGAAAAAGCATTTGGCAAAATTAAAAAACCTTTCAAGATAAAAGCTCTCAACAAACTAGTAATAGAAGTTACCTAAACACAATAAAGAGCATATATGAAAAGCCCACAGCTAATATTATTTGTTGTTGCTGTTCAGTTGCTAAGATGTGTCCAACTCTATGTGACCCCATAGAATTCAGCACTCTAGGATACTGTCCTTCACCATCTTCAGAGTTCACTCAAATTTATGTCATTGACTTGGTGATGCTATCTGACTATCTCATTCCTTTGCTGCCTCCTTCTCCTTTTGCCTTCAAGCTTTCCCAGCATCAGGGTCTTTTCCAATGAGTCATCTCTTAGCATCAGGTGGCCAAAGTATTGGAACTTCGGCTTCAGTGTCAGTAATTCCAGCGAATATTGAGGGTTGAATATTCTTTAGGATTGACTGGTTTGATCTTCCTGTAGCACAAAGGACTCTTAAGAGTCTTCTCCAGCATTACAATTCGAAGGCGCCAATTTTTTGGTGTTCAGTCTTATTAACGGTCCAATGCTCACATCCATACATGACTACTGGAAAGACCATAAGGGAAAGTGAAGTCGCTCATTTGTGTCCGACTCTTTGCAACCCCGTGGACTGTAGCCCACGAGGCTCCTCCATCCATGGGATTCTCCAGGCAAGAATACTGGAGTGGGTTGCCATTTCCTTCTCCAGGGGATCTTCCCGAAAATCCAGGTCTCCCGCATTTCAGGCAGATGCTTTAACCTCTGAGCCACCAGGGAAGCTTTGTCTATACAGACCTTAGTTGGCAAAGTGATGTCTCTGCTTTTTAATACACTAAGTTTGTCATAGCTTTTCTTCCAAGGAACAAGTGTCTTTTATTTTCATGGCTGCAGGCACCATACGCAGCCAAAAAAATTTTGGAGCCCAAGAAAATAAAATCTGTCACTGTTTCTACTCCCCACCCCCATATATTTGCCATGAAGTGACTGTACTGGATGCCATGATGTTAACTTTTGGAATGTTGAGTTTTAAGCCAGCTTTTTCACTCTCCTTTTTCACCCTCATCAAAAAGGTGAAACATTATACTCAAAAGTTGAAAACTGAAAATTTTTTTTTTCTAAACTTAGAAACAAGCAAGGAGGCCCTTATATTCAATATAGTAAAGTACTAGTCAGAATAATTGGACAAAATTGATCAGTCAATAAACCAGTCATCTCTATTTGCAGGTGACATGATTTATAATAGAAAACTCTACACACTTTATAAAAAAGTTTTAAAGTTGCAGAACATAGAATCAACATTATAAATGTAAGTTGCATTTTTATACTATTAATAAGCTATCTGAAAAAGAAATTAAGTAAAAAACGAAAGTTGCAATAGTACCAAAAGGAATAAGATAATTAGGAATAAACTTAACTAACGAGGTAAAAGATACACTGAAAAATGCAAAACTTTGATGAAACTAAAGACATAAACACATGGGGAAATATTCATTCAGTACTCATGGATTAGGAAACTATGTATATGTCCTGCTCCCCAACAAAATCAACAGATTCAATGCAGTCCTGTCAAATACCAACAGCATTTTTTTTTTACAGAAACAGAAAAAAATATTCTAAAATTTATAAGGAATCACAAAAGACCATGAATAGCCAAATAAATCTTGATAATAAAAACTAAAGCTGGCTTCCAGATTTCAAAATGTATTGAAAGCTATGATAATTAAATTGATAGAGTACTAGCATAACAAGAGACATCTTAACCAGTTACACAGCATGGGGAGCCCAGAAAACACTCAGGTACATACAGTTAAATGATCTTTGAAAAGGATTCCCAAAACCCATGGAGGGGAAAAGACAGTCTTTTCAAAGAGCAGTTATGGGAAAACTGGGCATCTACATGCAAAAGAGGGAAATTCTACCCTTACCTTACACTGTACACAAAATCAACTCAAAACAGATTAAAACTTAAACATAAGACATAGTTTTAAAACTCTTTAGAAGAAATTGTAGGGGGAAAGCTGCATGATGTTGGACTGGGCAATGATTTAATGGATACGACCCCAAGAGCATAAGCGACAAAAGTAGATAGAACAGTGGAATTACGTCAAAATAAAAAGCACTTTCACTACCAAAGAAAGAGTCGACAAACAGCAAAGTGAAGATACAACTTACAGAATAGAAGAGAATATTACTAACACTGTATCTGATAAGGGGTTAATGTCTAAAATATGTACGAAAGTCTTACAACTCAGTAGAACAAAACCAGGACAAACCCCCAAAATCTAATAATTAATAAAAGGACTGAAGACTCAAGTATACATTTTTCCAAAGAAGACATACAAGTATAAGGAGATAAAGGGCCAACAGATACATGCTAGATGCTTAATGCCACTAATGTTCAGAGAAAGGAAGATCAAAAGGACAATATTAAATCACCTCACACCTGTCAGGATGGCTGTTATAACGATGATAAAAGGCAAGTGTTGATGACGGTGTGGAAAATTAAGAATTCTGACACACTGTCGGTGGGAAGGCACATCGTGCAGCCACTATGAGAAACAGTACAGATTTTCTTCAAAAATTAAAGATAGAACTACCATGTTATCTAGCAACCTCATTTCCAGATATGTATTTAAAATAATTGAAATCAGGGTATCTAAGTGATAGCATTTTCATATTCACTGCAGAAGTATTCACAATTGTTAAGATACGGAAACAACCTGAATGTTTAGGGAAAGATGAATGGATACAGAAAATATGGTAAATGCATTTAATGGAATAGTATTGGACTATTATTCAGCCTGAAAGAAGGAACAATGTCCTAATATATAGAACAGCAAGGATGAAGTGTGAGGGCCTTATACTAAGTATAATAAGCCAGTCACAAAATGTTAAAAATGGCACGAATTCACTTAGGTGATAAACCTAAAATTCTCAAACTCATAGATTCAGATAGTGGAATGGTTGCCAGGGGCTAGAGGGAGAGGGAAATGTGGATATTGCTAATCAATTGACATAAACGTTGTTGTAGTTAACAACACTGTATTGTGTCTTTAAATTTTTAAGTGGATAAATCTCATATTAAGAGTTCTTATCACCTCAAAAGTGTAATCTGTATATATGTGTAGTGGTTAGGTATGCAGGATAATGTTAATAATTATTATCATAATTTAATGATAGTTAATTATGTTATATGCTTTACAAATTCATTTTCATCTCTATAGTAAGTTATATATACCTGGCTTACCTGAACTTTTACCTGACTTGCTGATGGGGAAATATATGCTTAGAGATTATAGAAACCTTAGGTTTGTCAGATATTCACCTTATTTAATATTCAAATTATATTTGAGATAGGATAGAAAGAAATGGAGAACTTCTTAACTTCCCTTTAACATTTGAATCCCCTTCAATTTTCCATCACTCCCATCCTCATCTTCCCCCTTTTTTTAAAAGAAAATCTGTGGTATATCTCTCAAGTGTGTGTATCTCTTAATGATTATTAAGAATGTTGCACCACTAATTAGGTTTGTATTTTCTATTACTAAAATGGGTTTATATAAATGAGGGTTTTTTTGATATCTGTAATCACTTCACCTATTATTGTTAAAAATCTATGTTTTTAATTAATGAAGAAATTATTCAGTTCAGTTCAGTTGCTCAGTTGTGTCCGACTCTTTGTGACCCCATGGACTGCAACACACCGTGCCTCCCTGTCCATCACCAACTCCCAGATTACTTAAACTCATGTCTGTTGAGTCAGTGATGCCATTCAACCATCTCATCCTATGTCATCTGTTTCACCTCTCGCCTTCAATCTTTCCCAGCATCAGGGTCTTTTCAAATGAGTCAGCTCTTCGTATCAGGTGGAGTTTCAGCTTCAACATCAGTTCTTCCAATGAACATTCAGGACTGATTTCCTTTAGGATGGACTGGTTGGATCTCCTTGCAGTCCAGGGGACTCTCAAGAGTCTTCTCCAACACCACAGTTCAGAAGCATCAATTCTTTGATGCTTAGCTTTCTTTATAGTCCAACTCTCACATCCATACATAACTACTGGAAAAACCAGAGCCTTGACTAGACAGACCTTTGTTGGCAAAGTAATGTCTCTGCCTTTTAATATGCTGTCTAGGTTGGTCATAACTTTTCTTCCAAGGGGCAAGCATCTTTTTATTTCATGGCTGCAGTCACCATCTTCAGTGATTTTGGAGCCTCCCAAAATAAAGTCAGGCACTGTTTCCACTGTTTCTCCATCTATTTGCCATGAAGTGATGGGACCGGATGCCATGATCTTTGTTTTCTGAATGTTGAGCTTTAAGCCAACTTTTTCATACTCCTCTTTCACTTTCATCAAGAGGCTCTTTAGTTCCTCTTCACTTTCTGCCATAAGGGTGGTGAAGAAATTATTAGGACATACCTTATTAAAGTGTGCCATAAATAATCTTTCTGTTTTTAAATGAAAATATTCACATTTTCAATAAACTATACAGCATTTAAAAACATTTCCCCAGATAAATAGTGAAGGGATTTTCCCGAGGCTCTAGTGGCTAGGAATCCATCTGCCAATCAGGAGACATGAGTACAATCCCTGGGACAGGAAGATCCCATATACCATGAAGTAGCTAGGTCCTTCTGCCACAACTGCTGGGTCAATACTCTAGAGCCCACCAGCTGCAACTACTGATGCCATGCACCACAATTATGGAAGTCTGCATGCCTAGAGCCCTTGCTCCACAACAAGAGAAGCCACTGCAATAAGAAACCCATGTACTGCAACAAAGAGTAGCTCCATCTTGCCTCAACTAGAGAAAGCCCACGAGCAGCAATGAAGATTCAGTGCAGTCGAACAATAAATAATAAACAAATAAATTTTTTAAAAACTATAAAATGGTAAAAAGAGTTTCTGTCAAATATACTGTAAATGAAATTCATAAGATTATATTTCCTGTGTTGAGTAAACTAAATATCACATCCAAACTCAAAACAGGAATTTATATTAAACAATTTTTAATTTAAGAAGTTGCAACTAACAAAATGTTCAGAAGAATGGAAGTCAGAAAGACATAAGAAAAGTTGTTTAAATTGAATGAGAAATATATAAACAAATATGATTTTAAACTCCTAGGAATAAAAAGAATAAATGAGGTTGACAGGGAAGCCATTGTGATTTGAATAAGTTATTAAAGTTCTTAACTATATATTTTTAAAAGTTGCCCTGCAAAATGTCTCTAATTTATTATAGCACATCATTTCATTTGCTTCTGAAAAATAGTCTTTTTTGCCATGTCCATGAAGGCTTGCTTGACTTGCTGATTCCGTAGGCTGTAAATGAAGGGATTTAACATGGGGGCTACTGAGGTGTTTAGCACAGCCACTCCCTTGCTCAAAGACACCCTATCCTGTGCTGAGGGTTTAATATACATAAAAATGCAGCTGCCATAAGAGATGGAGATGACAATCATGTGGGAAGAACATGTGGAAAAGGCCTTTGTCCTCTGACTAGTAGAAGGAATTCTTAAAATTGTTCTGATGATGTATGTATAGGACAGAATTATTAATGCTAAAGTGAACATTAGGGTAAACACAGCACAGGAAAACCCCATCATTTCGAGAAAGTTTGTGTCTGAACAAGACAGTTGAAGCAAAGGAAAATAATCACAGGTAAAATGGTCAATAATATTAGACCTACAGTAATCAAGGTTTAAGAGCAGCAGGAGTGCAGGGAATATGATTAAGAATGAAACTAGCCAGGAAGAGAAGACGAGCAGTGTGCAGACTCTATGATTCATGATGGTCATGTAATGCAGCGGTTTGCAGATGGCAATGTAACGGTCATAGGACATGGCAGCCAGAAGGTAAAATTCAGTGACTCCCAAGAGAATGAAAAAAAACAACTGAGCAATGCAATCATTAAAAGAGATGGTTTTATCTCCTGTAATGATGGTGGCCAGGAACTTGGGTATACTGACAGTTGTGAATGCGACTTCTAAGATGGAGAAATTTCTGAGGAAGAAATACATGGGGGTTTGGAGGTGGGCATCCAGCAGGGTCAGAGTGATAATGGTCAGGTTCCCAGTGATGCTGAGCATGTAGGTGATGAGCAGAAAGACAAAGATCACAACCTGAAGTTGTGGGTCATCTGACAGTCCCAGGAGGATAAACTCTATTGTTTCTGTATGGTTTCTCATTCTTCAGTTGCTTGTTTGTTTTTCTCCTTCCAGGAGACCTACAAGAGAAAGCACAAGGAATATACTAGAAGAGAGGATTACCAAATATCCTAGTGTAGACCTAGAATTTGATGAAGTTAGTATGTCTTTTCACCTTCAGGGGAAATTTAAAGCAAATTGATAATAACATTGATCCTTAAGTTTCCTCTGTTTAATAAGTAAAACGCTCTTTGATTAAGGGAGGTTTAAAACTGTAAATATCACAAAGCTTGTAGGGCCAAGAATTTGTTCCTACACTTTTTCTGACACCAAACACTACCTGTGAGCTTTCAGAAACATACCCACCAGGTTTCATGAGAATTACCTTTGTGCTACTATTCCAATGCCTACACAATTTTCCTACCGTGTAACTTAAAAGCTTAATTATATTGAGAATCTTTAAAATGGAAAAGATATTGCAATTTTTAAATAAAAACTGACTATTTTGTCCTTGGCTTCTCTAGTGGCTCAGAAGTAAACTATCTGCCCGTGATGCAGGAGAAGCACGTTTGATTCCTAGGTTGGAAAGATCCCTGGAGAAGGAAATGGCAACCCACTTCAGGATTCTTGCCTGGGAATGGACAGAGGAGCCTGGCATGCTCAGTTCACAGGGTCGCAACTTAGTGACTAAACACCAACAAAACAGCAAATCAAGTTTTGTTAAGACCCAGTTTTTTCCTTTTTTAAAGATTTTTGTATGTGAGTCATGTTTTAAATCTTTACTGAATTTGTTAGAATACCTTTTTCTGGTGAGGTTTTTGTGGCCATGATGCCTGTGGGATCCTAGATTCCCCATCAGGAATCCAACCAGCAGCCCCTTCATTGGAAGGCAAAGTCTTAACTACTGGACCACCAAGGAAGTCTTTCAGCTTCTTCAACTCTTACTACCTCACTGGAAGTCAGAAATGCTAAAGCCACTGCCATTAAAATATTAGTTATATGATATTATTATGATGATTAATAAGTAAGATAATTGTCCTTCAAGAAAGCAAATGTTAATAATATGTTTATTTGTATATGTTTTGGAAATAATGAGTTTTAAGTTTTATTTTTTTGTGGTAAAATTTAAATGATATTACAGAAGACTGAGGATATGTAGGTTTTAATCCAATTCACTTACTAGGCCTGAAAGTCACTCAGTCCCTTCATGCCCCATCTATAAATACACACCAATACAAGTCTATCCCGTAAAATTATTTTGACCATTAAATGAGCAAATACATGTGAAACATTTTGACAAATGCTTATCATTTAATAAAACCCATATAAGGCTTTGTTCAATGGAGAAAACATTCCATAAGCACTGAGCTGAAAACATTTGGGATTTAGATGTTGTGCTATGTAAAAACTTACATCTAATATAAGTAGTAGTGCATAAATTAAGCACCAAGAGAGTCACATAAGAACAATAACAGCAACAGCAATGAAAATAGAGTAGAATCACCTGACTGTAGAGTACCCATCAGGCATTCTGGGAAAGTGAATCTTATCCTCATTCTTCCAGTTTGGGTACATGATCACAGTGTATCTGCCTTTTCTACCCATCACTGATCCCCTGATTTCCACAAACAATCCACTTCTCTCATCTTCAGCTAGGATTTGATCGCCACATTTGAGGCATGTTATATATTCGCCAAGACATCAGCATTGCTACCAATGGCCGCTTCATTTCTCTGCTCCTCATTAACATTAGTAACCTTTCTGAGAAAGACCATGAACCTTGTATTATGAGTTCTGTAGGAATTTATATTGATCCTTTCAAACCCACCTCTCAGACTACAGAATCTCCTGTGAACTCCTCTCTAGTCTGTGTAGGACAAAGTCTTACCTTCAAAGCGACAGCAACATGATCCAGTGCTTAGTATAGTGAGAGTAGATTTAAGATAAACACTTATCTAAGTAAGCAATTAATGCTGAGTTTGTTGTTGAATTTCATACTGCTACTAGTGCAACTCCATTTTAAGCAAAATTCTAGACTATATTTCATGCCAGTTCTATCTTTATTTATAAGATGTATTTTCCTACTTTACCTACTTTTAAGGATGTATTATCTGCTTAAGTTAAATACTCTGTATTGAGTAAATTTATAACAAAGAACATGAAAAGGAAGCTAAATTTTTGATATACAATTAAAAAAATTGTAAAATATTATTTCAAAATTAATGTCCTTAATTTCTTTACAATTCATACTTTTGATGAACTCTACTGCTCAGTAACATCACTCTTCCTTCATCAGGATTTGCCTTTCATTGAAAGCATTAGTTTTTCATAACACTTTGAAATCACAAAATACATTCTCATAAACTGACAAATCTTGGTTTCAATCTCAAGACTGAAATTTATGCAATGACCTACAGGCACTGGAGAGTCAGGTTTCTTTTTAATTATATTATTACTATTATATGATGAACTATGTCCCATTGCACTGTATTTTTAAGCCTACTTCAACTTCATTACATATTCATTTTCCTCTTAAGTTTCCTCATAATTTTAATTATTTGATGAACTATAATATCATGATTTACACTTTTTGCTGCTGACTAAACTTGTGACAGAATGTATGAAGAGCTGTGAAGCAAGATATTAATAGACATTAGAAGAATTCATATGAGCATTACTGGTAATGAACACTAACATAGCCAGTCTTCTAGGACCAGAGAAAATAGGCTTAAGCAAACTCTAGCAGGAGATGATTTAATAGCATAAAATTGGGAGAGGTATATGAAACTTTGTATGTAAAAAAAAATTATGAAAATGCAATGGATTTTATTCATTTACTAACGTCACGTAAGCCTGATAAAAAATTATCAGCATTCATTCCTTCATTCATCAGCCTTTTGAGAGAAACACATTTCAGTGTTTAACAGGGTACATAAGATTCCAAGAGATTTAAACCACCCCAAGAATATATTCATGCAGAATATGAAGACGATCTCCAAGCATTTAACTCATGTTTTCAGCTTTTATTTCTGAATGCAAGTCCATATTTCCCCCTGGAAGAATGTGGTTTAGGTTACTAAGCTTTGTATTTCCTTCCACTCATTTCATAAATATTAATTCTTACTTGTCTTCTGAGGATCCTTGAGACAGACTCTTTGAGCTATTCAAAATTAAAATTAGCAATATTATTTCTAATTTGGTAATAAGATGACTGCAAATCATCTTCAAAATGTCATTCTGAAAATATTCCTATATCCTGCCCTTCCTAAACCCCTATTACCATGTTAACATTGACAATGAAACTGTAGATAAATGTATGATTTCTTTGATACAAAAGTTGAAAAAGAGACTCCATATTAATGAATACATTCTTTTTAAAGGAATTCCTTTGAGAGACTGATTATAGGCATCTTAAGATTGGTTCCATTTTATTTCTGGAGTGTTTTGTTGTTGTTTTTAAAAATGTTTTTGTACACTGGGAGGAAAAATCTCTTAGTAATGCAATGACTTTGGAGGTATAGTTGGTACAACTTTTATTGTATTTCCCAATTCTCTCTTCTTCAGTTAAACTTCATTGCAGGTTGTTAGAAAACTTTGACAAATCATACCAGAAAAGCAATGTGCTTCACTCATCATATCATTATTTCTTTGTACTTTGTGAGTTTAAAGGGTGTGTTAGGGTTTAGGTTAATGCAGTAAGAAAAGAGAAGTTGTTTAATTACATGTTGTATGTAACGTTTAGTTTGGCTTCATGTTATCTTGGACATTGCTCAATCATTTTGAACTTTGGGCCATGACACTGGGATCCTTTAAGAATTTGTCTCATCTTGAATGAAGCAAAGACTCCTCAGGAGAACCAGTCAAGTGGTTGGAAGGATTGCTTCATTAGATACTTTTTTTTTCACAATTATTTTAGAGGACTATTTCCTTGAAGAAATCTGATTAATTTATATTTCTTTATTTCAATAGGGATAGGCAGGTTCAATTCTCAGCATACATACCAGTGTTCACAGAGACAACACAAGGGGAAAAAGAAATAATAAATCACATTTAATAAGAAGTCCAGAAATGGTAACATTTGTATATTTGGAGGTTTGTGGTGAATATCGATTCGTAACCCCACACTTTCAGTTCATTTGTTAGTGATCTATAATTTAAACAATGAAGGGAAAGTAAATCAACAAAAATTATTATTATGTTAAAATTATTAACATGCTATTAATTCCTTAGTTATAGCATTCTAGGGTAAATTATTATCACACAAAATATATGGGCATTGCAGTAAGAAAAACATGAATTAAAAATACAAATGGGCCATTTACTGGATGTATGAATCTGGATGAGCTATTTAACTTTTTAAGCTTCAGTTTTCTGTGTTTAAAATGGAGTTGAAATTTTAAAAGTATTTCTTAGAAATAATTGCAATAACATAAATGAAATTATTCTAAAATCATGTGGCACTTCATATATGTTAAGAAGACTAATTTTCTTTATTTTTATTTACTTTAATTTTCTTTTGATTGTACTTAATCCTCAAGACTGGGAAGGATAATCATAGCAATTGTGTTTTAGAAAAGGTATTACTTATTACAGTGAAATAATAACTTTTGTATTTTATTTCATTTAGCTCTTATAACATACCTATGAACCTTTAATCTTTATTCCCAAATAAATAACTAGGCTAAGTTAGCTTATGTACCTTAGATGTATTATACAGTTAGCAAAGAATATACCAGAAATTAAAGTCTATTCTCTTAAACAAATTACTGCAAAGCCTATATTCAGTTAGAAACAAACAACAGAAATAATAATTACCTGCCTTTATTTAATAGTGAGGGCTTCCCTGGTGGCTCAGTGGTAAAGTATCTGCCTGCCAGTTCATGAGACATTGGTTCGATCCCTGGGTCGGGCAGATCCCCTAGAGAAGGAAATGGCAACCCACTCCAGTATTCTTGCCTGGAGAATTCTATGGACAGAGGAGTGGGCTATATAGTCCTTAGGGTCACAAAGAGTTGGACATAACTGAGTGACTAACACTTCCACTTCCACAGCAAAGTGAATCAGTTATACATATACATACACCCACTCTTTTTTAGAATTTTTTTTCATACAGGTATTACAGAGTATTGAGTACAGTTGCCTGTGCTGTATAGCAAGCTCTTATACTATTTAATTTGTTGAGTTGGTAAGTAATAAATCACTGATAAAATTTGAGAGGCTTTCACTGCTATCTGTTTGCCAAACTTACCTCTGATTTTTGTACAAGTTCGCTAACACTGGAATGGCTGCAATATAGACATATTAGCAACTACCGTGGTTGTAATCGATTTCTGCAAAAAACATTTCTTCTCATTGCACAAATTTACTTTCTATTGTCAATATTTTTGCCTTAAATTTCTCTTTTATTCAGAGAGAAAATGTTTATTTGACAATAGAGAATGAGAAAAAGTAAATAAATGCAAGATAAAAAATATCAGGTGTTTAAAAATCCCCTGGAATCATTTCTGCATAGATTTTAAGTAGCACAAGCTACTTAATGTTTTATCTTTTCTCTCTCATACAGGCTCAAGGGAACTAATTCAGCAAGTCAAAGTTGCCAGAACAGAAATGTGCACAAAACACGAAGGAATATAAAACATAAGACACATTAGTATTGGAATTAGAAAAGAAAGCTTGAGAACAGTTTCCAAAGAGACCAAAACAAACAAACAAAATAACAACACTAAGTGTGAAGCCTTTTCCCTTGATATCATTTTTAGACAGATACCAATTATCTTAATTCCTATTACAGATTTCTACTCAATACACCATGTCATTTTTTTAAAACTGGTAATCTACCACATATAACTAACTACATTCATTAACTCCATTATTTTTAATCTGTCTTCCAGTAAAAAATTTTGTTACCATTATACTTGTATATATTAAGAGTATAATAGTTTATACTTTTTTTATACTCCTTCTGTTGCTCAGCACAACAGGAATTGAAGAATATCTTGTTTTGATTAATGCTTTAATCTATATGCCAAGCATAACTTTAGGAGTTAGTACCTTGGGTAAATAGACTATAGTTATATTAATATAAACACACCCAAGTAAAACGATGGGGGTGAAAGGCAATAGAACCATGCAGGTGCTTAGTAAACGCTTTGCAAAGTTTGCAGGTCCTTACAGAGTTTCAAATAAGTATACAGTCAAACATACAAACACTTTTTGTTTGCATTTTCAAATTGAGCTATCATATTGGTTATGTTGGAGAAGGTGGGGGCAACCCACTCCAGTATTCTTGCCTGGGAAATCCCATCAACAGAGGAGCCTACAGGGGGCTACAGTCTATGGGGTCACAGAAGAGTCAGACATGACTAAACAGCTGCAGCAGCATTGATTACTTAGGCAAATCACTCAAATTTTCTGAGCATCTATTTACACATTTGTGTAAGAGATAATCATGCCTAATTTGTCATACAGTCTGTCAGATGGCTCAGTGGTAAAGAAGCAGCCTGCCAGTGCAGGAGATGCAGGAGACTCGAGTTCAATCCCTGGGTCAGGAAGGTCCCCTGGAGGAAGAAATGGAAACCCACTCCTGTATTCTTGCCAGGGAAATCCCATGGACAGAGGAGCCTTGGTGGGCTACAGCCCATGGGTGGCAAAAAGTTGGACGTAAGTTAGTGACTGAGCTCACGTGCAATTTGCCATATACCTGTAAGATTACATAAGATATGAAACAGAACATACTTAATTCAGCATACATAATGGAATAAATGCTCTCCATAGAGGAAATATTCAAGAAATTCCTGTTAAATTTTCAGGTGGCATTAGAGTTCTGGTAGCTGTCTAACTATTCCTTTTTATGTATTTATAAAAATAATGTAGATACATAAGGAGAGTATATAAAATAAACATAACACATGCCTTCAGCATAACTAAGAATTATGAGATATTATGAACTTTTATTTATCTGAAAGTAGGAAGATAAATATCTAAGTACATCAGATGGGTGGAAAGAACTGGACAGATACTGCAGATAGTGTGCAAAAAATATGGTTGTTGATTATTTTATATTTCACAACTTTAAGAAACTGCTATATTAGTACCAAAAGATAAAATTTAAGAGTAAGCTGATTAAAACAATGTTTACTCCTTTAGAAATTACCATATTAAATATTTTTATTAAATATTATATTTTTATTATTCAGAATAATGGATAAAATAATTTATTTTCTAAAGCTACTGGTTTTCTATTTGGAATTGTAAGTCAGTGGTTATATGGAAACTACAGATGGTTTGAAAGGAAGACACAGCATAGTCAATTCCATTAAAAAGGAAGCATGAGCTAATGAGCTCAGCAGTGCAGATGATATCTGTGAGATGGAACTAGGTGGATACTGTAGAAATTAAATTGCATTCATTCATCTTAATACACACTTTCATTTATTTCTAGAAAATATCACTTTATGAACCAAGTGTTTGAAAGCTTGTTTTACTTGTTCGTTCCTCAATGTATAAATAAAAGGATTTAACATGGGGGCAATTGAAGTGTTGAGAATAGCTACTCCTTTGGTTAATGAAGCTCTTTCTTTTGCTGAAGGCTTGACATACATGAATATACAGCTTCCATAAGAAATGGAAATGACAATCATGTGAGAGGAACATGTGGAGAAAGCCTTTTTCCTCTGAGCAGCCAATGGTATTCTCAAAATGGTGCTAATAATGCACATGTAGGATAGAATCACTAATGCCAATGTGAAGAGCAGAGTCACAAAAGCAAAGTAAAAGCCAATCATCTCTAAAAGCCATGTATCTGAGCATGAGAGTTGCAAAATGGGGAAGTAATCACAAGAGAAGTGATCAATTATGTTGGAAGCGCAGAAATCTAGCTGAAGGATAAGCATGAGTGGTGGAAAAATGGTAAGAAATCCCCCTAGCCATGAACTAAAGACCAGCAGGGTACAGATTTTCTTGTTCATGATGGTGGTGTAATGGAGAGGCTTGCAGATGGCAACATACCGATCATAAGACATAGCAGTGAGAAGGAAAAACTCGGACACACCCATGAAGATGAAGAAAAATAATTGAGCCAAGCAATTGTTATAGGAAATAGTCTTGACTTTAGTAATGATTGTCCCCAAAAACCTGGGGATAGAAACACTGGTGAATGTGATCTCTAAGAAGGAGAAATTCCGGAGGAAATAATACATCGGAGTCTTTAGATGACAGTCTGTTAAAGTGAGGATGATGATGGTTAGGTTGCCAGCAACACTCAATACATAAGCCAGAAATAAAAACATAAAAATGACAACCTGAAGCTCTGGGTTGTCTGATATGCCCAAGAGGACAAATTCTGTAAGCATTGTGTGGTTTCTCATACTGAGTTTATCGTCTTTAAGCCAAATCTGTTGGTATAAAGCAGAACAAAGAATAAGTGAATAGTAAAGGAACTGAAGATTTAAATATTGAAATTATTAGCTCTCATTAAAGGTAGCTCTGGACCTTTTTCCCTGTAAGAATTCTTGCAATATCCACTCACTCCTACTAAAGCAAAACACTACACATTGTCTATTAAAGAGAAAAATGTATTTACAGATGTGTTAAAAGTCTCCACATTAGTGATGTGACATAAAATCTCTACATAGGACTAAATTTTTTATGTGAGCAAATATCTTTTAATTAAAATGTATTTACAGATCTATGTTAAAAGTCCCCACATTAGTTAGTGATTTGACATAAAATCTCTACATAGGACTAAATTTTCTATGTGAGCAAATATCTTTTAATTACATTTTCTACAACCGTATTTACTAGCCAAATCTGTAGTTTAGATATTAAGACATTAATTTCTAGTTTCCAGGATGCTGTGCTTATAGGATTAATATATCTAATTTTGAGTTATGGTTCTGATACTATGTACAAACTGTATTGGCTTAGAAGGCTTCAGTGGTAACTGATGACCCAATGACAATTCCTGAGCTTAATAATTTTTTCTTTCTTTTTTTTCTTCAATATGCCTTTTTTTCCTGAGCTATGATTTTTTCTTTCTTTTTATTCTTCAATATGCCTAAAATAAATAAATGTGTTTACAACCACATATACATAGAACTAGAGTTGCCTTGCTCATAAACAAGAACAAAGTTCTAATTTATAGGAAAGAAGTAAGAACTTAGAGACATTGATTAATACCTACATAGAGCTATATCAGTATTTCATTTCTATGGCATACTGATGAATTTATATAATTTTTACATCTCTTTAAATTTACAGTCATTTCTTTTTTAAGATTTTGCTGTATTTATTCTGACTTTTTACCCTTTTGTGTCTGAGGACACGACAGAACACAAGAGGGAGACTTCTGATGCCAAAATATCCCATTAACTTCTTTCTAGGAGGCTAAATCATTAGAATAAATAAAATTCTGTTTAATATTTACTGTCTAGTAACCAAAATTGTTCAAAAGTAAACTATATAATTTTTATCCATCTTGATCTCTCTTTATTCTTAGCAACCAGAATTGTATCTGTGTGTAAGCTCTTATTAATGTTTATTTTCTTTTTATAGCATGAACTAGAACAGTCAACAGGTGATAAGTATCAAAGCTTGTATAGTGCCTTCTTTTTTATCTTTAATTTCTTCCTAACAATCAGTATTTCCTTCTTTTAATAAACATACTTTGTTATGCATATTAGCAAAATTGGCAGATCAAAAGGCAGAAACTATTGCTGTGTTTTGAACAATGATTGAAATATTAAAATACAAAACAAGTAATTGTAAATATGTTAAAGCAATTTATTCTGACAAAATAAACTTTTGAATGGAAAAAAGGTGAAATACACATTTAAAAACTTCTTATTTTCTGATACATCTAATGATATACTTTAGGAGATTATACTTTAGAAGATTTTTTGGTCATTATTTCATCCTTGTCTCTGTCTGTTATATAAAAGTATCTTACATAGAGAAAACACAGGCTTAATTTCATGGATATTTTCTATAAACTCTTCTACAAAAAATTTTTTTCATTTCTTTCATCTTGGCATATAAAGGTAAACACTGTTCTGACTGAAACTTTAAGACATTCCTCTTGTATTTCTGAGAGCTCTTGAAGGAAAAGTTCAAGAAACACTGCTCAATGATTGGAAGGTAAAACATTTCAAAGCTCCCTGGATAAGATGAAGATTGACTATTACCAAAAGATTCAATGATTTTACCTTCTCTGGTCCCTGCTTAAATCTCTGAAACCAGAGGGAAGATAGAAAGGGTGTAAGGAGAGATAATTCAAGAGATGTAGTGATGTCATGACACACGCTTTTCCAGAAGCTAATGAATAGAGCAGGATAAAAGCAAAAGGGAGCCAACCAGTTGGTTTTCCTTTGGTTGGACTTAATTTTTCTAATAAGTACATGGCACTCAATCCACACTTGGGAGATAATTTATTCTCAGTTCCTTTGGGGTGGGTTGAATACAGGGCTGAGCTACACCACAGTGGACCCTTTATAAGAGTAGTACCTATGTGTCATTCATTTTCACATCTCCACCAGCACAAAGTAGAATGAATGAATAAAGAAAGCATGTTAATATCCTTAGAAATAAGAAGAGTACTTGAAACTTTAATATTTTTCATTCTAATAGTTAATATGCTTAATGTTATAAGAATCAAGTATGAGAGAATCGGTATCAAATCAGCACATTGTGACATATGGAATGATCCTTATGTTATCAAATGAATTTTTGTTTGCCCTCAAAGCTTAAAATTATATAGTGTTAAATTTTTGTACTGTGTTCTGCTACATAGTTTTCTATATATTCAGCTACAAACATAGCCACATTCACACACTCAGAGATACATTTTTTTTCTTCTTACATTAATGCAACTTTATTACAGAAAATATTTGGCAATTTTCCTTTATTTTCAGTTAATAATATGTAATGGATATTATTCGTTGTCAAATTATCTAGATGGAACTCATTATAATGACTACATAGAATATCAGAGGAGATGTATATAATTTGGTGATTTCATTGTTGATTGAGATTTAGGGAATTAGTCTGCTACCAATTTCACATCATCGGTTACAATGCTAGGTCTATTTTTATGCATTTTTTTGCATATATAAAAGTATTGATATAACATAAATACTAAATTTTGATAGATACTTCAAAATTTCTCTACTACAGACAAGAATGAACTCTTTTAGTGCATCCTAATCAATACTGGATTAATTCACAAATTTTATAGAAGGAGGAAAATGATGCCACAATTAATTTAATAAAAAGATAATATCATAAAGGCCACATCATGGTGCCTAGGTGCCCAGGATTTGAGCTTAAAGAGATCCAAGCTCTTTGTAAACTTTCCAACTTGATTTAACCTTTCTGAGGTTGCTCTACCCATAAAATGAGAATCCTAACAGTCCTCATTCATAGCATACTGTAACGATTAAATGATAATGTATAAATTCGCAGAACAGTCCCAACTCAGGGATCAAACCCAGGTCTCCCACATTGCAGGGAGATTCTTTACCAGCTGAGCCACCAGCGAAGCCCAAGAATACTGGAGTGGTAGCCTCCAGTGGTATTCAGTGGATAGGATAGGGTAGCCTATCCATTCTACAGCAGACCTCTCTGACCCAGGAATCAAACCGGGTTCTCCTGCCCTGCGGGCAGATTCTTTACCAACTGAGCTACCAGGGAAGCTCCAGTAGTGTATAAAGATTAATATTACTTTAAATTTCATATTTTGCAATTAATAGAGAGATTGAACAGTTTTACTTTTATTTCTCATCCATGAATGGTCTAATTTAACTTGTGTTCACTTTTTCCTGGCTTTGTTGTCTTTTTATTTATTAGTAGGATATATCTGCTATGAGTAGTAAGTAACCCACAATCATATCTATGGCAGGATGTTTTCAGAGACGATCCTTCCTTTTTAACTTTTAATGGAGTGGTTCAACTCTGAAAGTTGTACAGTCTGTCATGAATTCTTGGTGACCTATTCATCCTTCCACGTATTTCAAAATTCTATAAATATCTGCTTATATTCAACACTTCTATGTCTTTGCTTTCTACATTTTTGTCTTCGGTCCATCCAGAACTTATTATTATCTGAGATATAGGTTTGTTTGTTTGTTTTTGATTTTTAAATGAATAACTAATTTCCCTGACATCAGTGAGCTAGAGACAACATGAGAGTTTGGACAGTGAGTTGCTAAGAGCATTAATGTCCTGCTATCCCCTGTTAGCAGATTCTGTCTAGCTCATTGTTCTCAGTAACAAGATTTGTACATCACCTTTCAGCTGAGAAAGTAACCGACTCAATTGAAATGTGGCCTTGCCTTGAGAAACTCATAATTCTCATATTCCAAAAAAAGGAGGTTTCCTTTACTTCAATATAAAGAGTCTGATTTTAACAGAGTCAAAGTCTTGTAAGATTGGATCCCCTCCTTCCATTCAGACCTACTGCATTACATACTCCTTCACTTTTTCACTGGAGTGTACTTGTGTTTTTATTTAACAGTCTGATTATCTGCCTCTTGGAAGTGGTTTCTTTGGAACTTCAATTCTCTTCTAGTCATCTGATAAATCTACTTTAACTTTATTGTTTATGTCAATATTCCCTGAATCTTTGATTTTCCCAAACTCTTACATGTTTCCATAATGCATTGTACTTCATCTTTGCAGTAGTAATTATATCTTAATTGCTATCATGGTCTCATTCTCACTAGACTGTAAGTTCACAGTATAAGTGGCAAGATGCATGTGTGGCTATTTAAATAAAAATGTGAATTAGTTAAAATTACAAACTCAAATCCTCAGTTGCATTAATTTCATTTCAAGCACTCCGAAGTGAAGTGTGGCTAATGGCTAACATATTGAATAGCACAGATTACAGAGCATTCCCATTAATGCAGATAGTTGTATCTGACAGTTATTTCTCTTTCTGTTACTCTTGAAATATTTTTAAGTGCATGGCATCTTTCTGGAACCTAGGCCCTATGTGACCTCTGCTTTGACCTTATCAAATTGCTCATCATTTCTTGTAATTGCTAGAAATTGTAATTGCATTCTCTCTCTCTCTCTCTCTCTCTCTCTCTCACACACACACACACACACACATACATACACATATTTTTCTTTAAGGTTTTATCTAAATGTAATATATTCCTTGAAATCTTCCCTGGTTTGCAAAGCCAGGACTAGGTGCCCTCTGTTCTTTGCTTTCCTAAAACTTTGCACACTTATCTTACTTTATTGCAATTACACATATATATATCTTTTTGCATTAAAATACTACGTGATGTGGAGGAAACGGCCTTTATTTAATTCATTTTTATACATCTTAAGCCAAGAAAAGAAATGCAACCAAACTTGATATTTATATATATAAAGTGTAAATATATAGAAAAGTTTGGGTTATCCACACACACACACACACACACACACACACACACACACACACACATATATATATATACACACACACACACACATATATATGTATATTACTGCATTTTAACTACTAATCATATATTGTTAAGAAATCTTTTATCAATGTTTAAGACAGATATTGAGCTATAGTTTCCTCTCCTAACAATTTATTTTTCTAGTTTCAGATTAGGATAAGGCTAATAAAAATTTATTAGCCTTATCTAACAGAGAACAGAATGATCTCTGTTCATTTCCAAGGCAAACTATTCAATGCTGAGGAAGATGAACTTGAAAGGCTCTATGAAGATCTACAAGACCTTTAAGAACTAACACCCAAAAAAGATGTCCTTTTCATTATAGGGGACTGGAATGCAAAAGTAGAAAGTCAGGAAACACCTGGAGTAACAGGCAAATTTGGCCTTGGAGTACAGAATGAAGCAGGGCAAAGGCTCATAGAGTTTTGCCAAGAGAATGCACCAGTCATAGCAAATACCCTCTTCCAACAACACAAGAGAAGATTCTACACATGGACATCACCAGATGGTCAACACCAAAATAAGATTGATTATATTCTTTGTAGCCAAAAATGGAGAAGCTCAATACTGTCAGCAAAAACAAGACAGGGAGCTGACTGTGGCACAGATCATGAACTCCATATTGGCAAATTCAGACTTACATTGAAGAAAGTAGGGAAAACCACTAGACCATTCTGGTACGACCTAAATCAAATCCCCTGTAATTATACAGTGGAAGTCAGAAATAGATTTAAGGGACTAGATCTGATAGACAGAGTGCCTGATGAACTATGGTGGAGGTTCATGACATTGTACAGGAGACAGGGATTAAGACGCTCTCCAAGAAAAATAAATGCAAGTAAGAAAAATGGCTGTCTGATGAGGCCTTACAAACAGCTGTGAAAAGAAGAAAAGCAAAAAGCAAAGGAGAAAAGGAAAGATATTATATTCCCATCTGAATGCAGAATTCCGAAGAATAGCAAGGAGAGATAAAAAAGCCTTCCTAAGCAATTAATGCAAAGAAATAGAGGAAAACACTAGAACAGGAAATACTAGAGATCTCTTCAAGAAAATTAGAGATACCAAGGGAACATTTCATGCAAAGATGGGCTTGATAAAGGACAGAAATGTTAGGGATCTAACAGAGGAGAAGATATTAAGAAGAGGTGGCAAGAATACACAGAAGAACTGTACAAAAAAGATCTTCACGACTCAGATAATCACGATGGTATGATCACTCACACTCAACTAGAGCCAGACATCCTGGAAGGTGAAGTCAAGTGGGCCTGAGAAAGCATCACTATAACAAAGCTAGTGGAGGTGATGGAATTCCAGTTGAGCCATTTCAAATCCTAAAAGATGATGCTGTGAAAGTGCTGCACTCAATATGCCAGAAAATTTGGAAAACTCAGCAATGGCCACAGGACTGGAAAAGGTCAGTTTTCATTCCTATCCCAAAGAAAGGCAATGCTCAAACTACCAAACAATTGCACTCATCTCTCATGCTAGTAAAGTAATGCTCAAAATTCTCCAAGCCAGGCTTCAGCAATATGTGAACATGAACTTCCAGATGTTCCAGCTGGTTTTAGAAAAGGCAGAGGAACCAGAGATCAAATTGCCAACATCTGATGGATTATCAAAAAAGCAAGAGAGTTCCAGAAAAGCATTTACTTCTGCTTTATTGACTACACCAAAGGCTTTGACTGTGTGGATCACAATAAACTGTGGAAAATTCTTAAAGAGATGGGAATACCAGACCATCTGACCTGTCTCTTGAGAAACCTGTATGCAGGTCAGGAAGCAACAGTTAGAACTGGACATGGAACAACAGACTGGTTCCAAATAGGGAAAGGAGTACATCAAGGCTGTATATTGTCACCCTGCTTATTTAACTTATATGCGGAGTACATCATGAGAAATGCTGGGCTGGAAGAAGTACAAGCTGGAATCAAGATTGCCAGGAGAAATATCAATAACCTCAGAAATACAGAAGACACCACTCTTATGGCAGAAAGTGAAGAGGATCTGAAAAGCCTCTTGATGAAAGTGAAAGAGGAGAGTTAAAAAGTTGGCTTAAAGCTCAACATTCAGAAAACTAAGATCATGGCATCTGGTCCCATCACTTCATGGGAAATAGATGGGGGAACAGTGGAAACAGTGCCTGACTTTATTTTGGGGGGCTCCAAAATCACTGTATATGATGATTGCAGCCATGAAATCAAAAGACGCTTACTCTATGGAAGGAAAGTTATGGCCAACCTGGATAGCATATTGAAAAGCAGAGACATTACTTTGCCAACAAAGGTCCGTCTAGTCAAGGCTATGGTTTTTCCAGTGGTCATGTATGTATGTGAGAGTTGGACTATGAAGAAGGCTGAGCACTGAAGAATTGATGCTTTTGAACTGTGGTGTTGGAGAAGACTCTTGAGAGTCCCTTGGACCACAAGGAAATCCAACCAGTCCATCCTAAAGGAGATCAGTCCTGAGTGTTCATTGGAAGGACTGATGCTGAAGCTGAAACTCCAATACTTTGGCAACCTGATATGGAGAGCTGACCCCTTGGAAAAGACCCTGATGCTGGGAAAGATTGAGGGCTGGAGGAGAAGGGGACGACAGAGGATGAGATGGTTGGATGGCATCACTGACTCAATGGACATGAGCTTGGGTAGACTCCAGCAGTTCGTGATATACAGGGAGGCCTGGTGTTCTGAGGTTCATGGGGCCGCGAAGAGTCAGAGATGACTGAGCGACTGAACTGACTGACTGACAGAGGCACTGTTTTATTTTGAGCATTCAATTCCATTACATTAATCTATGTGCATGATTTTATACCTGTAACACAATGCTTTGATTTCTATAGCTTTGTAAAATAGTTTGACTTTCAGAAATGTAATGTCTCAAGCTTTGTTTATTCTCAGGATCGTTGTGGATATTCAGGGTCGTTTGTATGTCAAAATGAATTCTATTTCTGAAAAAAATACCATTAGAATCTTAATAGAGATTTTATTTAATCTATACATGGCTTCAGGTAGTATGGACACTTAAAGTATTAATTCTTATAATCCATGAACAGTATAATTTTCCATATATTTGTGTCTTCTTCAATCTTTTTACAATGTTATATAATTTTAGGTCTACCGATCTTTCACCTTCTTGGTTAATTCGTAAGTATTTTATTGTTTCTGTGTTGTTATAAATGGAATTTAAATGTTACTTATTTTTCAAATACTATATTGTTATCATGTAAAAGCACAACTAATTTTTCTATGTATAGTTTTTATCCTGCAATTTTGCTGAATTTGTTGATTAACTCTTAACAGTTTTCTTGGGTTTTCTATGTATAATATCATATCATCTGCAAACAGAAACATTTTTAATTCTTATTTGATTTTGATGCCTTTTATTTCTTTTTTCTTTCTTGATTGTTCTGGCCAGGACTAACAGTACTGTGGTGAAGAAGAAGACCATTGTCTTGTTGCTAATCTTTAAGGAAAAGATTTCAAACCTCCTCACTGTGTATGATGTTATGGAATTGTCATAAATGAACTTTTTTATGTTGAGATACTTTTTTTTGAGGTATGTTCTTTCTGTATTCAATTTGTTTAGATTTTGTTGTTTTTTTAATTTTTTTAGATGAAGATGTAGTTAACATATACAACATTATTTCAGTCACTCAATCATGTCTGACTTTTTGCAACCTCATGGACTGCAGCATGCCAGTCTTCCCTGTCCTTCACCAACACCCAGAGTTGCCCAAACTCATGTCCATTGCATCAGTGATGCCATACAGCCATCTCATCCTCTGTTGTCCCCTTGTCCTCCTGCCTTCAATCTTTCCCAGCATCAGGGTCTTTTCAAATGAGTCACCTCTTCACATTAGGTGGTGAAAGTATTGGAGTTTCAGCTTCAGCATCAGTCCTTCCAATGAACACTCAGGACTGATCTCCTTTAGGATGGACTGGTTGGATTTCCTTGTGGTCCAAGGGACTCTCAAGAGTCTTCCCCAGCACCACAGTTCAAAAGCATAAGTTCTTCAGTGTTCAGCTTTCTATATAGTCTAACTGTCACATCCCTACATGACTACTGGAAAAACCATAGCCTTAACTAGATGGACCTTTGTTGGCAAAGCAATGTCTCTGCTTTTTAATATGCTATCTAGGTTGGTCAAAACTTTCCTTCCAAGGAGTAAGTGTCTTTTAATTTCATGGCTGCAATCACCATCTGCAGTGATTTTGGAGCCCCCAAACTTAAGTCTGTCACTTTCCCACTGTTTCCCCATCTATTAGCCATCAAGTGATGGGACTGGAATCAGAGCCTATTCAGGAGAAATTGTATATCTGAAACATCTACCCTCCATATAAAAAAGTATGCTCAAAATGTACATTTATAAGAGACATAATTCTAATATATTATTAAACAAATTCTCCTACAGCTTTGTTGAGACCACCAAAAATCACCCAAAGCTAACTGAGACTTGTTATTGGTATTTAAATAGGAAGAGAAAATGCTTACTGACATTCATTCTTAAGACAATTTCAGGTCTACTATAGGAATTCAGAATTGAATGGCAGCCAACTCCTTTTCTATTATAGAGAAACAATATCAGATCAATTCCTTAAAAAAAAAAAAATCCCTTTCCAACTGATCTGCCTTTTACCTTTTGTTAAAAAATCAGTTATCTATATAGGTTTTGTCTATTTCTGGACTCTCTATTATGTTCTACAGATGTATTTATTTACTTTAATACTGCACCACACTGCAATGATGACTGTAACTTTATAATTAGTAAAAAACTAAGCATCTCAACTTGAATTCTTTGAATCTGCCAAATCATTCAACAGTTCTTTGGAAAGGATTACAACATGCTGCAGACCTTAACCTGGCTGTGGTAAGAGGAGTGGCGATCCAGGGAGGGACTGATGAAGAGTCATGGCCTCTCCAAGTTAGTGCTGTAGAAATTCCCAATAATTATTTACAGAAGTCCAACTTCAACTGAATTATGAAGGGATGGCTACTGGAGATTTCAGACTACCTCTTTATCTGCCAAATAAAGTCTCTAAAATATCTCACACATTTACCTAAAGGATATGTATGAAGTTTTACATATTTTGTTTTAGGATTGAATGTGATGAGATTGATCCTTCTTGATTTTGAAGCGATCCCATTCCAACAAACCCTTCTAGTGATAGAAACAAGGCAAAACTCTCTTATAGAAGCATAAGTGCTATATTTTCTGGATTCTGGAAGCAGATATCCATGTGCAGTTAAAACTATATTCTATAAGCCTTTCCTAGTGCCAATTATAGGATTCTCAGTTCTTATTAAATTTTATTGGCAGAAGCAGGCAATTATTTACTTGGTTATCATATGTAACTCTTAATTTGGACTATATTTGAAGGACACTGTTCATGTGAGGTACTTGCATTAGCTGAAGGATAGCAGCATTATTAATATAAGCCACATATACAATATTCAATATCTTCCATATTATATAATGAAGCTACTGTCACAAATTTAGTATCCCATTATATGTCCTATTCATGTAATTTACATTTTCCAAAATTTTAAAATGTATTTATTGACTCAATTTATTTTCCTTCTAAAATAATTACAGATTTATTCAAATGTTTCATTACCAATTTATATTTTAGTTCCTTCATTTGCTATGTGTCATTCTCTGCTTGGATTTCCATGACACTGCATGGTTAGAAAACAATATAGAATTATTAATTGCATTTTTAAAATGTGTTAATGTCACAATAAAGTTATTACTATCATTTTGTTGTTGCTGTTATTTAAGACCTTTGTATACATTGTTAAGGGGCTTCCTTGGTGGCTCAGTGGTAAAGAATCTGCATGTCAATGCAGGAGACGCAAGTTCGATCCCTGTGTTGGTAAGATACTCTGGAGAAGGACATGGCAGCCCACTCCAGTATTCATACCTGGAAATTCCATGGATAAGGAGCCTGGCAGGTTATAGTCAATAGGGTTGCAAAAGAGTTGAACACAACTTAGCAACTAAACAACAACAATGATCTAACATCATTCATTTCTAAAGCCACTTGGCTGTTACTAGGTCCTTTACATTTCTGTAAGAATTTAAGAATTGGCTTGTCAATTTCCACATACATCAAAAAAAAGTCACTTTAGAGATTTTCAGTGAGATTGCACTAAATCAACAGATCAATTTCAAAGTAACTGACATCTAAAAAATAGTGAGTTTCTGAACTATTAATCCTATCAGACCCATGAACACATCCATTTTATCTTTATTTAATTTTAGATCTTCTTCATTTGTCTCAGCCATGTGGCATAGATGTAAATGTACATTATTTGTACATTTTGGATTGACAGGTATTTTATGCTTATATACTGAAAATTGCATTTAAATATTAATTTCTAATTTTTTAGAAATATGAATAATTTTGTATTTTTTTGCATTCTGGAAATTTGTCTAAACTACTTATGAATAATAACACTTTTGCAGGTTCATTGGATTTTTCAACTTTGGCAATTATGTTATCTGAATAAAGAAAGTTTATTTCTAATTATTTAATTTGGATGTCTCTTATTTACTTTCTTTGACTTGTTGCACTGCCTAGAACTTCCAAGTTAATGTTAAATGACAGTGAGAATAGTAAACATTCTTCTTTGTTTGCTTTTCCTTGATGTTGGGAAGAAAAAAAAATATTTTTAACTTAGGTATGCTGTTGGCTAGGCTTCCCAGGTGGTGCTAGTGGTAAAGAATCTGCGGGCGAACTGAGGAGACGTAAGAGACATACTATGGCTTTTCCAGTGGTCACGTATGGATGTGAGAGTTGGACTATAAAGAAAGCTGAGCGCCAAAGAATTGATGCTTTTGAACTGTGGTGTTGGAGAAGACTCTTGAGAATCCCTTGGACTGCAAGGAGATCCAACCAGTCCACCCTAAAGGAGATCAGTCCTGGGTGTTCATTGGAAGGACTGATGTTGAAGCTGAAACTCCAATACTTTGACCACCTGATGAGAAGAGCTGACTCATTTGAAAAGACCTTGATGCTGGGAAAGATTGAGGGCTGGAGGAGAAGGGGACGACAGAGGATGAGATGGTTGGATGGCATCACCGACTCAATGGACATGGATTTGGGTGGACTCCAGGAGTTGGTGTTGGACAGGGAGGCCTGGTGTGCTGTGGTTCATGGGGTCAAAGAGAGTCAGACATGACTGAGCAACTGAACTGAACTGAACTGAACTGAAGAGACATACTTTCAGTCCCTGGGTGGGGAAGATCTCCTGGAGGAGGGCAAGGCAACCCACTCCAGTATTCTTGCCTGGAGAATGCATGGACAGAGGAGCCTGGTAGACTATGATACATAGGGTTGCAAAGAGACATGACTGAAGTGACCAGGCAAGCACGCACATAATCTTATCTGCAGGAGCCTTGGTATTCCTTCATCTAGTTGAGGGAGTTCCCTTGTATCCCTAGATTTCTTAGAGTTTTTCTCAGCTATGTTTATTGAGTTTTGTTTTTTTTAATCATTCATTTGTGTATGTTTAAACGACCTTTCTTTTCTTGTTGATACAATGAAATATGTTTTCTCCCTAATGTTAAATCAATAATGCATTTCTGAAAGAAACTTTAGTTACGATAAATTATCATTTTTATTTTCTTGGATGCAATTTGAAACAGCTTTAAATGTATTCATGAAGATTATGCTATATAATTTTATTTTTTTAATGTCTTTGCCTGCTTTTGATATCAAGGTAATGATGACTTAAAAATGAATTGGTAATTTTTCCCTCATATGCAAATTTTTGGAAGAATGTGTGTATAATTACAATTTCATAAAAGTTTTAGAAGAATCACCAAATTTGATTTTAATTATTTCTTTCCTGAGGGAAGTTTGTTAACTACATATCATTTCAATTTACTGAAGAGTTTATAATGTTTCTGGAGGCACCCAAGTTAAACCTACATCTTTCATATTACCTGTTAAATGATACCACCCTAATGGCAGAAAGGGAAGAGGAACTTGAGCCTCTAGATGAAGGTGAAAGAGGAGACTGAAAAGCTGGCTTAAAACTCAATATTCAGAAAACTAAGATCATGGTATTCGATCGCATCACTTCATGGTGAGTAAATGGGGAACAATGGAAACAGTAACACACTTTATTGTCTTGGGCTCCAAAATCACTGAGGACAATGACTGCAGCTGTGAAATTAAAAGCTACTTGCTCCTTTGAAGAAAACCTATGGCAAGCCTAGAAAGTGTATTAAAAAGCAGAGAAGTCACTTTATCACAAAGGTCCATATAGTCAAAGCTATGGCTTTTCCAGTAGTTGTGTACAGATGTAAGAGTTGAACCATAAAGAATGCTGATCACCCAAGAACTGATGCTTTCAAACTGTGGTGTTGGAGAAGACTCTTGAGAGTCCCTTGGACAGGAAGGTGATCAAACCAGTCAATCCTAAAGAAAATAAATCCTGAATATTCATTGGAAGGACTGATGCTGAAACTCCAATATTTTGGCCCCTGATGTGAAGATCCAACTCACTGGAAAAGACCCTGATGCTGGGAAATATTGAGGACAAGAGAAGGAGGTGAGAGAGGATGAGATAGTTGGATGGCATCACTGACTAGTGGACATGAATTTGAGCAAACTCAGGGAGAGAGTGAAGGACAGGGAAGCTGATGTGCTGCAGTCCATGGGGTTGCAAAGTGTTGACACCACTTAGCGACTGAAGAACAATAACAATACAATGACATATTACTCAGCCATAAAAAAATAAAACAAAATGGGTCATTTGTGAATGCACGTAGACTTTGTCATGCAGAGTGAAGTAAGTCAGAAAGAGAAAAATAAATATCATATAACACGTATGCATGGAACTAGAAAGACATTACAGATTAGCTTGTTTGCAGTGCAGAAATTGAGATGCAGACATAGAGAATGGACTTGTGGACACAGCGGAGGTAGGGCAGGGCGATATGAATTGGAAGAGGATTGACATATATACACTACCATATGTCAAACAGAAGCTAGTGGGAAGCTACTGTATAGCACAACTTGGTACTCTGTGATGACCTAGAGAGGTGGGATGGGGACAGTGGGAGGGAGGCTTAAGGAAGAGAGGATATATGTATACATGTAGTTGATTCACTTCTTTGTACAGCAGAAATTAGCACAAAATTGTAAAGCAATTATACTTCAATAAAAATAAAATAAGCCAGTAATATAAGGCATTTTTCATCTGTAATTGAAATACTTTTAATGTTAAAAGTTCTTTTATAGATAATGACAACTAGTTTCTATGGAAAATACTTTAAGACAACAATTTTTAAACTAAACATACTCTAATTTGAGCAATAACAATAACGGTTAATCTCTGCTACAATTAGTTTTAATTTCACTAGATAGTGTACGCACAAATAAACTGGTAGTATCACCAAAAAAATATACTTACAAAAAAAAAAAGGAAGAAGAACATACTTATGAAGAATCTCAAGAAATTCCTGCTATCTCTTAGTATCTGAAGCCAAAATTCAACATTTAAGCTTTGTCAAAGTGGAAAATTCTGGGTCAGCATTTAGGCGTTTAGCTCAGAGCACTGAAATCTTATTCCTTAAGAAGCACAATGAATCCATCATTTCTCAAAAAATATGTGAAACACAGGTTTGAATAATCTCATTCCTTACTTTGGTTAAGATTTCCTGCCTTAACTGTGGACAATCAGATTACATCTTATTTGTAGTATTAATCATCATCCAGAGCCCTCAACATTTGCATACAGTTTAGAGTATGCACTAAAAGAAAAGAAAGAGAGTTCATAATCATACCAGGGGGAGATTCAGAGAACAGAAGCCATGAAAATAACAGAAACAGGCTCCAGTTCCGTCCACCTGAGTAGAATTGATTCAAATGATTTTTTTTAATGCTGAATAATATTCCATTGTGTATATGTACCACAGCTTTCTTATCCATTCGTCAGTTGATGGGCATCTAGGTTGCTTCCATGTCCTGGCTATTGTAAACAATGCGGCGATGAACATTGGGGTACACGTGTCTCTTTCAATTCTGGTTTCCTCGGTGTGTATGCCCAGCAGTGGGATTGCTGGGTCATATGGCAGGTCTATTTGCAGTTTTTTAAGGAATCTCCACACTGTTCTCCATAGTGGCTGTACTAGTTTGCATTCCCACCAACAGTGTAAGAGGGTTCCCTTTTCTCCACATCCTCTCCAGCATTTATTGCTTGTAGACTTTTGGATGGCAGCCATTCTGACTGGTGTAAAGTGGTACCTCATTGTGGTTTTGATTTGCATTTCTCTGATAATGAGTGATATTGAGCATCTTTTCATATGTTTGTTAGCCATTTTTATGTCTTCTTTGGAGAAATGTCTGTTAAGTTCTTTGGCCAACTTTTTGAATGGGTCGTTTATTTTTCTCGAATGGAGCTGCAGGAGTTGCTTGTATATTTTTGAGATTAATTGTCTGTTGCTTCATTGGCTATTATTTTCTCCCATTCTGAAGGCTGTCTTTTCACCTTGCTTATAGTTTCCTTTGTTGTGCAGAAGCTTTTAATTTTAATTAGGTCCCATTTGTTTATTCGTGCTTTATTTCCGATATTCTGGGAGGTGGGTCATAGAGGATCCTGCTTTGGTTTATGTCGGAGAGTGTTTTGCCTATGTTATCCTATAGGAGTTTTATGGTTTCTGGTCTTATGCTTAGATCTTTGATCCATTTTGAGTTTATTTTTGTGTATGGTGTTAGAAAGTGTTCTAGTTTCATTCTTTTACAAGTGGCTGTCCAGTTTTCCCAGCACCACTTGTTAAAGAGATTGTCTTTTCTCCATTGTATATTCTTGCCTCCTTTGTCAAAGATAAGGTGTCCATAGATGCATGGAGCCTATTATCCAGAGTGAAGTAAGCCAGAAGGAAAAACAACAATATAGTATACTAACGCATATATATGGAATTTAGAAAGATGGTAATGAGAACCTTGCATGCGAGACAGCAAAAGAAACGCAGATGTATAGAACAGACTCGTGGACTCTGTGGAAGAGGGCAAGGGTGGGATGATATGGGAGAATGGCATTGAAACATGTTAATTATCATATGTGAAATCAATCGCCAGCCCAGGGTTGATGCTCGGGGCTGGTGCACCGAGATGACCCAGGGGGGTCATCGAGAGGGAGGAGGGAGGGGGGTTCTGGTGGGGGAGCATATGTAAACCCATGGCAGTTTCATGTCATTGTATGGCTAAACCAACACAATAAAGTAAAGAAAATTTAAAAAAATAAAAAAAATAAATCCCCACTGGGAAAAAAAAAGAAAATAACAGAAATAAAAAGAGACTCAAGAATATCCACACATATTTACCTTACAGTTTGAAAATAATGAGAAATAATTTCAATAAAGAGCTAGTTACCAATGTAAAATAATTGGTATAAAGAGTCCTAAAAATACTTAGCCAATAATAAGAAGCAGAAGAATAAAGGTTCATGGAAGAAGACAACATGAAACACAGAAGGGAACACCTACCTACTCCAGTATTCTGGCCTGGAGAATTTTGTGAACTGTGTTCCATTGGGTCACAGAGTAGGACATGACTGAGTGACTTTCATTTCACTTCACTTTCTCAGTGGTTATCAGGAATTTATAGACCAGTGGGAATGAGATTCTTTAGAAGGAAAAATTTCAGAGGAAAAAATATATTAAAATGTTTAGGAGAGATTCAGCAGGCTCAAGAGGATAAGCTCTCAATCATAGTCTACATTATTATTCTTGCAAAATAGAAACAGGAAAATAAAAATTTTCAGTAAAGTTAATCTGTCAGTCTAAGCTGCATGAACTCTATCTCCAGTTACTGGTTCTCAATTTTCTTTTATGTATTTACTGAAATCACAAAATAACTAGTTAAAAGTAATATTAAACTGACAAGCAAAGAAAGAAACATTTTCAGAATCCTATTCATGAGCATCTATTTTTTTCTGCATAAGTATCACATGATACAGTGATGTAGCAAACTGCTTTTGAGATCATGATATTCTTTTTTTTTTAAATAATTTATTCTTTTTCTTTTTCCTTTACATTATCGTGTTGGTTTTGCCATACATTGACATGAATCTGCCATGGGTATATATGTGTTCCCCTTCCAGAACCTCCCTCCCACCTCGCTCCAGATTCCATCTCTCTGGGTCATCCCGGTGCACCAGCCCTGAGCACCCTGTATCATGCATCAAACCTGGGCTGGCGATTCATTTCACATATGATAATTTACATGTTTCAATGCCGTTCTCCCATATCATCCCGCCCTTGCCTTCTCCCATAGAAGAGATCATGATATTCTAAGACTTCGTTCCTGTTAAATAATTTGTATAGTCCCTATTTGCCAAAACACATTTTTTAAAAAATATTTCCAGTGTGACTCCTACAATATGAATGTTTTAAAGAGTCAAGGCATACAAGTCTTTTGAATTATACTTTCTAATGATATTAAAAGAATAGTTGTAATATATTCTAAAGAGATTCCCTAGTAGCTTAGTTGATAAAGAATCTGGCTGCAATGCAGAAGACCCGGGTTCAACTCCTGGGTCAGGAAGATCCCCTGGAGAAGGAGATGGCAACCCACTCCAGCATTTTTGCCGGGAGAATCCTATGGACAGAGGAACCTGGCAGGCTACAGTCCATGGGGTTGCAATAGTCAGACACGACTTAGTGACTAAACCACCACCAATATAGTCTAAATGTCTGTGGGTCAGCTGGTAAAGTATCGGCCTGCAATGCAGGAGACCTGGGTTCGATCACTGGGTTGGGACAATCCCCTAGAGAAGGAAATGGCAACCCACTGTGCTACTTGTTCAAGACAATTAAAAACAACAACGATAACACTATTAACCTACTGGGGAATCAGAATTCAGAGGTCAGGGCTAATGGGAGGTGATATATCATAGACTATTAGAAGTAGTAGAGAAGACTGAGAATATAACTTGAATCTGCCTGGAATTGGGAAGAGAAGAGTGAGGGTGAGGGTGAGGATGCCTGTTCAATAATGCTAGGTCCTTATTAGAAGTGTGAGAGTATCTTTTATGGTAAGTAACAGATGACAGATATTTAAAAATATTTAAATGAAGCATTTCAGAGTGGCTTAACTGGAAGGCAATGTATTTTTAATCTAACTGTATCTTGGTTAACACATAACAGAATTATAATGAGAATATTCAGAGATTCTTAAGCTTTTTCTATGTTAGACTGTCTCAATATGGAACATGCATATGTATATATATATGTATATATATATACACACATAACATATACATAGTATTTTCACTTATTGTGCTCTTAAAACTTCCAGAAGTTATATAATGCTCCATGATAATTATATCTATTTTCTCAAAATGGAAAAGGTAGATGTATAAATAATCAAGAGAAAACACAATTATTTTATTCTTTCAAAAATACAAATCATGATAAAATATCTTTTAGTGTTCACTTCATTACCAAGTTGAACAGAAATCTGTAAAATAATTCAATCAATTACATAATATATATATTTCTCACTGACTACATTTTATTCTATTCTTTTAGATAGTATTCAAATCAAGACCCACAGTTAAAGTAAAAAAGAAGTAAAAAATATATTATGATTTAAAACTCATATATTTCTGGCAAAAAATTACCTGTCTACCTGTGAAAAATTTTTAATTAATTAATTAATTTTAATTGACTAATTACTTTACAATATTGTGGTGGTTTTTGCCATACATTGACATGAATCAGCCTCTGTGAAAATGTTTTAATTATATTTCATATTTTAAATTTTTGGTCAAACATATAAATTGTTTTGATGAATAAAATCCAGATTATTACCAACAAAGGTATAATAAGAAAAATAGATATTGGAATTTCAAAATTACTTAAGGAAGGAAAAATTCAGCTTATTCTACTATATTGGTTTCATGGTTAGGAGATATAGGCATATATCTTTACGTCCATGTGTATGATACTCTGAAAGCCATGAATACATTTTGTTAGCATTGTTCTCCTTCATTTAATAGATATTTACAATCACTCTCCAATTAGCTTCAGAAGTGTCCCAAGTTATTGAAGGGGGTGCTTATTGGGTATGTAAACATCCAATAATTATTGTACTTTATTTTTAATTTTAATTTTTAAAATAAACCAGCAAGATAATGCACTTTTCTTTCATTATTGAACTACTTATAAAACTTAATGATTATCAAATAGAAACTAAACAACTAGTTCCTATGGAAAGTCACATAGCAATCATTTTTTAAAATATTTCCTAATTTGAACAATAACACTAATGTTTAATCTCTGCTACACTTTTCTCTCAGCTCATTAAATAGATTATGCATGAATAAATTGGTAGTATTAAAAAGACAAATTAATATCAATCTTTAACCTCTGATATGCAGATGATAACACACTTATGGCACAAAGTGAAGAGGAACTAAAAAGCCTCTTGAAAGTGAAAGAGAAGAGTCAAAAAGTTGGCTTAAAACTCAACATTCAGAAAACTAAGACCATGGCATCTGATTCTGTCACTTCATGGCAAATAGATGGGGAAACAAGGGAAAGAGTGACAGACTTTATTTTGAGGGGCTCCAAAATCACTGCAGATGGTGGCTGCAGCCATAAAATTAAAAGATGCTTGCTCCTTGGAAGAGAAGTTATGACCAACCTAGACAGCATATTAAAAAGCAGAGACATTACTGTGCCAACAAAGGTCCGTCTAGTCAAGGCTATGGTTTTTTCAGTAGTCATATATGGATGTGAGAGTTCAACTATAAGAAAAGCTGAGCGCCAAAGAATTGATGCTTTTAAACTGTGGTGTTGGAGAAGACTCTCAAGAGTCTCTTGGACTGCAAGGAAATCAAGCCAGTCAATCCTAAAGGAAATCAGTACTGAATATTCATTGGAAGGACTGATGCTGAAGCTGAAACTCCAATACTTTGGCCACCTCACACGAAGAGTTGACTCACTAGAAAAGACCCTGATGCTGGGAAAGATTGAAGGCAGGAGGAGAAGGGGACAGCAGAGGATGAGATGCTTGGATGGCAATACTGACTCTATGGACATGAATTTGAGTAAACTCCAGGAGTTGGTGATGGACAGGGAGGCCTGGCGTGCTGCAGTCTATGAGGGCACAAAAAGTCGGACACGACTGAGTGACTGAACTGAACTGAACGTAAATACAAGTGTAATATAATAATATTTACATAGCTTGCTACATTAAATATAGCTTGCTGGGAGCTGTCAGGATGCCCCCTTGCTCAGATGACCAGGTCAAGAGACTAAGAAAGAAATTGCAAAGCTGACTTTCTTTATGGGGCATCCTGGTCTAGGCACCCCCTGGTATTTTTCTTGGGAGTTCTGTCCATGCTCGGAACATTGGCTCATCTCAGTAGGTCAGTCCCAGTTGGAAAGAATTCGTCCTGAGATAATCCCCCCAGACCTTATCGACCAGAGGATCCGGGAAGGTGGATCACCTTCCCTGGGGGCTAAGGAGGAATGAAAGATTAATTTAAATAGATTTACTACTCCTCCTACTAATTACTGGGGAGTTTACCAAGAGTTCTCTGGGGGTCATGGCAAGGCCACCACCAGAAAGGCTCGTACTTGGGTCACCTTTCCACCTCCCACTCCCCTGACTACTCCACGGAGGAGGCTCTCTTCCTTGAATAAATCAGGCTCGAATGGGACTTAGGAATGCTCATAACTGGCCAGCATAGTTGGAGATATTGACTGCTTTAGGATAATGTAGACATAGGAATTCATTATAGTAGTTATAAGGTTAATAGGGTTTTATTGCTGAAGCAGTGCTCCTAAACTGTCTCTTAGTCCTTTTTCCTCTTCCTAAACTGTCTTAGTCCTCTTTCCTCTTTCTAAACTCTCTTTCCTCTTTCCTTGTTAGAACTGGAGTAGGTTACTAGAATAAACAGTCTCAAGCTTAAGCCCTTCCCTCTAGCTTCTACATAGTTGTACCTGATAAGAGAAATGTAACCTTTCTACTTAGGTTGATGTACTTATCATGATTGAATGAAGTATACTGAAGACATTCAAATGGTAAACATACTATTGTTAAATCTAATTACATAAAAATCTGACTTCTGCAAGGGGAATGTTTCATGATAGATTGGGGAATGAGCTCAATGATAAGGTTGCTATGGAAGGTAGAAAACAAAAATTTGTATAGAATGATAGGTGATGTAATGATGTAATGGGGATGTCTTTTGGCTATAAAACTGTAAACCAACAACAATAAACGAGAGACTACTCCATCACCACACATCGACTCAGCTCAGTTCTTCCGCCAATGCCACTCATCCCTCAAGACCCCCGGACCCCGCTGGGGCTGGACCCCAGCAATAGCTTACATAAACCTAGTTTATTTTCCTGGTAACTAAAACTCAAAGAGAAAAGAAACACTTTGAAAACTGGGATAACTACTTTCACATAATTAGAGGAAAAGGAAAAGAGATGAGAAAAAAGTTTCTATTTAGAACATGAACAAAATTAGCTTCATTGAAACAAGGCTTTTGTAAGAATAACTGTGAAAAGAGAGAATGATGATTATCAAATGTAATAAAAGGGAGGAAACTACAATTATATACACTATTATTATTATTACAGAAACCTTCATTTGTTTCCTTAATACATTGTGCAATAACATATTTACTTGTTTGAAAAAGAAACAACTGTGTGTATCATATTCATGAAGGCTTTTTTCACTTGTTGGTTCTGTAAGCTATAGATGAAAGGATTCAAAAGTGGGGCAATGGAGGTATTGAGTAGTGCTATTACCTTGTAAAAAGATTCTCTTTGACTGATGATTTAACATATATGAAGATGCATTTTTCCATAAGAAAAGAATATCACAATCATGTGAAAAGAACATGTTGAAAAAGCTTTTTTCCTCTCATTAGTTGAAGGGATTTTCAGAATTGTTAATGTAATATATGTGTATGTGATCACCACTGACAATGTGACCACAAGAGTCATCAAAGCAGAAATGAATCCCATGGTCTCAGTGAGCTGTGTGTCTGAGCTGACGTCTGCAGGAAGGTAGTTGGGTCATACATGAAATGATTAACAATGATGGAAGCACAAAAATCAAGGTTTAGGGTTAAGAGGAGAGGTACACAGATGATCAAAAAGCCAGCAATCCAACAACAGAAGAAGAGTGTGCAGATTTTTCTGTTCATGATGGTTATATAATGCAGGGGCTTACAGACGAGATCGGGCACGTTCAGGGTGGTGTGGCCGTAGACTGCAGGGGCTTACAGATGGCAACATAGTAGTCATGGGACATAGCTGCCAGCAAGTAAAATTCAAATGCTCCAAGAAATAGGTAAAAAACAATTGTACAATACAACCATTACAGGAAATGGTTTTGTCCTCTATTTCCATAATAACTAGAAATTTAGGGATGCATGTGGTAGTAAAGAATATTTCTAAAAAGGAAAAGTCCTGATGAAAAAAATATATAGGGGTCTTGAGGTGAGGATCCACTAGGGTGAGTGTGATGATGGTGAGGTTACCAGTGATGCTTAACAAGGAGGTGAGAAGTAGGAAAATAAATAATACAATTTTCATTTGTGAGTCATCAGTCAAATCTGCCAGGATAAATACTGTCACTTTTGTGTGATTTCCCATTAATGCCCTCTACTTTTCCAGGTCTACATAGAAAAAAAATGGAAAGGACATTTTCCAGTGGAAAATGACAAGAGAGATAACTAGTGTCTAAGGTAGAGTTAGCAAATTGAAATTTGAGATGGCTAATACACTGCTCCTTCATGTTATAAAGATGGTTAATGCCAGGAAGAACAATCTTTTGCATTTCCAGGGTATCTGGACAGATGATTCAAAGTTTCCCTTCTAATTTCACCACTGAATAATATATGTGATCATATTAATTGTTGCTTGATTTTAAGTGAATAAATTCAAGGAAAATTAAGTGGACTATTAAAGCATAGAAACATGCTTTCCCATCCTTATATTTGGACAAGAATTATGATAGGTGTCATTTTCTGTTTTACATAAGAGCACTTGAATACAAGTCATTACTTCATGTTTTGTATTTAACATGCAAACACACACACACACACACACACACACATACCTAGCTATCATCAGTAAATAGGACTAGTATACTTTTGACATTTTACTTAATCAAACTCAAATGTCTGATTCATGTTTCATTTACTTTCATGGTAAATGAGATCCAGTTTTATGTATATGAATATGAGACATCAGAAATATACTTATTTGGTGTCCTTATTAGTATTTCCATTCCCTTGATATCTATTACCATCCTCATCCTTTCCAATTTGTGTTCTGAAAAAATTTAAGCAAGAATATTCTGATGACCTGAATACATAACAAAAAAACAGCAGTTTTCCTCTACATGGTTTGACTCTGAGAGTAGGTCAGCTAAAGTGGAAAAAACAAAAACAACCAGAATTTAGGAGAGGATAGAAACACATAACTATGACTCAGGAAATTATATGAGGTGTCAGAATTAAAAACAAGAGAAATATAAAGACAAACCTTATGGAAACCTAGAAAGGTTTTTAGTGATTTTTAGTGATAAGACAGTGAATTTGAGGAAAGCTTTAAAAAATGTGTAAATAATAGGTAAAATTTAATAAAATAAAAACTGTACATATTATTAAAATGTGCAACTTATTATATAAAATTAATAAATAAAACTTAAAAGAAGAAAGTAGTTACCAATGAAATTTCTCTCCATATACTTCTATTATTTACACTTGCCATTTTATTCCTTGTCTACAACACAGACTAAAAACGATGACTAGTTTTGAAGATCAACACGCCTAAGAGATGAGGAGTGAGCATTTGGTTAATTTCAAACACATAATAAGTCTTAGAATTGTTGGCAAAAGTTTACAAGGCATACATTGTATCATAAGGATATTAAAATGTATGGCTAACATGTAAGTTATGAAATATTACCTAGATATAACTATTTTCAATGACAGGCATATTTCAAGTGAGAGTGAATTACTCAGGGTTGTATACCTAGCAACTGGGGAATGGGATAAACATCTGAAAGAGTATATTTTCTAAAATTGTCTTCTTAGAAGTGTCAAGTTTGCATAAATAGTTGTAGACCAAATATAGCATATTTCTTAAACAAAAAATGATTAATGATACATCATGAGAAATGCTGGGCTGGAGAAAGCACAAGGTGGAATCAAGATTGCCAGGAGAAATATCAATAACCTCAGATATGCAGATGACACCACCCTTATGGCAGAAAGTGAAGAAGAACTAAAGAGCTTCTTGATGAAATTGAAAGAGGAGAGTGAAAAAGTTGGCTTAAAGCTCAACATTCAGAAAACTAAGATCATGGCATCCGGTCCCATCACTTCATGGCAAATAGATGGGGAAACAGTGGAAACAGTGGCAGACTTTATTTTCCTGGGCTTCAAAATCACTGCAGCAATGGTGACTGCAGCAATGAAATTAAAAGACGCCTACTCCTTGGAAGGAAAGTTATGACCAACCTAGACAGCATATTAAAAAGCAGAGACATTACTTTGCCAACAAAGGTCTATCTAGTCAAGGCTATGGTTTTTCCAGTAGTCATGTATGGATGTGAGAGTTGGACTATAAAGAAGACTGAGCACCGAAGAATTGATGCTTTTGAATTGTGATGTTGGAGAAGACTCTTGAGAGTCCCTTGGACTGCAAGGAGATCCAACCAGTTCATCCTAAAGGTGTTCATTGGAAGGACTGATGTTGAAGCTGAAACTCCAATACTTTGGCCACCTCATGCAAAGAGCTACCTCACTGAAAAAGACCCTGATGCTGGGAAAGATTGAGGGCAGGAGGAGAAGGGGATGACAGAGGATGAGGTGGCTGGATGGCATCATCGACTTGATGGCTCTGGGTTTGGGTGGACTCCGGGAGTTGGTGATGGACAGGGAGGCCTGGTGTGCTGTGGTTCATGGGGTCACAAAGAATCTGACAAGACTGAATGACTGAACTGAACTGAACTAGGGAAATGTTACTTCCTTGGTATCTTCCTCATCAAATACATAAAATGATTAAGCTTTTGTGATGGGAGATACAGAAGACAACATTCTCTATTTGGAATATCCAGGTTTATTCCTAATCTCTGAAACATATGTTTTTACTGAAAATACAAGTATACAAATAAAAATAATCATATATGGACAAATCAAAGTTGTTTTCAGTAATATCCAGAGTAGTTTATAGAAGAATTCTGAGATAAAGAAATAAGATCTGCTGTCGAAATCATGCAGTTAATAATATAGATAAATATAGGTAATGGAAGAGACTATTATTTTTCCTGGACATTCATTTTATATGCTAATAATTATGAAGCAATCAATAATAGATGTTTATTTACACAAATGACTCAATGACAAAAGTTGTAGGAATGTATATATCTAAACACCTAAACCAAACTTTTACCATGTCAAATTATCTTTCTTCAACTTCAACAATTTAACACAGAAACTCTCTCGAATACACACTGTAAAAAAAAATTAATAAAGTTCAATTAGAAAACCATTAGAAGTCAGCCTATGAATGCAATAATGTTTAGTTGTATTAGCTATTATGAAAGTGAAATATATTTGCAAAGGAAAAGATGCTCAATAATAAAAAACCTGTGTATTCCATACATCTTTCCTAAAACAATATTTAAAAGATTAGAAAAGTGAGGTTAAAGTTTATTGATAAAAATAGAACAAAAGAGAATTACAACATATCTAAAAGGAAATCCAGTTTTTAAATTTAAATTTTTTTACATACCAATTCTCTTTGTGTTTTTCAGTGCTAAACCGGTCTCCCAAAATACTTAAAATTTTGAATATTTTTTAAGAAGATATATACACAGATTTATTCAGACAAAATCATCTCTGCTCAGTAATTAATACTTTTGTCATCATGCTGAAAAGAGCACACTGATATTCCACCCTTCTCTGAATGGATCTCTCTCAACTCAACATACAATTTTTCTCTCAGATCATTTTATGGCAACTTTCTGCATGCTTTGATTAGCACTTTGTTTTTCTTCAAGTTTTTTTTTTATTACTGTATTAAATTTCCCCATTACTAAATGAACAATCTAGAAGAAATAGATTGTTTTAAGAAAGAAATACTTAGAAAGGTACATAAATAAATACATATTTATGTATTGAATGCTTTTCTAAGTTATCACCCAAAATGCAATAAAATAAAATCAACACTTGACCCATGGAGTATTTATGCTTTCTGTGCTCTGTAGGATGATATCTAAAATTTGTGAATTATTCTCCAGAGGATAGGAAATCTAAGAACACCAATTGCAAAGATGAAACATTTATTATTCAAATGTTCTCCCCAGGCACTAAATATTTCTAACAGTAAAATTATATATTAAAAAGATGTATCTTTAACTACGTCCCCAGAGATCTCAATATAGGTATCTCCAATAAGCATTTTTCATCCACACACTCATGTTTTGAAATCTCAAACGCATAGGTAGGATCTGGAAGCAGGAAAGGAAAAGATTGTTTACACTGATAACAAGAAGTAACAATATAAGATAATTAGCCTATCCAGGAAACATTATACCTCAGTATAAATGCAGTATCATTAATTCTCCTGACACACCTAACATTTCATGTCGTATATGACCTCAGTTTTTGTTTTTCAAGAACTGTCTTTTCTCCAAATAGTCTTTGTGATATTGTTTATTTGATCTTCAACTAAAGGCATAACTAAGCATTCTCCATTTCTATAGTTTTAAATCCTTTATGCATGTTTATACCTGGCCAACCATGCAATCTGTTGTGGCCATATGCCTAAATTCTATCCAAAGGATGTAAATGGAGATATCTGTGCAACTTCCAGGGATCATACTCTGAAAAATGGAATTTTCGCTGCTCTTCCTCTTTATCTCCCTTACTGCTGAAACGCAGATGTGATGGCAAGCCATTTGGAGCCATGACTATGATGAATTACAGTAGAAATGACGAATAAACAAGATAGAGCACTCATAGGTTCCTGACAGGACTATAGACCATGCCAACATAAAGACAGAATCACGTCATGCCGGAGTTTTAGTGTACCAGCTGAGAGGTAACAGGCAGGAAAACTCCGAGCCCCCAAAAGGAGAAAATAGGCTGCAAGTGTCAGACATTTTTTATCTCTCTCTTAAGCAGCAGGAGGAGATAGACTACAAGTGCCAGATTTTTTCCCCTTCTCTATACAAACTTAAAAGGAAGTACTTTTAAAAATTCTGTGGTGCCATGACAACACTGGTTCCACCGGAACTTAACTTTCCTCAAACCTTGAGCTAACCAATGCGTTTTCCTTATGGAAATGCTTTTCTTAAGCTATGTTAATGAACTAGGTATTTACCCTAGACACCAGACCACCTGACCTGCCACTTGAGAAATCTGTATGCAGGTCAGGAAGCAACAGTTACAACTGGACATGGAACAACAGACTGGTTCCAAATAGGAAAAGAAGTAGGTCAAGGGTGTATATTATCACCCTGCTTATTTAACTTATATGCAGAGTACATCATGAGAAATGCTGGGCTAGAGGAAATACAAGCTGGAATCAAGATTGCTGGTGAGAGAGTCATTTCCTAGGCAGGTTGATAAGAAGTCTAGGGGTCCCCAAGGAGAGAGGGGTCTGGAATTCTCAAGGAGGAGAAAAGGACAAACATTTTTTTTCCTCTGCATTCCTTAGTCTTAGTCAATTACACAACTCAGTTTAAACTTTATACTAGGGATTATACAACAACAATGTATCCAGCTGGAGGGCAGTTTCTCCTTCCTGAAAAAACCTTCTGGCTAATCCTGTTATCTTAAAATGTAAATGATGAGAGTAGATCTAGTGAGGTCTTAACCTCCAGACATTCTTTTGATTCAGTGTAACAACTAATTAGCGAGTATATAACTTCATTGCTAACACTAGCAAGGGGGTACTCCTTCTGCCCCCTTCTGATATCTATGTCAGAAGATTTTGCTATCTCTTTTATACTTTAATAAAACTTGATTACATAAAAGCTCTGAGTGATCAAGCCTTATCACTGGCCCTGGATTGAATTCTCCTCAAGAGGCCAAGAATCCCAGCATCTCTCATGGCTCAGCAATAACCTTTCACAGCCTGACTATTAAAGATAGAAATAAATTATTTTTTGCTTTACATGCTATGCTATTTTTCTCATACTAAATAAAATATATATATTTAAAACCTGTTTACTTGGACTGATATTTCATATTTGTTTAATTTGTTTACTATGCCCATGTGTCTTCTCTCATGATCCTTTATTTTTCTGCTTATAATTAATGGTTATGTATACCTTTAATCCTTACAGACAAGTTTGGCCTTGGAGTACAAAATGAAGCAGGACAAAGGCTAACAGAGCTTTGCCAAGGGAACACACTGGTTATATCAAACACCCTCTTCCAACAACACAAAAGACAACTCTACACATGAACATCACCAGATGTTTAATACCAAAATCAGATTGATTATATTTTTTGCAGCCAAAGATGGAAAGGCTCTATACAGTCAGCAAAAACAAGACCTGGAGCTGCCTCATATCATCATATCATCAGTTATATGCTCATATCATCAGTTCCTTGTTGTAATATTCAAATTTAAATTGAAGAAGGTAGGGAAAACCACTAGACCATTCAGGTATGACCTAAATCAAATCTCTTATGATTACTCAATGGAAGTAATGAATAGACTCAAGGGATTAGATCTGTTAGGGTGCCTGAAGATCTATGGACAGAGGTTCATAACATTGTAAAGGAGGTGGTGACCAAAACCATCCCCAAGAAAAAGAAATGCAAGAAGGCAAAATAGTTGTTTGAGGAGGCCTTACAAATAGCTGAGTAAAGAGAATTGAAAGGCAAAGGGAAAGATATACCCAACTGAATGCAGATTTCCAAAGAATAGCAAGGGTATATAAGAAAGCCTTTTTAAGTAAACAATGAAAAGAAATAGAGGAAAACTATAGAATGTGAATGACTAGAGATCTCTTTAAGAAAATTGGAGATATCAAGGGAACATTTCATGCAAAGATGGGCACAATAAAGGACAAAAAATGGCAAAGATCTAACAGAAGCAGAAGATATTAACAAGAGGTAGCAAGAATATACAGAAGAACCGGATAAAAGAGCTCTTAATGACTCAGATAACCACAGTCCTGTGGTCAGTCACCTGGAGCCAGACAGTCTGTGTGTGGCTCAAGTGGGCCTTAGAAAGCATTACCACAAACAAAACTAGTGGAGGTGATGGGATTTCAGCTGAGCTATTTCAAATCTTAAAAGATGATGCTTTTAAAGTGCTGCACTCATTATGCCAGCAAATTTGGAAAACTCTGCAGTGGACACAGGACTGGAAAAGGTCATTTTTCATACTAATCCTGAAGAGAAGCAATGTCAATATTCAAACTACCTTAAAATTGCATTCATTTCACATGCTAGTAAGATTATGCTCAATATCCCACAGAAAATGGCTTCAACAGTACTTGAACTGAGAATTCCAGATGTGCAAGCTGGATTTAGAAAAATCAGAGGAACCATGGATTAAATTGCCAACACACACTTGATCATAGAAAAAACAAGACAATTCCAGAAAAACATCGATTTTTGCTTCATTGACTATGCTAAAGCCTTTGACTGTGTGGATCACAATAAACTGTGGAAAATTCTTAGAGATGAAATACCAGACCCCCTGGAATGGAATACTTGCCTCCTGAGAAACCTGTATGTAGTTCAAGTAGAAACATTTAGAACTGGACATGGAACAATGGACTGGTTCAAAATTCAGAAAGGAGTATGCCAAAGCTGTATATTGTCACTATGGTTTTTTAACTTATATGCAGAGCACATCATATGAAATGCTGCATTGGATGACTCACAAGCTGGAATCAAGATTTCCAGGAGAAATATCTGCAACCTCAGATATGCAAATGATACCACTTTAATGGCAGAAAGCAAAGAGGAACCAAAGAGCCTCTTGATGAAAGAGAAAGAGGAGTGAAAAAGATGGCTTAAAACTCAACATTCAAAAAACTAAGATTATGGCATTGGGTCCCATCACTTCATGGCAAATAGATAGGGAAAATGTGGAAGCAGTAACAGACTTTATTTTCTTGGTCTCCAAAATCATTGTGGAAGGTGAGTGCAGTCATTAAATTAAAAGACATTCGCTCCTTGGAAGAAAAGCTATGAGAAACCTAGATAGAAGAGACATCACTTTGCTAACAAAAATCCATATAGTCAAAACTATAGCTTTCCAGTAGTCATGTATGGATGTGAGTACTGAATCATAAAGAAGGCAAAATGTCAAAGAATTGATGCTTTCAAACTATGTTGCTGGAGAAGATTCTTGAGGGTCCCTTGGTCAGCAAGGAAATCAAACCTGTCAGTCCTAAAGGAAATCAACCCTGAATATTCATTGAAAAGACTGATGCTGAAACTGAAACTCCAATTCTTTGGGCACCTGATGTGAAGAGCTGACTGACTGGCAAAAAGCCTGATGCTGGGAAAGACTGAAGGCAGGAGGAGAAGGGAATGACAGAGGATGAGATGATTAGATAGTATCACTGACTCAATGGGCATGGGTTTCAGCAAGCTCCAAGATAATGAAGAACAGGGAAGCTTGGCATGCTGCATTCCAAAGAGTCGGACACAACTGAGCAACTGAAGAATAGCCAGCTCTCACAGTTTTCTCATATTTTCTAGTTCCTTGTTACAATTATCACTCTGTTCATCTATTCTTTTCCCTAGTTGAGTTAGCACTTTCATTACTAATATTTTGAACTTTTAATCTGTTGTTTATTTTCATTTCACTAGTTGTTTGTTCAAATTTCTTTTTTTGTTTGATTTGAAACAAATCACTCCATCTTCTTATTGCTTAAATTTCTGCCTTTATGAAATTCAGTGAAACAGTCATATCTATCCCTGTCTTGAAGGCTGTCTTGTGTGGGTGCATCACTATACAGTGTGTGTGTGCCTAGTGACTTTGGTCAGAGATCTGGATCAGAAGGGAGCACAAATCTTATCTTCTCCTGGAGTGTGCTGGCGGCTATCAACTTGTTGGGATGGCAGTTGGAGATGAAGGGGGTAGAGTCAGAGCCAGATGTGAGCTGGGGCTTTTTCTATGGTCAGAGGCCAACAGAGTCCCATCAGGGAAATGGACTCTCCCTTGGTGCTGAAGGAGAAGCACTGAGGGTCAGGTTATATCTGATTTCCCATTCCCTTTAACTGTGTGCTCTCCCTGCCTCTCATCATCAACACCTTTATCCAAAAGGGGCTAGAGTTGTCATAAGAGGGGCCAGAATGGGCACCTGTTTCAGGCCAGGGTGTGTTCTAGGGTGGCTCTGGCACACCAGTATTTAAGACTGGACCTAATATACTACCTCTGTGAGTATCACTGGCAAAGACCATCCCTACCTGTTGGGAGGGAGCCATTCTGGAACTACTGCCAGATGACAAAGTCAGGGCACCACTCAAGAAGAAACTGCACAGCGGTTTCTCTCCAGGATTGGAATCTTCACTCCTTTCTGTTTCTAGGCTTTTGGTGTGGCTAGCTGTGTTTCTTTCTTTGTCTGCAGGATTTGAGGGGGCTTCTGTAGTGAGTTTATGAGAGTCCAGGGAAAAGAAAAATGATCCTCTGTCCCAAAGAAATATTCCCAAAATGATTAACCCTACTGAGGCCCCTGGCTGATGGGTCCCTATTCCTCAGATGCTGGGAGCTGTCAGGATGCGCCCTTGCTCGGATGACAAGGTCACGAGACTAAGAAAGAAATTGCAAAGCTGACTTTCTTTATGGGGCATCCCGGGCTAGGCCCCCCTTGGTATTTTGCTTTCTTTAGATAAATATACAAGAGTGGAATGGCTGGATAGTATGGTAGTTCTATTTTTAATTTTTGAGTAATCTCCATGATGTTCTCCACAATGACCACATCAATTTAAATTCACATCAACAGAGCACAAGAGCTGCCTTTTCCCCACATTCTCACCAACACTTATTATTTACTGTCTTTTTGATGATAGCCATGATGATAGGTTTGACATAGTATCTCATAGTGGTTTTGATTGGCTTTTTCCTGGTGATTAGTGATGTTGAGCATCTTTTCATGTGCCCGTTGGCCATCTGCATGTCTTTTTTGGGAAAAAAAAATGTCTATTCAGGTCCTCTGCCCAATTTTTAATTGAGTTGTTTGCTAGGGAATGGCAACCCAGTCCAGTATTCTTACCTGGAGAATCTCATGGACAGAGGAACCTGGTGGGCTAAAGTCCATAGGGTCACAAGGAGTTGGACATGACTGAAGTGACTTAGCCATCATGCACTGTTTCTGGGCTTTCTATTCTGCTCCATTGGTCTCTCTCTCTCTTTTTTTTTTTCTTTGCAAGATGATACTGATTTGATGACTGTAACTTTATAGCATGATCTGAAGTAAGGGAGTATGATATCTCCAGCACTGTTCTTTCTTCTGAAAATTTCATTGACTATTTGGGATTTATTGTGAATTCATAAAATTTTAGGATTATTTGTTCTAGTTTTGTGAAAAATGTCATAGGGATCTTAAAAGGGATTTCATTAAATCTATAGATAACTTTGGGTAGTGTGGATATATTAGCAACATAATTAATTTTTTTAATCCATAAACACAGGATATCATTCCATATATTTGTAACATACTCAATGCCTTTGATCAATGTTTTATACTTTCAGAATAGAAATATTTCACATCCCTGGTTAAATTTCTTCTTGAGCAATTTATTCTTTTTGATGCAATTATTAATAGGATTATTTTCTTGATTTTGCTTTCTAATAGCTTCACTGAGCTATTTTTTGCTCTTATGCACAATGATAATAATATTTATATCACACTATTGTTTCAAAAATTATATGATTTACATAAAACACCTACCAGTTTCTGTCATTTACTGAGTAGTCAATAAACTGAAGTCTTATCTTTAATACCATATTTGTTGTTCAGTCTACTTCAGTAGAGCTGAAAAGGTGAAAGCTTTTAAGGATAAATTATTTTAGCATTTCACATGAAAACCTTCTCAAGAAACAAGTTGCCCTTCTATTTAAAAGTTGTGTTAGAGATCCAATGTAATAAAAAACAAACAAAAAAGTGGTAGAAAATTCTCTGAGGATTCAGGATTCAGAAGTGATGATATTGGCATGAATAGAAATAATCAAATTGATATTTCATAGACAAACTGAAATAATGAACATGACAGATAATGTAACTTTAATCTATCTTGGTACAGAAACAAATAGGAATTGGGATATTTTAGTTTAAAATTTCTGGATCTTTATCAAGAGTTTCAGTACATGCTCTATGTTAAATACAGAGTAGATGATAGATCCTTAAAATATATATAATATTTCAGAATAGCTCAGTGATAAAGTAGTGGTTTAACTTGAACAATATGTTTTTAAAGGAAATTCCTTCCAAATAGCACAAAACAGAATCAAAATTACTTAGGAATTTAGAGAGCCTTAAGTCTTATTTTGTCACCCTGCTTATTGCTTATTATTAATTTATATTGTCACCCTGCTTATTTAACTTATATGCAGAGTACATCATGAGGAAACACTGAGCTGGAGAAAGCACAAGCTGGAATCAAGATTGCTGGGAGAAATATCAATAATCTCAAATATGCAGATGATACCAGACTTATGGCAGAAAGTGAAGAAGAACTAAAGAACCTCTTGATGAAAGTGAAAGAGGAGAGTGAAAAAGTTGGCTTAAAGCTCAACATTCAGAAAACTAAGATCATGGCATCTGGCCCCATCACTTCATGGGAAATAGATGGGGAAACAGTGGCAACAGTGGCTGACTTTATTTTTCTGGGCTTTAAAATCACTGCAGATGGTGATTGCAGCCATGAAATTAAAAGATGCTTATTCCTTGGAAGGAAAGTTATGATCAACCTAGATAGCATATTAAAAAGCAAGGACATTACTTTGTCAACAAAGGTCTGTCTAGTCAAGGCTATGGTTTTTCCAGTAGTCATGTATGGATGTGAGAGTTGGCCTGTGAAGACAGCTGAGCACCGAAGAATTGATGCTTTTGAACTGTGATGTTGAAGAAGGCTCTTGAGAGTCCCTTGGACTGCAAGGAGATCCAACCAGCTCATCCTAAAGGAGATCAGTCCTGGGTGTTCATTGGAGGGTCTGATGTTGAAGCTGAAACTCTAATCTTTTGGCCACCTGATGTGAAGAGGTGACTCATTTGAAAAACCCTGATGCTGGGAAAGATTGAGGGCAGGAGGAGAAGGGGATGACAAAGGATGAGATGGTTGGATGGCATCACCGACTCGATGAACATGGGTTTGGGTAGACTCTGGCAGTTGGTGATGGACAGGGAGGCCTGCTGTGCTATATGGCTCATGGGGTCGAAAAGAGTCAGCCACGACTGAGCAACTGAACTGAACCTAATTGAAGCCTTATTTTAATTAGATTGTCTCAAAATGTATTATATATATTCTTCAACTTTTGTGTTCTTAACATTCCTAAAAGTTTAATAATGGTTTGGGGTCATTAGCTCTACTTTCACAAAATGGATAAAAATGATACTTAAATTATCACCAAAAATGTAATAATTTGTTTAAATATACATTTTCCCTAAAATTATGTTTAAGATCCAAATAACATTTAAAATATAGTTCATTTTGATATTTTTAAATAGACATATAATATTGTCAGGTCAATTACCTATTATATGTAGTTTTCTTCCTGTCTATCATTCATTTTGCTCATAAGATAGTATTCAAATATACTTTCTTATAAAAAATTAATTTATAAAGAATGTATTAAAAGAATAATAACATTTTAATAAACATTTAAAAATATATATTAGAAAAGGCAGATGAACCAGAGATCAAATTGCCAACATCCGCTGGATTATTGAAAAAGCAAGAGAGTTCCAGAAAAACATCTACTTCTGCTTTATTGACTATGCCAAAGCCTTTGACTGTGTGCATCACAATAAACTGTGGAAAATTCTGAAAGAGATGGGAATATCAGACCATCTGACCTGCCTCTTGAGAAACCTGTATGCAGGTCAGGAGGCAACAGTTAGAACTGGACATGGAACAACAGACTGGTTCCAAATAGGGAAAGCAGTACATCAAGGCAGTGTATTGTCCCCTTGCTTATTTAACTTATACGCAGAGTTCATCATGAGAAATGCTGGGCTGGAAGAAGCACAAACTGGAATCAAGATTGCCGGGAGAAATATCAATAACCTCAGGTATACAGATGACACCAACTTTATGGCAGAAAGTGAAGAGGGACTAAAAAGCCTCTTGATGAAAGTGAAAGAGGAGAGTGAAAAAGTTGGCTTAAAGCTCAACATTCAGAAAACTAAAATAATGGCATCTGGTCCCATCACTTCATGGGAAATAGATGGGGAAATAGTGGAAAAAATGCCAGACTTTATTTTTGGGGGCTCCAAAATCACTGTAGATGGTGATTGCAGCCATGAAATCAAAAGACGCCTACTCCTTGGAAGCAAAGTTTTGACCACCCTGGATAGCATATTGAAAAGCAGAGACATTACTTTGCCAACAAAGGTCTGTCTAGACAAGGCTATGGTTTTTCCAGTAGTCATGTATGGATGTGAGAGTTTGACAGTGAAAAAGGCTGAGGGCCGAAGAATTGATGCCTTTGAACTGTGGTGTTGGAGAAGACTTGAGAGTCCCTTGGACTGCAAGGAGATACAACCAGTCCATCCTAAAGGAGATCAGTCCTGGGTGTTTATTGGAAGGACTGATGTTGAAGCTGAAACTCTAATACTTTAGCCACCTCCTGCGAAGAGTTGACTCATTGGAAAAGACCCTGGTGCTGGGAAGGATTGGGGGCAGGAGGAGAATGGGACAACAGAGGATGAGATGGCTGGATGGCATCACTGTCTCGATGGCCCTGGGTTTGGGTGAACTCCGGGAGGTGGTGATGGACAGGGAGGCCTGGCGTGCTGCGGTTCATGGAATCGCAAAGAGTCAGACAGGACTGAGTGACTGAACTGAACATATTAATTTATGTTATAATTTTCAATTATTTTAAATAGAATGTGCATTAATACATTGGTAGTATGAAAAATATAAATGAGTATTAGATTTAAGTAGGTATTTAGTGATAACAACTAAAATGTAGGAGATAGGAAAAATAAATAAAAAACAGGCCTTGGCAAAGGCTGCCAAAGAAGTTTACAATTATTGATAAACTAGATGTTATAAGGCTGAGACTCTTGAAACAAGTCCAGAGAAAACAGTTCATAGTCTTGAAAACAAGATATGATCCTGGGGTCGGAAAACCAACCCCAGACTGTTTCTCAATGGCATCTCAGAGTCCCATGTTTTACGTATCTGGGGGAAAATCTATATATGAAAATATTAGTCTTAGTTACTGATTTGTAATCAAGCACTTTTTCCAATTAGTCAATGGTTAATGATCATGTTGTTCTTTGGCCCTGAAGGCCTCATGAGTTGTAGTTTAACTTCCCACATATTCTTTCATTCACGGCTGAAAGTATAATAAAGCCGTCCTGGACTCAGTTCGGTACCTTCACCTTGGAGCGGTGTTGGTCCCTTGAGCCTCGCTTTTCTTTCTCTCAATTCTTGTCTCTTGTTTCTCATTCTCTCACTGTATCGCACTTTCAAAAACCCTGCTTGTTGAGCTGGCCTCAACACTAAAAGATAGTAATAACAGGGCATCATAAGTTGCTTTAAATATAGTTCAAATGTAAGGATACTTTTAGGCTTGACTAACTAGAACTGAGAGATAAAGAAACAAATTAAAAATGTGTCTCAATTTCTTTCACATGACAAAGAAGGTGAGATTCAAAATAAATCTCTATAGAAGAATATATGTAAATTTAAGATTCTAGCACAAAATTTGTGTTAAAAAGCTTCAAATAAAAATTAATATTGTAGAAATGAGGAAATATGTATTAGAACTACATTGGATATGCTGTTGTTGATTGATGCCCTTTTGTTTATCTTCTTTACGTATAGTGCAAATCATTTTCATTTCTTTGAGAATGAAACAACTCTGTGTATCATATTCATGAAGGCGTTCTTCACCTGTTGGTTCCTTAAGGTATAAACGAAAGGATTCAAAAGCGGTGCAACAGAGGTGTTGAGCACTGAAATTCCTTTGGAAAAAGATATTCTTTGTTTGACTGAAGGTTTAACATACATAAAGATGCAGCTGCCGTAAGAAAGGAATATCACAATCATGTGAGAAGAACACGTTGAAAAAGCCTTTCTCCTATGACTAACTGAGGGAATTCTTAGAATGGTCAAGGCAATACAGGTATATGATATGATCACCATTACCAGTGTGATCACCAATGTCACCACAGCTGAGATGAATCCCATCATCTCGATTAACTTTGTATCTGAGCAGGAGATTTGTAGGAGGGGAGTGGTGTCGCAATAGAAATGATCAACAATGTTAGAGGCACAGAAGTCAAGGTTTAGGCCATAGAGGAGTGGTGGAAAGATGACAAAGAATCCAGCAAACCAACAGCTGAGGACAAGCTGCATGCAGATTTTACTGTTCATGATGGTTGTGTAATGCAGGGGCTTACAGATGGCAACATAGCGGTCATAGGACATTGCTGCCAGTAAGTAAAATTCAGACGCTCCAAGAAGAAAAGCAAAGAACACTTGAGTCGCACAACTGTTATAGGAGATGGTTTTGTCTCCTGTTGCCATCATAACCAGCAATTTAGGGATGCACGTACTAGTATACGAAATTTCTAAAAAGGAAAAATTTCGAAGGAAAAAGTACATGGGGGTCTTCAGGTGAGTATCTACCAGGGTGAGTGTGATGATAATCAGATTGCCAGTGATGCTTAGCAAGTAGGTGAGTAGTAGGAAGATAAATAAAACAATTTTCATTTGTGGATCACTTGTTAAACCTGCTAGGATAAACACTACCACCCTTGTATGATTTCCCATTCCAGTTTTCTGACAATTGCTCTGTCTGAATAGAAGAAAAAAAAATACATATATATATATGAACCCAATGGAGACATAACGGGTAATCACTATTTAAGGTAAATTTAGCAAAGCAATTTTTCATGTACAGCAAAACAATGCTCATTCATGTTTTAAAAGTGTTTTTTTCAGAGATAGTAATAAATGCATGTGCAAAATATCTGAATAGATTAATTAAAAGTTCAGCTTGCAGTTCTTTTAGAGAATAATCTATTTAACAGTAGTAATTGTTGATAGGTTTTATGTAAGTCAATCAGGGATATAGAGAACTTTTTTAAAGTATAATAAATGTTTTTTCTCTCTTTATATCATGCAAGAGTTTGGATATATGCCATTTCCTGTTCAATAAGTTTTCAGACTAGAGCCAAAATTTTATCTATCATTGAAGCCCAGGCTTCATACACACACACACACACACACACACACACACACACACACACATACAGACACACAATTCATCTTCAATAAACAGAGCTAGTACATCTTTTCCATTTTACTCAATTAACCAAATTCAAATGCCTGATTTTAGACTCATTTATCTTCATAGCTAACCTGATCCAATTTCATATAAATCGATATAAGGCATTGGAAATAGTCTTATTTTCTGTTCTTGGGTTTCCCTGGTGGTCCAGTGGTTGAGAGTTCGCCTTGCAATGAAGGGGACACCAGTTCGGCTTCTGGTTCAAGAGAATCTCATGTGCTGCACAGCAAGTAGGCCCCTGCGTCACAACTACCGAGCCTGCACTCTAGAGCCTGTGCTCTGCAACGAGAAAAGCCACTCAAACGAAAAGCCCGTACAATACAACTATACAGGGTAGACCACCCTTCCAGGAACTAGAGAAAGCCCACATAGTGATGAAGACCCAAAGTAGCCAAAAATGTGTATGTGTTAGTCTCTCAATTGTGTCCAACTCTTTGCGACCCCATGGACTGGCTGCCAGGCTCCTCTGACCATGGGATTCTCCAGGCAAGAATACTGGAGTGGGTTGCTATTCCTTTCTCCAAGGGATCTTCCTGGAGATTCCAGTGATCCAGGGATTCCAGCGATCCAACCCAGGTCTCCCACATTACCATTTAAGCCACTGGGGAAGCCCAGCCAAAAATAACTAGCTAAATAAATAGAATTTTTTTAAAGTCTTATTTTTTTGTTCTGTATAGTATTTCCATCTCCTTAGTCTCCGTTGTAACATATCCTTCCCATTTTTGTATGCCAAAACAAAATCTGCAGGAACAGTCTGTAAAGTCAATGTGTATATTGAGAAACCACAGTTTCCTCTGCCGGTTATGATTCTGAGAATGGATGTGGTAGAATAAAGTGAAAAATAAGGATAAGGGATATAGAAACAAAGACAGAACTATAAATACGGCATCATGAGATTGTATGAAGTGGAGGAAGTTAAGAGAAATATAAATATAATGGTAAAGGTCTATGTAAATCAAGAGAGGTAAGAAAGGTTTTTCAGGGATAGGGTAGTGAGTTTGAAGGAAAAATTAAAGTAAGGTTAAAATATGTAGATATTAAAGGAGGAAATTTTTATGAATGACATTTCTCTCCATCTGCTTGTATTCCTTATACTTACCTTTTTGTTCTCTATCTAAAATACAGACTGAAAACATGAACAATTTTGAGAGCAGCATAGCCTAAAAAAAGATGATTAACAGGTGAATTTCAATACATAATGAACCACATAATAGGGTGACACAAATTTTAAGAGACACATATGTCCCTATTGTAAGGATATTAAGTATCTGGCTAATGTTTAATTAAAGAAATATTGTCTATTTACAACTATTCCACTCACTGGCATATATTGAGTGAGATGGATCATTCAGGTTTGCACAGCCAGTAAAAGTGGACATGAAGATTAATTGAAAATGTGTTCTCTCTAAAGTTGTCTTCTTGGTAGTAAAACATTTTTACGAATAATTAAAGTGTATTGCCAGAATATAGTGCATTGCCTCAAATTCATGTATCAAAACCATACATATTAATATATAGAAATTTATGAATGAAAAGAGATGACTTATTTTTCTTGGACATTCTTTGGACATTCAGAAAATTGTGCAGCAATCTGTTGTTTTTTTTTTTCTCATTTACATAACATCATAATGGCAACAACTGTGGAATGCATATATCTAAATAATCTTATAAGAATTTTGTCATGTTACATCATTCCTTTATCCAGCTTCACCAATCATATCTCACCAATGATTCCCCAACAGAGATTATAAAACATTTACATTATAAACCATTAGAAAGAAGGCCTGTGAATACAGATAGGGTTAGCTGTGTTAGATATCATGAATACCAGCTAAATTACAAAAAAAGATAATAATTTCAAGACTAAATTTTCATTATGTTGCATTACACTTCTTTTACTCCTTTTCCCTAAATCAAAATTTAAAAGTTAACAAAAATAAGGTAAAATAGAACTAATATACACACATATGTATATAAAAGAAAATATTATCTTTACATTTTAAGACATACCAATTCCTTTCATATGTTGAGTCCTAAATCATTCTGCCAAAAACATTTAAAAATCCAACATCTTCTTTACAGCAGACATATGTACATATTCATTCATGTGAAGTATCTTTGCCTCATTATTTAGTTTTTGTCATCATGCTGAACAGTGTACTGGTATTTCATTCCTCTCCAAATGGATTTCATTCTACTTCATAATCTGTGATTATAGTTTGTTACATATATTGCAAAGTTTGAAACAATTTGATTAGAACTTTTAACACAGTTTTTAGGCTACTATTTTAAAGTTCCCATTATATGCTGAATACTTTTCTATGTACTACGCAGAGTGCCATACAAATTAAGAAACTCTTGACGGCTTGTAGTGTTTATGCCTTCAGTGCCCCAAAGGAAAATATCTAAAAATGATGGAGGATTCTCAGGAGGATAAGATTCATGAACACCATTTTCCCAAAGGACAACAAATTTGTATATGATAAAGTGTTCTTTCTAGGCACTAAATAATTTAATACTTTTAATGTATTTCCAAAGAATTAAGTATAATTTGCCTAATATATGATTACCCTCCCACACATTCATGTTTTGAAATCCCAGATACATAGATAAAGATTTGGAAGGAGAAAGAGAAAAGATTATTTTATTTTAGTTAGTAATAAATAGTAAGAATATTAGATGGAGAACATAGCTTGTTATGGAAAACATTGCATCTTAGGCTAAATGCATAGTTATTAACAATTCAGGCATGCCCAAAGAAAAGTTCTTTGTTTTCCAAATAATGTCTGTGGTATCGTCTAGTAGAATGTAAATTAATAGTTCACAATAACTGAGCATTCTCCATTTCTTCACTATTAATAGAATATTCATCTATGTGTACATGCAGCTAGCCTTTCTTACAACTTGTTGTGGTCATTTGACTAAATTCCATTCAAAAGATGCAAATGGAGATACTTTGTGCAACTTTCAGGCATATTCTTTGATAGAAGGGGTTTGTTCTCCTCTTTCTCTCCCCCTCACCTCTCACTGTTCTAATGCAGTTGGGATGGAAGTATTCTGAGCCATTAGTATTCGAAATCTCACTAGGAATGGTGAATCAACAAGACAGCACATACCCAGGTTCCTGAGCCCATCACAGGCTATGTCAGCATAGAAACACAATGACTTAATGAAGAGTTTTCAGGATACCAGACTGAATATTTAAATGAGATAAAAATAAACAGTTTTTAAACCACTGTGATATTTATCTTTCTCATACTCTACCAAATCTAGGATATTACACAAATCTAAGAATGGTATGAAGTTTTATTACACTTAAGAGGCAAACAGGTTAGCCCATCACCATTTCACAAGTATTAACAGAAGAACACAGCCTACTACCAGAGACGGAAATTTTATTATTCACTACATAGGTGAAAGCATGAGCTTCATGTTCTCACGTTTTCCCTTTTCCTCTAACTTCCATGAGAACCCCTAGTGGATGTTGTTTATAATATGCTCCTCTATCAACAATAACCTTAGAGGAACCCCAAGGTTAGTTAATTCTCAACTTTTTAAAGGGAAAATCTGCCTAAATTTGCCCAATTAGAAGACAATGTCTTTACTTTGCTGAAGGAAATGAAAAATCTGTCAAGGCTGTAAAACTTTCTTGAGAAGGCAGTCCAGGACAAGACTTACCACAAGAGGTATAGAAATATATACAAATAAAGCCACCCCTCATTTCTAAACCATTTTGACTTCTGTTGAGATTTCTGCTAAGTATATCATTCTGTTGAGCTCTCTGATTAAACTGGAGGACTTTTCTCTCACTCCAAAGGTGCAAGTGACAAATACTTCAGAAGAGTCAGCCCAATGCTCAGTCTTCACACAAGAAATCCAAGGAGGGAGGGGGTTCTGGAGGGGGAGCATATGCAAACCCAGGGCAGTTTCATGTCATTGTATGGGAAAACCAACACAATAAAGTAAAGAAAACTAAAAAAAAAAAAAAAAAAAAAATACAAACCCAAATGTGCGTGAGGTTTCTTAGAAAGAAAGAAAGTGTTTACAATTTTGCTGCAAGAGGTACCAAATTAAAATCTTATTTTACCAGCATAGCCTTCCACCTGGCTGGTAAGCCTCAGGGTTCCAACCCTGTAACTTGGTTTTGGATGGAATGTTTTAATTCAGTCTGTCCTGTTTAATTTAAACCAATTTAATCCTAAATTAATCCAATCTGTCCTGTTTGGTCATGCCATCAGACATGTGGTATTTTTCACCCTTACTGGCTGAGAGCAGGAAACGCATCAAGAAATATTTCACCTTAGGATGAGGAGGGTGGGTGGGGGCTGCTAGTGACTTCCCCTATCTTGTCTTTTATCTTGATAACCTTTCTGATTGAGGATGGCAGAACTAACTGTCATGTAAACTTAAGTTGTTTGCAACTGTTCAAGAGATCTGCAGTGGGGTGTTTTTCTTCTGGAGGGAGGCTTCAGGGATAGTTTTACTAACAAAGATCATAAATGTTTGTCCCAATTCATGCTTGCTAAGGTCTAAGGTATTTTCTCACTAAATGCCAGGTTATTCTGTCCCTGCACTTCCAGAAAAGGTGCTCCATTTCAGCTGGTATAATTTCATCAGTGATTCCAACATCCCCTACTCACACTCTGGAAGTGTCAAGTGACTGAATGACAAGTACCATTTAATGAAACTTAAACAGAATTGGAAAAGGTCAGTTATCATTCCAATCCCAAAGAAAGGCAATGCCAAAGAATGCTCAAACTACCACAAAATTGCCCTGATCTCACATGTTAGTAAATTAATGCTCAAAATTCTCCAAGCTAGGCTTCAACAGTACGTGAACTTTGAACGTCCAGATGTTCAAGCCAGATTTAGAAAAGGCAGAGCAACCAAAGATCAAATTGCCAACATCTGCTGGACAATTGAAAAAGCAAGAGAGCTCCAGAAAAGCATCTACTTCTGCTTTATTGACTATGCCCAAAGCCTTTGACTGTGTGGATCACAACAAATTCTGGAAAATTCTGAAAGAGATGGGCATACCAGACCACCTGACCTGCCTCTTGAGAAATCTGCATGTAGGTCAGGAAGCAACAGTTAGAACTGGACATGGAACAACAGACTGGTTCCAAATAGGGAAAGAAGCACATCAAGGCTGTATATTTTCACCCTGCTTATTCAACTTATATGCAGAGTTCATCATGAGAAACGCTGGGCTGGATGAAGCACAAGCTGAAATCAAGATTTCAGGGAGAAATATCAATAACCTTAGATATGCAGATGACACCACCCTTATGTCAGAAAGTGAAGAAGAACTAAAGAGCCTCTTGATGAAAGTGAAAGAGAAGAGTGAAAAGGCTGGCTTAAAACTCAACATTCAGAACACTAAGTTCATGGCATCTGTTCTCATCATTTCATGGGAAATAGATGGGGAAACAGTGGAAATAGTGGCTGACTTTATTTTGGGGGGCCTCAAAATCACTGCATATGGTGACTATAGCCATGAACTTAAAAGACGCTTGCTCCTTGGAAAAGTTATGACCAACCTAGACAGCATATTAAAAATCAGAGACATTACTTTGCCAACAAAGGTCTGTCCAGTCAAAGTTATGGTTTTTCCAGAGGCCATGTATGGATGTGAGAGTTGGACTATAAAGAAGGCTGAGCACTGAAGAATTAATGCTTTTGAACTATAGTGTTGGAGAAGACTCTTGAGAGTCCCTTGGACTACAAAGAGACTCAACCAATTCATCCTAAAGGAAATCAGTCCTGAATATTTACTGGAAGGACTGATGCTGAAGCTGAAACTCCAATACTTTGGCCATCTGATGCAAAGAACTGACTCATTTGAAAAGACCTTGATGCTGGGAAAGATTGAAGGCAGGAGGAGAAGGGGATGACAGAGGATGAGATGGTTGGATGGTATTACTGACTCAATGGACATGAGTTTGAGTAAACTCTGGGAGTTGGTGTTGGACAGGGAGGCCTGATGTGCTGTAGTCTATGTGGTCACAGAGAGGTAGACATGACTGAGCTACTGAAGTTAACTGAACTGGACCAGAATTAAGTGCTAATCCATCAGGCCCTCCCTTGCGATGATGTTACCACTTGGAAGGTTTGCAACCAGACAGATTGGGGGATATAGTTAGGGGAAAGTAAAATGTCATTCCCAAGAATAATCTAGATGGAATCTTGGGTTTTCCAAGTAGATGTGTGTATCTCTCCACCCCCAACCCCCTTATTCTGATTACTACCAGGAAGAAATGAAAGGAGATAATTCCCTTCTGGGAACAGTTGGATTCAATGACAATATCCCATAGCTAGGTGCCAGGAATCAGGGAGAGATGAGAGAGATGAAATCTGACTTATGCTCAGCAGTTTGCACAATAAATGTTGTCAAATTGCAGTTTCTCTGAAGAGCTGAACACTTGACAGAGATTAGTATCAAGAACCAGAATCATGTAGATGTAACCAACTGATACCTAACTTGAAATATTGGTAAAATATGCAGAAATGTTGAATAAACATTTTTCAAAAAAGGCACATAGATGGACAATAGACACATGAAAAGATAACTCAAAATTGTAATCATTGGAGAAATGCAAACCAATACCACAATGAGATATCAATTCACACCTTTTAGAATGACTATTATAAAAAAGACAACAAAAAACAAGTGATGTGGAGAAAGAACAATTGTGAATTATTGATGAGAATGTAAATGATGTAGCCACTATGGGAAATACTATAAAGTACATAAAGAAATTAAAAATGGAACTACAATATGATCTAGAAATTTCACTTCTTGATATTTATCTGAAGAAAATTAAAACTCTTATTCAAAAAGATATAAGGGTCCCTATGATTACTACAGCATAATTTACTATGACCAAGATATGACCATCATGGATGAATGGATATTCAAAACTTAATGAAGAGGCTGTTTTTTCTCCATCGTACCTTCTTCCTTCCTTTGTGCGTGTATGCCTGCAGTCTAAGTCACTTCAGTCACATCCAACTCATTGTGATTCCATGGACTGTAGCCCACCAGCCTCCTCTGTCCATGGAATTCTCCAGGCAAGAATACTGCAGTGGGTTGTCATGCCCTCCTCCAGGGGAACTTCCCAACCCCAGAATAGAACCCGCATCTCTTATGTCTCCTGCATTGGCAAGCAGGTCTTTTATCAGTAGTGTTACCTGAGAAGCCCTCTTCCTTCCTTTGTTGTAAACTAATTGCCTATAGATGGGTTAGTTTATTTCTGGGCTCTTTATCCAGTTCCATTGATCTATGTGTCTGCTTTTGTGTCCATAGCATGTTGTTTTCTTTACTGTGGCTTTGAAGTATAGTCTGAAATATGGAAGAGTTATACCTCCAGCTTTGTTCTTTTTCTCAGGATTATTTTGCAATTCTGGGTCTTTTTGGGGTCCATATAAATGTTAAGATTATTTGTCCTAGTTCTGTGAAAAATATGGATATTTTGATTTTGTTGTTCAATTGCTCAGTCATGTTCAACTTTTCATGACCCCATGAATTGCAGCATGCCAGGTTTCCCTGTTCTTCATTGTCTCTTGGAGTTTGCTCAGACTCATGAAAATTGAGTGAATGCCATCCAGCTAACTCATCCTCTGCTGCCCCCTTCTCCCCATGCCCTCAATCTTTCCCAGCATCACGGTCTTTTCCAATGCTTTGCATCAGGTGGCCAAAGTATTGGAACTTCAGTTTCAGCATCGGTCCTTCCAAAGAATATTCAGGGTTGACTTCCTTTAAGGTTGACTGGTTTGATCTTGCTGTCCAAGGGACTCTCAAGAGTCTTCTCCACACCACAGTTTGAAAATATCAGTTCTTTGGTGCTCAGCATTCTTTATGGTCCAACTCTCACATCTGTACATGCTACTGGAAAAACTATAGCTTTGACTACATGGACCTTTGTCAGCAAAGTAATGTCTCTGCTTTTTAATATGCTGTCTAGGTTTTCATAGCTTTTCTTCCAAAGAGCAAGTGTCTTTTTAATTTCATGGCTACAGTGACCATCCTCAGTGATTTTGGACCCAAGAAAATAAAGTCTCTCACTGTTTCCATTGTTTCCCCCATCTGTTTGCCATGAAGTGATGGGACCCAATGCCATGATCTTAGTGTTTTGAATGCTGAGTTTCAAGCCAACTTTTTCACTCTCTTCTTTCACCTTCATCAAGAGGCTCTTTAGTTCTTCTTCAGTTTCTGCCATAAGGGTGATGTTATTGGCATATCTGAGGTTATTGATATTTCTCCTGGTAATCTTGATTCCAGCTTGTGATTCATTCAGCCCATCATTTGCAAGATGTACTCTGCATATAAGTTAAATAAGCAGGGTGACAATATATAGACTTGATGTACTCCTTTCCTGATTTTGAACCAGTTGGGTGCTCCATGCCCGGTACTAACTTGCTTCTTGACCTGCTTACAGGTTTCTCAGGAGGCAAGTAAGGTGGTCTGCTATTCCCATCTCTTTTCAGAATTTTCCACAGTTTGTTGTGATCCACAACATATTAAGGCTTTAGCATATTCAAGGGAGCAGATGTCTTTCTGAAATTCCATTGCTTTTTCTCTGATCCAACAGCTGCTGGCATTTTGATTCCTGGTTCCTCTGCCTTTTCTAAATCCAGCTTGTACATATGGAAATTCTCAGTTCACATACTGTTGAAACCTAGCTTGAAGGATTTATATGATAGTAAGCAAAATGAGTGCTATTATGCAGTAGTTTAAACACTCGTTGGCATTGCCCTTCTTTGGGACTGGAATGAAAACTGACCTATTTTAATAGGGAATCACTGAATCTGGGTACTATGGTCACTTTCACAATATTAACTATTCTAATTCAGTGAGTTATTTAAGCTTTAAATAGGTTACAGATTGTTATTCATAAGTGAGTATGATAATGCCTGTCTTATAATAATAGCCAATGAAGCAACAGACAAACAATTAATCTCAAAAATATACAAGCAACTCCTGCAGCTCCATTCTAGAAAAATAAACGACCCAATCAAAAAGTGGGCCAAAGAACTTAACACACATTTCTCCAAAGAAGACATAAAAATGGCTCACAAACACATGAAAAGATGCTCAACATCACTCATTATCAGAGAAATGCAAATCAAAACCACAATAAGGTATCACTTTACACCAGTCAGAATGGCTGCCATTCAAAAATCTACAAGAAATAAATGCTGGAGAGGATGTGGAGAAAAAGGAACTCTCTTACACTGTTGGTGGGAATGCAAACTAGTACAGCCACTATGGAAAACAGTGTGGAGATTCCTTAAAAAACTGCAAATAGACCTGCCATATGACCCAGCAATCCCACTGCTGGGCATACACACCAAAGAAACCAGAATTGAAAGAGACACATGTACCCCAATGTTCATTGCCGCATTGTTTACAATAGCCAGGACATGGAAGCAACCTAGATGCCCATCAACTGACGAATGGATAAGAAAGCTGTGGTACATATACACAATGGAATATTACTCAGCATTAAAAAAAAAATTCATTTGAATCAGTTCTACTCAGGTGGACGGAACTGGAGCCTATTATCCAGAGTGAAGTAAGCCAGAAGGAAAAACAACAATACAGTATACTAACGCATATATATGGAATTTAGAAAGACGGTAACGAGAACCCAGCATGCGAGACATCAAAAGGAACGCAGATGTATAGAACAGACTTGTGGACTCTGTGGATGAGGGCAAGGGTGGGATGATATGGGAGAATGGCATTGAAACATGTTAATTATCATATGTGTAATCAATCGCCAGCCCAGGATTGATGTTCGGAGCTGGTGCACGGAGATTTCCCGGGGGGAGGGAGGAGGGAGGGGGGTTCTGGAGGGGGAGCATATGTAAACCCATGGCAATATCATGTCGTTGTTTGGCAAAACTAATTTAAAAAAACAGTAAAAAAAATACCTGTCTTATGCTGTTTTCAAGAAGCAGGCTAATACATTTCACAAACCTGGCCACTGTAAGCAATTAGTTAATGTTAGCAATAATTTCTCTGGTTATTGCAAGGCAGTAATGCATTAACTTCTTCAATCTGTTTCTAAGAATGTACCAGAATTCCAAGTCTGGTTGAAAATTTGAAACTATCAATATGTGGAGTTAAAGAAATGCATTAAATTGGTTTGTTCCAAATTTCTATTCAGAATTCAAAATTGGAATCCACTACAGAAGAGCTGATTAGGTGATCAAATCTAGGTGCATAGAATACTTACCAAACTGAATCTCTACATTTCTGAACAGTGGAAAAGGATATGGAAACTTGAAGTCCCACTTTGTCTTCCTCTGAGGGAATTTTTAAAGGAAATCAACAGAGTCTCCAAATCAAAGTTGCTCAGTCGTGTCCAACTCTTTGCGAACCCATTAACCTCAGCACACCAGGCATCCCTGTCCATCACCAACTCCCAGAGTCCACCCAAACCCATGTCCATCCAGTCAGTGATGCCATCCAACCATCTCATCCTCTGTCGTCTCCTTCTCCTCCCACCGTCAATTTTTCCCAGCATCAGGGTCTTCTCAAATGAGTCAGCTCTTCGCATCAGGTGGTCAAAGTATTGGAGCTTCAGCTTCAAAATCAGTCCATCCAATGAACACCCAGGATTGATCTCCTTTAGGATGGACTGGTTGGATCTCCTTGCAGTCCAAGGGACTCTCAGGAGTCTACTACAACACCACAGTTCAAAAGCATCAATTATTCGGTGCTCAGTCTTCTTTATACTCCAATTCTCACATCCATACATGACCACTGGAAAAACTATAGCCTTGACTATTCAGAACTTTGTTGGCAAATTAATGTCTCTGCTTTTTAATATGCTGTCTAGGTTGGTCATAACTATCCTTTCAAGGAGTAAGCATCTTTTAATTTCATGGCTGCAATCACCATCTGCAGTGATTTTGGAGCCCCGCAATATAAAGTCAGCCACTGTTTCCACTGTTTCCCCATTTATTTGCCATGAAATAATGGGACCAGATGCCATGATCTTAGTTTTCCCAATGTTGAGCTTTAAGCCAACTTTTTCACACTCTTCTTTCACTTTCATCAAGAGGTTCTTTAGTTCTTCTTCACTTTCTGCCTTAAGGGTGGTGTTATCTGCATATCTGAGGTTATTGATATTTCTCCCAGCAATCTTGATTTCAGCTTGTGCTTCATCCAGTCCAACATTTCTCATGATGTACTCTGCATATAAGTTGAATAAGCAGGGTGAAAATATACAGCCTTAATGTATTCCTTTTCCTATTTGAAACCAGTCTGTTGTTCCATGTCCAGTTCTAACTGTTGCTTCCTGACCTACATACAGATTTCTCAAGAGGCAGGTCAGGTGGTCTGGTATGCCCGTCTCTTTCAGAATTTTCCACAGTTTACTGTGATCCACACAGTCAAAGCCTTTAGCTTGGTCAATAAAGCAGAAATAGATGTTTTTCTGGAACTCTCTTGCTTTTTTGATGTTCCAGCAGATGTCGGCAATTTGATCTCTGGTTCCTCCGCCTTTTCTAAAAACAGCTTGAACGTCCGAAAGTTCATGGTTCACGTATTGCTGAAGCCTGGCTTGGAGAATTTTAAGCATTGCTTTATTAGCGTGTGAGATGAGTGCAATTGTGTGGTAGTTTAAGCATTCTTTGGCATTGCCTTTCTTTGGGATTGGAATGAAAACTGACCTTTTCCAGTCCTGTGGTCACTGCTGAGTTTTCCAAATTTGCTGGCATATTGAGTGCAATGCTTTCAGAACATAGTCTTTCAGGATTTGAAATAGCTCAACTGGATTTCCATCACCTCCTCTAGCTTTGTTTGTAGTGATGCTTCCTAAGGCCCAGTTAACTTCACATTCCAGGATGTCTGGCTCTAGGTCAGTGATCACACTATCATGATTATCTGGGTCATTAAGATCTTTTTTGTACAGTTCTTCTGTGTATTCTTGCCACCTCTGCTTAATATCTTCTGCTTCTGTAGGTCCATACCATTTCTCTCCTTTATCGAGCTCATCTTTGCATGAAATGTTCCCTTGGTGTCTGTAATTTTCTTGAAGAGATCTCTAGTCTTTTTCATGCTATTGTTTTCCTCTATTTCTTTGCATTGATTGCTGGGGTAGGCTTTCTTATTTCTCCTTGCTATTCTTTGGAACTCTGCATTCAAATGGGTATATCTTTCCTTTTCTTCTTTGCTTTTCACTTCCCTTCTTTTCCAAATCAAAAGACAAATGAATATGACCATATATAAGAAATGTATATGTGATCTTAGCATGAAGAGAAAATAGAAGTAAAAGTTAGACTGGGAATTTTAGGCAAATCACAATGAACATTGTAAGTCATGTAAGATAATTTTAAGAACACAAACATAGAAGAGATGTACAACACACTCCACATTTCTTGATTTATTTTACTTATAAACTCAGGAATGTCACTAATGTTGTTCACTTCATTGATAAAACCTCAATCTTTTTGACCATGAGTTTAAAAGCATATTTCACTTGTTTGTTTCTCAGCGTATAAATAAAAGGATTCAACATGGGGGCAACAGAAGTACTGAGCAGAGCTATCCCTTTATTTAAAGACACTCTTTGCTCAGCAGAAGGTTTCACATACATGAAGATGCAGCTTCCATAAGAAATGGACACAACCACCATGTGAGAAGAACATGTAGAAAATGCTTTCCTCCTCTCTTGCGAAGAAGGTATCTTCAGAATAGTCCTAATGATGTTTGCGTAGGAGAGAATTACTAACACCAGAGTAACCAGGAGAGTTAAAATGGCTGAGAGAAGCATCATTATTTCTACTTTATCTGTGTCTGTGCAAGAGAGTTGTAATATAGGAGATACATCACAGAAGAAATGATCGACAGTGTTGGCCGCACAGAAATCAAGCTGGAGACCCACGAGGAGTGGTGGAAAAATTATTATGAAACCAGCCAGCCATGACACAAAGACCAGTAAGTTGCATACTCTGTCATTCATGATGGTCATGTAATTCAGGGGTTTGCAGATGGCCACATAGCGGTCATAGGACATGGCGGCCAGAAGAAAAAATTCGGTTGCACCCAAGAGAATTGTAAAAAACAGCTGTGCTGCACAATTGTTGTAAGAAATGGTCTTATCACCTGTTGCCATACTGACAAGAAATTTGGGGATGCAGACAGTTGTGAATGAGATTTCTAAAAATGAAAAATTTCTAAGAAAGAAATACATGGGTGTCTTAAGGTGTGAATCTAGCAGCGTAAGGGTGATGATGATTAGATTTCCAGTGACGCTCAACAAGTAAGTGAAAAAAAGGAGAAGAAAAATAATCACCTGTAATTGTGGATCATTGCTTAGCCCAAGAAGAATAAAAGTTGTTACTGTTGTGTGGTTTCTCATCGCTGACTTCTATTTAAAAAAAAAGAAAGAAAGAAAAATCAAAAAGGAATAATAGCCTATAAAAATTTGCTCATATAATTTTTATTCAAAATTTCACTGAGTGCAATCTGTGAGGGTTTTTTGTTTGCTTTCTCAAGTGTCGTAAATTCATGCGTTCCCAAAGGAAAACACAGTACATTGATAGTCATATAAAAATAGAAACAAAGAGAAAAGATAGTATTTAACTTGTATTTTCTGTATTTTCAGTTTCCAATCTATTTAGTATACATTAAATTATTTACATAACTTTCTTCTTCTTTCTTTATTAAAAGAATCATTTATGTTTATACTGATGAAAATACAAAGTAATGAAACTATCTTCTTGGGTCACAGATTCTAAAGCTACACAGAGCCTCCAAAGATCTTCAGAAAGCCATTCGCTTAAGAAAGGTTAAGTGTCATTATCTTCATTTTATAGAATGATGATTAATTCTACTCTGCCAAACATCTCTTTTTGTGTTTATTACAGTTTAAGTAGACTTTATAATTCTGGAAGTCAGATTTCACCTGAGGTAACTGCCTTTAAAAATTAACATAACTTGTCTTAAATATCCCTACCCTATATAATGTGGGAATTACTTTTACCAAACTTCTATAAACTTCAATATTTAAATCCTCATGATCACTTTTAGTTCTGCTTTTCCCATTTTTCTGGAAGATTTAAATTTACTTTCATCTTATTCACTCTGGTTGTGCTCTTTTTTCTGATATTCACTCAAGCAGATACAAAGTATATCATCCTGCATGGAGTGTCTTATATAGCACACTTTACTAAATATCTGCAGAAATGAGCAGGGTTCTAGAATAAGGTATTTAAAACAATAAAAGATTATCTAGACATGCCTGGTGCATCACTGCTCCATGTGTCTTCCCCTGTCACCATGGGAGCCGCTTCTTACTTATTCACCTTCAACCTCATTTCTTTCTGGTTCAGTACATGACAATTTGAAATTCTTCTAACCATTTTGTTTTCTTATTTTTTCATCTTCTACAAGATCATCCTTACACCTTACATTCGTCACCACAAAAGTGTATCACCAATTGTTTCTAGAGAATGAAAATATTTTCCTTAAGAATAATATGATGTCATATGTGAAACTATTTTATTCCTATTATATTTCTATATTCCAATTCTGGATTTAATATGCAAACATCTCAAATGATTAGAAATGCATACAATGCAACTAAAATTTTTGTCTTCCTTCTTTTACCTCCTTTGTTTACTATCCTCTTCAATGGATCCTTTTTTCTAAATTTGTTTATATTCTAAGTAAAATTTATACTCAGTGAGATTTTAGAAATATAAAGTTAGTCTATCTTAAAGGTGAAATGTATAGGCAAATATCAATAAATTGTGATGAGTTATATACTTTCAGAGTATTTTGTCAGAGGTAGATTCATAAATGGTTACTCTATTTTATAGGGGCTTCCCTGGTAGCTCAAATGGTATAGAATCTGCCTGCAACACAAGAAACCCAGGTTTCATGTCTAGGTCAGGAAGATCTTCTGGAGAAGGAAATGGCAAACCACCCCAGTATCCTTCCTGGGGAATCCTATGTACAGAGGAGCCTGGCAGGCTACAGTCCATGGAGTCGCAAAGAGCTGACACAGCTAAGCAACTGGGCACACACTACCCTAACCTTAAATTACAACATTCTAAACAAGTATTCTAAATTACTTGACAAAATTATTTTCTTCCTAATTCCTCAAATAAATTCTTGCTGAGTAAAAGTAAAATAGTCATTGTTTTTAAACACTATTACAGTCCCAGGGAGACTTCCCTGGTAGCTCAGCTGGTAAAGAATCTGCCTGCAATGCAGGAGACCTGGGTTCAATCCCTAGGTTGGGAAGATCCCCTGGAGGAGGGCATGGAAACCCACTCCAGTATTCTTGCCTGGAGAATCCCCATGGACAGAGGAGCCTGGTGGGCTACAGACCACGGGGTTGCAAAGAGTCGGTCACGACTGAGCGACTAAGCACAAGCACATAGTCCCAAGGGCTTCTGTAACTGCTTTGACAATTTACAGGTACAAGATAAGAGATTCTCCTATAATATTAAAATTAGACAGTTAGTGAAAGGCTTAAATTCAATTAAATTCAGAATGACTGCTTGATAAGTACAAAAATAATTTCCCAAGTTCAGTCCAGTGTCACAATCCACATTAATTACACTGACTCTGTGCACTAAAGGAATATGCATTTACAATTATCTGAGGTAAACAAAACATTCATTTATAAAGAGCATTTCTGAGATTCTGTTTAATGCTGAGAAGGATATCTACTGAAAGCCAGATTCTAGGACATGAAAGGTTCAAAGATTTCTTATTACAAAAGAACAATTGATTACTTCAGTGTAAGTCAATTTAATGTTTACTTTGTGAAAGAAAAATATTTCTAACTGCATGCCATCCTATTTCAACCGATAAATAGGGATCAAATATTCTTCCAGTTTCATGCAATAAAATTATTATAGTTAAAATAAAAACAGACTTTTCCCCCAAACCTTAATGTCTTTAGTAGCAATTTCATTCTTGACTTTCTTCTTTTGACATGAGTTCCAGGACAGAGGGAATTTCTAATGTTGCCTATCCACCATGTTTTTATATTTGCTTTAACCCATAATTTTATTTTGCATTTTTATCCAAATGTTAGCTTCAGTAATACACACTCAAATGTGTAAAATTCAAGCATTTTGTCAGAGTAAAAAACTCATTAGTTTCATTTCTTCTCATTTTTTTAAGACAGGAAATATTCTCCAATTTTTGGAGCACTTTTTTCAAGATTAGAGCAAAACAAATAGTTTTTTTCTTTCTTTAAAGTAGTTTAGAAAAAATGAATAAAAGAAGATTTCAGGGTCCTTTTTATTTTGAAATAGTTCTATCTTACATGGAAAGCCCAGTTGCTTATTTTGTAGTTTTGAGATTATAGTTGTCATCCTTTTTTAAGCAGTATGTCATATGTCTCAAGAGGATTAACTGATTTAAAATATTTATTTTAAAGGAAAGTTTTCCCTGGAGAACATTGCATAAGATGTTAAGACTATATGAAAAATGATTAAATGGAGAAATTATAATCCAGAAGCTCCATGTACAACAAGACAAAAACATTTTTGTCTTTTTTTTTTTAGGCATCTCTAAGCTGTAAGTGGGCTTTCTTGGTGGTCCAAATGGTAAAGAATCTACCTACAATGCGGAAGACAAGGGTTCAGTCCCTGGTTGGGAAGATCTCCTGGAGAAGAGAATGGCAATCCACTCCAGTATTCTTGCCTGAAGAATCCCATGGACAGAGGACCCTGGTGGGCTACAGCCCATGGGGTTGCAAAGAGTTGGACATGACTGAGGGACTACACTTTCACTTTTCATTTTCATAACTTGCAAACCATAGGAATTAAAAAAAAATACTAAGTTACCCTACATATCCATGACAAATACACATTAAAAAAAAAAAAGTGAAAGGCACCTATCTATTTTCAGTCCAGAAGGAAACATTTTGTAATTAGAAGACAGTATCTGCTACAACTGCCACCATTCTAATCCAATAAACCATTACCTTCCACCTAGTCTTAATAATAGCCTGTAGGAGACTTCTAAATAATCTTTGCTTCCTTCCCTCATCCAACCCATTTTCTACAGAAAAGGTAAAAAATATGTTCTCTACAATTTAATTCATATTATCCCACATCTTTGCTAAAATTATGTCCGGAAACCTAATTGAATGGCAAAGTATCAGGGACCAGCAAAGAATCCTTGGTATAACTCCTCACTTCCTGTCCTATCTTCATGCTCTTCCACTCTTTTCTTAATATATTTCATTCTCAAGCTCTTTATCACCCCTCTCCTTATCTCTGCTCTCACTCCATCACCAAATTTTAGACCTCAGATTATTTTGGGTTGGCCAAAAAGTTCATTCAGATTTTTCCTTAACATTTTCATGGAAAACCCTGAATGAACTTTTGGCCAACCCAATATATCTCCATAAAAAAGTCAATTTGCGAGGTGATCATTTGCGAGGAGACATTTCTTTTCTCATGGATTTTTTGTAAAGACTTTTATTGTTTATAATTCTGTCAGTATTTATTTCTACATATCATTTCTTCACTTTTTAAATCTGGTTTTCCTACAAAATTCCAGTTGCATCATAGTATAATCTTACCTATCATATTTTTCATCCATATAATTTTAGGATTTGGAATAACCCTGGTACTAGGTAGTTAGTGAATAAATATATGTGATGAATTAAAAATTGAATTATTTTGACAGGAGAGCTGATGAAATTTATTCTAAAATTTTGATGAAGATAGAACAGAACAAGAAATAAGGCAAATTCACTAAATATGACCAAGCATAGCAACAGGAAGTCTGGGCACTAAGAATGGGGGGAATTTAGAAGAGATGGCACAGAGAATTCTACTCAATACTCTGTAATGACCTATGCTTAAAAAAAAAATTTAGTTTGCATGCTGCAACAAAAATCAAAGTTCCCACGTGCCATAACTAAGACTTGGTACAGCCAAATAAATAAATAAAATTTTAAAAATATTTTAAAAGTGGTTTAATTATTGTGTTTTTTCAACCTGAAGTACTACTTTAATAAAACTGCTTTTTTAAAAAAATTAAATATATACATATGCAAAATTCAAAAAGTGAAAAATTCTGGAACTCAGCCAATGAAAATTAGTAGCCTCCTGCTTCATCCCTCACCTATTGTTAACTCATGTTCTCCAGAGACTTCAAGTATTAGTTTTTGTCCCCTTTGATATTTATTACTATTTCTTAAATAACATTTTCAGCTTATGCTATTGGATTTCTAGTAGGAAAAATTAGTTATTTATTTTCTTATATCCTTTACTTCTCCCCCGGGTTGGGAACATGCCCTGCAAAAGGAAATGGAAACCTACTCCAGTATTCTCATTGGCTTCCCCAGTGGCTCAGTGTGTAATAATCTACTTGCAATGCAGGAGACAGAGAAGACTTCTCAGTATTCTTGCCTGAGCAATCCCATGGACAGAGGAGCCCGGCAGGCTGGAGTCCATGGGGTTGCAAAGAGTCTGACACAACTTAGAGACTAAATCACCACTACAGAATCATTTCTATTAATATTTCTCATTTTTATTATATTTTTCATACTTTTGTAATGATCAATTTTATCTTAATTTACACTATTTTGACAATGAAATTATTTTTCAAGTGGAGCAACATCTTTGTCTACATGCTTTTACTCTATTTAATAATATTTTGTATCCACAGGGATCAATTTCCATTAAAATAATTGCATAAGTATTTACATACTTTTCAGTATTCCCAACTCAAGCTAGAATACAGAAGTGCAGCTACATCCTCAAAAATAACAAATACATTAGGCAAGTTTCTATCTTCATTTTCTCTTTCCTCAGCCTCATCTGTTCTGGAACACTTTTTGCTCCTAGCCATGTCAGTATGGATTGTTTCTAGGTTTGATGCACAACTCTTGTATTGAAATGCCTGTTTCCTATATACATGGAGAGTACTTTTACCTTTCTCCTCTTTCCAAGTGTAGTTACATGTTTGGGGGATATTTGAACTTCCTAATATTAGAGTGCTATTCTTTAAGGCAGCAATAACAAAATTATGAGTGCAAAATTTATAAATATGGAATTAGAATATGAATGTTATTTAGAATAAGGAAAATCATAGCAAGCCACACATTAATTAAGCTATTAAAATCATAAAATGCAGAAAGTGAGAATAGGGTGTGTTCTACAATGTTCTGCAATGAAATTAGTTTTCTGAATATTCACTATTTCCCATGAAGTGATAGGACCAGATGCCATTATTTTCGTTTTCTTAATGTTGAGCCTTAAGCCAACTTTTTCACCCTCCTCTTTCACTTTCATCAAGAGGCTCTTTAGTTCCTCTTCATTTTCTGCCAGAAAGGTAGTGTCATCATCATATCTGAGGTTATTGATATTTCTCCCGGCAATCTTGATTCCAGCTTGTGCTTCTTGCAGCCCAGCGTTTCTCATGATGTACTCTGCATATAAGTTGAATAAGCAGGGTGACAATATACAGCCTTGATGTATTCCTTTTCCTATTTGGAACCAGTCTGTTGTTCCATGTCCAGTTCTAACTGTTGCTTCCTGACCTGCATACAGGTTTCTCAAGAGGCAGGTCAGATGGTCTGGTATTCCCATCTCTTTTAGAATTTTCCACAGTTTATTGTGATCCACACAGTCAAAGGCTTTAGCATAGTCAATAAAGCAGAAACAGATGTTTTTTCTGGAACTGTCACTTATAGTGTTATCTCATAAAAAATGACTGAAATACATTTGAAATATTAAAGTCCACTATAATCTATGGTCCAAAGGGCTCCTCTCAACAATAGGCTTTTAAGTCTTTTAAGGCTTTTAAGTTATTTCTACACATTATACTTTTCATGGTCTTACCTGGTGGCTCAATTGGTAAAGAATCCGCTTGCAATGTGGGAGACCTGGATTCGATCCCTGGGTAGGGAAGATCCCCTGGAAAAGGGAATGGCTACTCACTCCAGTATTCTGGCCTGGAGAATTCCATGGAGTGCATAGTCCATGGGGTCGCAAAGAGTCTGACATGACTGAGTGACTTTCACTTCACTTCATACTTTTCACATTTCATTTTTCAATCCAGTATCTGAATTTAACTTATAGCCCTTAAAGCCACCAAACAGTGTTCATTTATTTAACACAGAAAATCTCCTTTATTATGTTTTAATAATTATCTTATTTTTTGCTAAATGTAGTAACCTACAGGCATATTTACTTTATTGTTTAATCTTAAGTCCAAGTAATGAGCTTATGCTTTAAAAATCTGTATCATATAAAAGGTCAGAACTTTAAGAAAGCTGAGTGAAACAGAAACCAAAAACGCTTTCCTTTACCATCTTCCTTATGATACATGGGAAAATATGTGTACTATTTATAATTTGTAATTCCTTCAACTCATTTATTGTTGTACAAACCATAGGAAGTAGGTTTGTATATACAAGTCATTTTCAAAACCTGGGTTAGGTATTAATATGTTGGTCATTTCCCCAAGAGGCAGCAGTCTTCTATAACATTTTATGGCCCTTACTGTATTATTTTTGGAAATATCTACATTTCCTTTAGTTCTACTGCTTTTTTACACTTGAATATTTTGCCATTTATAAACTGCTTAGATTTAATCACACAGACATTTCTAACATGTTTTAACTGAGAAATCCTGGAAGCTAAAATGGTTGAAAATTGTTGAGTTCTATATTTGTCAATTTTACTAGTCATATTACTTTCATGTTATTTTTAACAGCTTGATTTTCTATTACAGATACTCTATATCCAGTATTTCTCTGATGTACTTGTTTAGTCTCTAAGTCATGTCCAGCTCTTTGTGACCACATGTAGTGGTAGCCCACCAGGCTCCTCTGTCCATGAGATTTACCAGGCAAGAATACTGGAGTGGGTTGCCATTTCCTTCTCCAGGGGATCTTCCCAACCCAGGGATCGAACCTATGTCTCCTGCTTAGCAAGTGGATTCTTTTACCACTGGCCCACCTGGGAAGTCAGTACTTACATAACTGTTTTCTCTAAGGTCTGAATGTAAGCATCTGTGGAAAATAATTTTAGTATTATTTTCCCACTTTTCTTGATCCACCTCCATGTATTATATTTCTCCTCTTACTAACCACTGGGCTTCCCTGGTGGCTCAGTCAGTCCAGTATTCTAACTTGGAAAATTCCATGGAATATGGTCCATGGGGTCGCAAAGAGTTGGATATGACTGAGTGACTTTCACTAATCACTACTTCTAATCATTACTACTAGTAATCACTTACTAATCATTACATAATTCAGTACTCCTCAAAAGGAGTACTGAAAACTAAAATCTTTCTAAATTTGTTTTCATGATTCTATTTTTTTCCCATCATCAACACCTTTTATTTTATTTTTAAAACTAATTTATTTATGTAAATTGGGGGCTAATTACTTTACAATATTATGGTAGTTTTTGCCATATATTGACATACATGATTCTATTTTTTAGCTCTGTCCCCTTCAAAATGATCTTCTCTTATACTTACTAAACTATCTTTTTGCTCTTATGTGAAATCCTATTATACCATATTGTTGTTTCTAGAATTATATATAAAATCCCTACCAATGCTTTCATTGAGTTCTCAACAAAACAGAGATCTTATTTTAATATCATGTTTGCTGTCCAGCAGAAAAGCTGAACACATTTCAAGGTAAAGCATTTCAATACTTCAGGTAGAAGCTCAGCTGACCCTGTATTGAAGAATCTGTGTTACTTGTTCAAGAACAAATTTTTTAAAAAACCACTGTTAAATTATCTGGAAGTTCAAATCAGATGCCAATGGTTGTAGGTCTATTAAATATAAAGAGATGCAATATGATACAGACTAAGCAAAATGGCAGAGAAGACAGATAACATAACTTTAATCTTGGGAGTGGGCAGAATAGAAATGGGGTATTTGTATTTTAGAAGTGCTTGCCCCTGAGTTATAGAGCATCTGTGCAATATAAGTAGTAAATGACAGACATTTAAAAATATATAAGCGAAAAATTTCGAATAGCTCCATAATAAGTTACTAGTTTAATTTGGATAGTGGTTTTTAAGCAAATTCTTCCTGACTCACACATAACAGAATCAAAACTAAAAGGAACACTGAGAGAGCCTTAGGTTTTACTTGTTTAAGATTGTCCCAAAATGTTACTTTTTTTTCACATTCTGTGCTCTTAAAAATTTCTAAAAGTTAAACAGTGTTCCAGGATCATTAGATACATTTTCTCAAAATGAAAGAATGATGAAGTAAAGTGATAACCAATTTTTAAGATGTTATTCCTGACACATATCTTTAAAGATATAGTTCATTAACTGGTTGTGCCAAAACCTGTAAAATTGTCCTGTAACTTATATACTATATATATATATTTTTCTCCACGGCTATATATTTTTCTGGTCTGTAATAAGACAGCATTTTTCAAACATATTTTATTCAAATCAAAACTTATAGTTAATATTAAAAGGAAATGAAAAAGATATTATAGGCAAGTGCACAAACATTTCTAGAAAAAAATCATGAAAATGATATGTACCTGGGAAAACCTTTTTTACTCTAATATTTTCAAATTTTGGTCATGACACACAAATTGATTTGAGTTCCCCAAATTCCAGTCACTTTATGATTACAAATTCAAAAATCCTTAAAAAAACATTAGTTTATTATGTCATCTTGGTTCCCCTGATAGAAGATGTAGCTATGCAACTATACATCTACATTTATGATAATCTGAAAAAAATATATTGACTAGCATTGTTTTCTTTATTTAACAGTTATTAACAAGCAGCTTTCAATAAGTCTCAGAAGTATCCCAAGTTACTGCAAGGTGTCTTTTTACATATGGAAACACCAAATAACTATTATGTTTTATTATTAATTTTTAAAATAGGCTAGTAAAATAATACATTTTCATCTCCAATCTAAATACTTCTAAATGATACCAATTCTCAAATATAAACTAAGCAACTAGTTTCTACGAAAATTATTTTAAAATAACAATCATTTTTTAAAAAAGAAACATCTCTAGTTTGACCATCAACACGAAGGGTTAATCTCTGCAAAAATTTTTTAATTAAATTAAATGGACTATGTACAAATATACTGGTAGTATTACAAAGGAACATAAATGAATATTAGCTTTAAGTTCAGTTCAGTTCAGTTCAGTCACTCAGTCGTGTCTGACTCTTTGTGACCCCATGGACTGCAGCACGCCAGGCCTCCCTGTCCATCACCAACTCCTGGAGTTTACTCAAACTCATGTCCATTGAGTCAGTGATGCCATCCAACCATCTTATCCTCTGTCGTCCCCTTCTCCTCATGCCTTCAATCTTTCCCAGCACTGGCAAAGTTAATGTCTCTGCTTTATAATATGCTGTCTAGGTTGGTCATAACTTTCCTTCCAAGGAGTGTCTTTTAATTTCATGGCTTCAATCATCACCATCTGCAGTGATTTTGGAGCCCCCAAAAATAAAGTCAGCCACTGTTTCCACTGTTTCCCCATCTATTTGCCATGAAGTGATGGGACCAGATGCCATGATCTTAGTTTCCTGAATGTTGAGTTTTAAGCCAACGTTTTCACTCTCCTCCTTCACTTTCATCAAGAGGCTCTTTAGTTCTTCGCTTTCTGCCATAAGTGTGGTGTCATCTAAATATCTGAGGTTATTGATATTTCTCCTGGAAATCTTATTTCAGCTTGTGCTTCATCCAGTCTGGCATTTCTCACAATGCACTCTTCATATAAGTTAAATAAGCCGGGTAACAATATACAGCCTTGACGTACTCCTTTCCCGATTTGGATCCAGTCTGTTGTTCTTTATACAGTTCTGCCGCTGCTGCTGCTGCTAAGTCGCTTCAGTTGTGTCCAACTCTGTGTGACCCAATAGATGGCAGCCCACCAGGCTCCCCCATCCTGGGATTCTCCAGGGAAGAACACTGGAGTGGATTGCCATTTCCTTCTCCAGTGCATGAAAGTGAAAAGGGAAAGTGAAGTCACTCAGTTGTGTCTGACTCCTAGTGACCTCATGGACTGCAGCCTACAAGGCTCCTTGTCCATGGATTTTCCAGGCAAGAGTACCAGAGTGGGATATATAGTTCTAACTGTTGTTTATTCCTTAGTACAATTAAATAAATTGATTTGATTTCCTGGTTTCTTTTATGATTATTCTTATTTACAACTGGATTAAATGATTCTTTAAAAAAAATAACTCATGTGCTCTACTTTGTTTTTGTTTTCCTAACAGTGTATGCTAAATATATGCAATAATATAAATGAATTAATGATTAACATTACTCTTTGCACTCAATAGTTATATTTTCAATTAGACATTATAATATCTCAAAATAAGCTGGTTATCATTACACTATTATTTTTAGTTATATACTTATGCTATTATGCAGAATCTAAAGAACATAGTTCCAAAATGAATAGGGAATAGCTGATAAAGTACTAAATGTGATCTTACTAGGCGGAATTTTATTCTTATTCAAAGTTACCTAGATATAGTACACATAAATGACTCAGTATTTATTAACTACATAGAATAAAATGTAACAGAAATATACCATATGATTTTTTATTACACTAGCCTAGTGAGTATGATTTTTAAATTCTAAAGACAAAAAATAACATTTTTTGTCTAAGAACAAAAAGAAAGATTAATCTCAAAGTTTAATCTCTTTTTAATATCTTTATTTAAAAACAACAGAAAATGTGCAAAGGACATAAAGCCAGGAATAAACAGTCTTAGAGAAGCCATATCATATCATTGCTTTAAACATATTAAGCTTTTACAGAAATTCAAATATGAGAACAAAATTTTCTGAACATATATAGAAATACTTTAAGTCTCCATGAAAAATACATAAAGTTTATTGAGATAACCTTTCAAATATTTTGTTACACTTAAGTGAAATTAGAAGAGTGGAAGGCATCAAATTTGAGTTGCTTATAATGGAACAGAAAAAGAAAGTTTTGACATTTTTAAATGGAAAACACGATTGACATAAAACAGCTAATGTACTTTACAATACTGTATTGATTTTGCAAAAAATAAAAATAAAAAACAGCTAATGTAAATACCATGACACTTCAGAAAGAAGTGAAAGGAAAAACAATAAATAGTACAATAGGGAAGCTGGGAACAAATCCAAATTCCTCCTTTACTATTTTCCTTAATTATTAATTTCCCTCATATAACTCATTATGATTTTACTTGAATAAAAACAGAAGTCTTTGTAGCAAGTTTTTATGTGCTTGCTTCACCTTTTGGTTCTGTAGAGTATAAATAAAGAGGTTCAAAAATGAGGCAATAGAAGTATTGAGAACCGTGACTCCCTTCACTAAGGAGATCCTCTGGCTGAGGGTTTCACGTACATAAAGATGCAGCTGCCTTATTAGAGGGAGATGACAATCATGTGAGAAGACCAAGCGGAAAAAGCCTTTTTTCTCTGGTTGGCAGAAGGAATTTTTAAAATCGTCAGGGCAATGTATGTGTATGATCGAATCACTAACATCAACGTGATTAGCAGAGTCATCAGCGCTAGCATGAAACTCAGCATTTCCAACAAATATGTCTGTGCAGGAGATCTGCAGGAGAGGAGCAGCATCACAGCAGAAATGATCAATGACACTGGAGTTACAGAACTCCAAGGTTAAGCCTAAAATGAGTCCTGGAAAAATGACAAGGAAACCAGCCATCCAAGAGCTAAGGACCAGCTGGATACAGATTTAGTTGCTCATGATGGTTGTATAATGCAAGGGCTTACAGATGGCAACATAACTATCATAGGACATGGTAGCCAGGAGATAAAATTCAGATGCATCAAGAAGGAAAGTAAAAAATAACTGAGCTGCACAACAGTTATAGGTAATGGTTTTGTCACCAGTTGCCATGCTAACAAGCAGTTTGGAAATACAGACTGCTATACAGGAAATTTCTAAGAAGGAAAAATTTCGAAGAAAGAAATACATAGGAGTCTTGAGATGAGAATTAAGAAAAGTGAGGGTAATGATAATCAGGTTGCCTGAGATGCTTAACAAATACGTGAGAAGCACAACCTTCAATTTGGGGTCCTCTGTCAGCCTACTAAGATAAACACTGTCACTGTTGTACGGTTTTCCATTATTGCCTCCTGATCTGCTTCTGGTCCGGTGAAAATATTGAGAAAAAAATTATGCAAAGGGATCAGAAAACATGAAAATAACAATGTCAAAATATTAGTAATTGCTAAAGGAGTACTTTGGGGATATAATTAATGTAAGATAAACTAGTGAAAGCTGTTACTTTTCTTTTGAGTAAAAGCATATATGTTGTACAAATTTGATGAAATAAATGAGTACCTTATGTCATTTTTGTATTCTGGCTTAGCTATATTTATGCTAATGAAGTAAAGAGATGAATATGTATGTGAAAAAATTTGATTTATTTTTTCTCAATATGTAAGTATGAAAACATCATATTACTTACACTCAGTCTTGCTGATGACTACATAAATGGCATTGCCTCAAGAAGCTGACAGTGCGGGCAATAGAGAAGCAAGAAGCAAATGGTATATAAATGTGTGTGATGGTTGAACAGAAACTCAGCTTTAGGCTGAAGATACATAGTGGAAACAATTCAGTATAATAATGTCCATACCTCTTTAGTTTGGCCTTTTACCAATCTACTCAACTAACTAAAACTCTTTTTTACAGTTCTTTCTATTTTTTTTTTTGTAAATTAGTGTAATGTATTTTGTCCCTATTTCCATCACTTCTCTTTTTCTGTCACTTTTCTCTTTTACCATGTCCTATTCCAATATTAAACTTATCTGATTACATAGAGAACCTGACTTGAACAAAATTAATCAGGTTTAATGTTTCTTTATAGTTCAGAAAATGGGAAGAGAACAATAAAGCAATATGCAAAATAAGTAAGGGTTCAGCATGAGGGCAAACGAAATAGGGTAGAAGAATAAAAGGAAGAGAAAAGGAGAATAGAGGCAAAGCATAAAGGGAAGATAATAAAGATGAAGACTTACCATTAAGATTGAATTTCTCTCCAGATAAGAATTCTATTTACCTCTTGGCTTTTAAACTGATCTATAGATCATGGCAGCAAATATGTAATTTACCTTTACTGAGGAGACTACAAAAGAGAAGCTCTAGTAAACTTTACTCTAATGATCTGTGTCTGAGCAAGGTTTCAGACACTTATAGGTAATACTGACTGCCCTGAAAATACGGTAAATCAAAAGTCAAGCCACATCAAATGAAGCTGATTATGTGGCTGAGAATTTTATAAGCTCTTACTAAGTTAAATGTCATGAATCCTCCTAGGTATAAACATGTCATCTCTCGAGAGGAAGCCTCTGCTTTGATGACTTCATTATCAGTTATGCTTCTTGGGTGACTTCACCCTCAATAACAGACATTAATAACCAGTTTTTATAGGTCTATGAGAATGCACTGTTGTACACTGTAAAGGTATAAGACACTGCCCAAGAAAACTGCAGTTAACCAGTGCTTTGAGGGGACGGGTTGCATGTGTGCATGTAGCGTGTACAATGCTCCATGGACTTGAGGGTGAATAAGACTCATGTTTACTACATGGCGCTGGAGGCTAGGAGAGAAGATTTCTCTGGGGCTTGGGACCGCTGGGGAGATGAACAAGAGAGAATGTTAAAAGAGAGGATGGATCCTCAGTCGGGCACTGGAGACAGAGCAGGAAGTAGAATAAAGCCTTTGACGTAGGATAGTGTCAAGAAAGGTACATAAGAATGAAAACTCATGAATTAATAAAAATTTACCAGAGACATTACGAAATATAAAGTTTTCTCCAGGGAATATTTAAGGCTCTGGAGATTCAGGTTATTAGTATCAAAATAGAATAACATCTTCCTAGTATTTACACACATTTTCCCAAGTCTAAGGGATAATTTCTGAGGAAACTAACTGTATGGCAATGGCAATAGTCACTTGAGTCAGAAACAGATCTATCATTCCAAGTCAGAATTAAATTGGACCTAGCTTTCCTTTTGCTCCGTAATACCTGATATACACTGGAATAGTGTTTATATATATATATTATATATATATATAGTGAGTTTATTAACCTTATTTGTATTTACATTAAAAACTGAAAGGAAATTCCCTCCTTTCAAAATCATGATAAAATTTATTTTAAAATGGTGACATTTAATCAATCAATTTCAGACCACCTACAATTAAAATAAAATCAGAATATAAATTTAAACCTATTAACATTAAGTACTCTTAGAATTTTTTATTTATTTTTAATAATATGTAGATTTATATATGTTTGAAAAATACACTGAAACTTACAAACTGTTACCTTTAAAGGTAAATAAATAGAATCACTCAGGCAAAAATATGTGCTGTTAATGTTCACATTCGTTATAGTTCTGTTGAAGAATGAAGCACTCAGATTTTTTTTTTCCTTCCATGGAGTCACAGTGAAATAGGCAATTTTTAAAATAAATTTAACACGTGGACATTTTGTGATTAGCCATTTGTAGCTCAGATCAGCAATTTATGGACTATCCAAATATCTCTTTTATTCTTTATATTCACTATATTTTAAGCTAAAAATAATACAGCATAGTACTAAAATTAAACAACTATTTATCCTAGCAAGTGATTATGGTTGTTTATTTCCAGGAACTATCCTAAAGAGTAAGCAAATCTCTGCAAGACATTCATATTCAAAGGCATAGTTTTCCTGAGGATCTTTGATTTGTTAGTAAACAATAAACCAAAGAGAAGTCAATGTGGATATAGACTTTTTTCCTGTCTCCTTTAACTATATTCTCAGGAGTTTCTCAACAAAATACACTATATTGAAGTCACCATGCACTCCTTTTACTTTCATTTATTTATAAATTTATTCATTCTTTCCTTGAATACATATTTATCGTGTGCTTGAAACATGTCAAGCATGTTTCTATGTAATGGGCATAAAACCGTAATCAAGCTACGCGAATATAAATATGAGTATATCAAGGGTTAAGAATTTGGTTCAGAGCACACCTGGAGGATTCTCAGTTTTAATTCAACATGTAAGGATCTGAGAAGTCATCCCTCATGTCTGGATTACCAGAAAAAGCAGAAAAAATTGAAGATCAACGGCTTTCCTGCGTCTATTAGAGGACTGAGGTAGCAAGGCGAACCACCACTGCAAAATCAGGAGGAATGGGCCCACCCAGAGAGAAGGAGCCAAGACCTGTTTATCTGGAGCCAAAGCCACAAGCAGACAGGAATGCTTCAGTGCTTCAGACTGATAAACTGATACATGCTGAATGTCTACAGGGGAACGCCTGCCGGCTAGAGTGAAGAGTGAGAAACTCCTAGAGGAGGTATTAGGCAGCAGGGCGGGATTGCTGTGGGTTTTGCTTCTAGAACTCCACCAAATTCTCAGACTGAAAAACCAGGAAAGACCCCCTTTTGACTCTAGAATGGAACGGAGATGGGTTATCATGAAATGTGACCAGAGCATTTCCCACATATAAAGGCCTAGTCTCCACAGCACAAGACTTTACCGGAAGACTATCTCATCTGATGAAAGGGCATTCCTCACACTCTAGCCCCACCACCCTTGTCCTGCCTATAAGTTGAAAAAGTTGTATCACCAGAGACACTGTGATGATGACAATAACCCTATAAAATAGGCCTAATAAAATCAGATTTCATTATAAAATTATAGAATGCTTCCTCTCTCCCACAGCTTGACACAACATCAACAGAGCTCTGGTACAACTGAATCACAGCTGAAAGAGTGCAAGATGCAGGCACTTTCTGAAGAGGAGTGCTTCAGAAAACCCCAAATCAGCAAGAGATTCACAATAAAGAATGCTAGAGGAATTTGACCCTGCTAGCACCAATTGTTAGCAGGTGCTAGCTCGAACTGTGGTGCTGGAGAAGACTCCTGAGAGTCCCTTGGACTGCAAGGAGATCCAACCAGTCCACTGGAAGGAGATCAGTCCTGGGTGTTCATTGGAAGGACTGATATGGAAGCTGAAACTCCAATACTTTGGCCACCTCATGTGAAGAGTTGATTCATTGGAAAAAACCCTAATGCTGGGAAGGATTGGGGGCAGGAGGAGAAGGGGACGACAGAGGATGAGATGGCTGGATGGCATCACTGACTCGATGGACATGGGTTTGGGTAGATTCCGGGAGTTGGTGATGAACAAGGAGGCCTGGCATGCTGTGATTCATGGGGTCACAGAGTTGGACATGACTGAGTGACTGAACTGAACTGATAAACACACACACACACACACACACACACACACACACACATATCCCTGATGGCTAAGATGGTAAAGAATCTGCCTGCAATGCAGGATACCCAAATTTGACCCCTGGGTCAGGAAGATTCCTTGGAGGAGGGAATGTCTACCCTCTCCAGTATTCTTGCCTGGAGAATTCCATATACAGAAGAGCCTGACAAGCTACAGTCCATGGGTGGCAAATGTCAGACACCTCTAAGCAACTAACTCTTTCATATCTAGCTAGCTAGCTAGATATATGCTGAGACAATATAATCTAAGTAAAGCCTAAGGCTCTCAAATTGTGATCGCTTTTGACTCTCTTAATGAACTCCTTCCATCCCCTCTCCTCTAGCAACTTGTATCTATGATTCTTTATGTTTACATTTGCTCATTATTTTAAGAATTTCAAATATAACTAAAATCATATGCATTTTTCTCTGTCTGATTTATTTAACATAGCATAATATCTTCTAGGTACATCCATGTTGTCACAAATGGAAAAATTTTGTTCTGTTATATGACTCATATTCCATTCCCCCATGGTGCAGTGGTAAAGAACCTGCTTGCCAAGGCAGGAGACATGAGAGATGCTGGTTCTATCCCTAGGTCAGCAAGATCCCCTGATGTAGGAAATAGCAACCTACTCCAGTATTCTTGCTTGAAAAATTCCATGGACAAAGGAGTCTGGCAGGCTACAGTCCAGGAGGTCAGAAAGAGTCAGACACAACTGAGCAACTAAGCACAGACAGACAGATAATATTCCAGAATCTGCCTGCAATGCAGAGACTCAGTTTCGATCACTGGGTCAGGAAGATGCCCTGGAGAAGGAATGGTAACACACTGCAGTATTCTTGCCTGGAGAATTCCATGGATAGGGGAGACTGGTGGGCTACAGTCCATGGGGTCCCAAAGAGTTGGACATGATTGAGTGACTAACACATGCTCCTATTTATATTTGTCAACTGATAAAATATTACTGGTTGAGGGATGCTAAAATCCTCTTTCATTGACTTCTTAATAGAATGTTCACTTTTGCTATTGTTCAATCTCCAAGTCATATCTGATCAAGTCGTATCTTTGCAACCCCACAGACTGAAGCATGCTAGGATTCCCGGTCCTTCACTGTTTCCTGGAGTTTGCTCAAACTCATGTCCGTTGAGTCATCCAATTATCTCATCCTCTGTTGCCCACTTCTCCTCCTGCCCTCAGAATATCCCAGCATCAGGGTCTTTTCCAATGCATTGGCTTTTCCCATCAGGTGACCTGAGTATTGGGACTTCAGCTACAGCATCAGTCCTTCCAATGAATATTCAGGGTTGATTTCCTTTAGGACTGACTGATCTGATCTCCCTTCTGTCCAAGGAATTCTCAAGAGTCTTCTCCAGCACCATAGTTTGAAAGCATCAATTCTTCGGCACTCTGCCTTCTTTCTGGTCCAACCCTCACTTTCGTTCCTGAGTACTGAAAAGGCCATAGCCTTGACTATATATGGATATATGGACCTTTCTTGGCAAAGTGATGTCTTTGCTTTTTAATACTCTGTCTAGGTTTTTCATAGCTATCCTTCCAAGAAGCAACTGCCTTCTAATTTCATGGCTGCAGTCACCATCCACAGTGATTTTAGAGCCCAAGAAGAGGAAATCCGTCACTTCTTTTACCTTTTCCCCTTCTATTTGCCATGAAGTGATGGGACTGGATGCCATGATCTTAGTTTTTTTAATACTGAGTTTTAAGCCAGCTTCTTTGTTCTCCTCTTTCACTCTCATCAAGAGGCTCTCTAGTTCCTCTTTGCTTTTCTTCCATTAGAGAGGCATCATCTGCTCATCTGAGGTTGTGGATATTTCTCCCAGTAATGTTGATTCCAGCTTGGAACTCATCCAGCCCAACATTTCTCATGATGTGCTCTCCATATAAGTTAAATAAACAGAGTAACGCTATAAAGCCTTGTCATACTCCTTTCTCAATTTTGAACCAGTCAGCTGTTCCATATAAGGTTCTAACTGCTGCTTCTTGACCTGCATACAGGTTTCTCAGGAGACAGGAAAGATGATCTCTTATTTCTGTATTCTTAAGAGTTTTCCACAGTTTGTTATGATTCACAGAGTCAAAGGCTTTAGCACAGTCACTGAAACAGAAGTAAATGTTTTCCTGGAATTCTGTTGATTTCGCTAGGATCTACTGAATGTTGGCAATTTGATCTCTGGTTCCTTTGCCTTTTCTAAACTGAGCTTGTACATCTGGAAGTTCTTGATAGAAGTACTGCTGAAGTTTAGCTTGAAGGATTTTGAGCATAACCTTACTAGCACGGGAAGTGAATGCATTGTCCAGCAGTTTGAACATTCTTTAGTACTGCCCTTCTTGGGAAGTGGGATGAATATTTACCTTTCCCAGTCCTGTGGCCACTGCTGGGTTTTCCAAATTTGCTGACGTATTGAGTGCAGCACTTTAAAAGCATCATCTTTTAGGATTTTAAACAGCTCTCCTGGAATTCCAACAACTTTGTAGCTTTATTAGCAGCACTACTTCATAAAGCCCACTTGACTTTGCACTCCAGGATGTCTGCTTTAGGTGAGTGACCACACCATTGTGGTTATCTGAGTTATTAAGAGCTTTTTTGTACAGTTCTTCTGGGTAGTCTTGCCACCTCTTCTTAATCTCTTCTGCTTGCCACCTCTTCTTAATCTCTTCTGCTTCTGTTAGGTCCATATTGTTTCTGTCCTGTATTGTGCCTGTCTTTGCACAAAACGTTCCCTTGGTATTTCCAATTTTCTTAAAGAGATCTCTAGTCTTTCCCATCTTATTGTTTTCCTCAATTTTTTTTTTTTCATTGTTCACTTAAGAAGGCTCTCTTATGTCTCCTTGCTATTCTTTGGAACTCTGCATTCAGTTGGGTATATCTTTTCCTTTCTCCTTTGTCTTTTCCTTTTTTTTCCTTAGCTATTCTTAAGGCCTCCTCAGACAATCATTTTGCCTTCTTGCATTTCTTTTTCTTTGGAATGGTTTTGATCACTGCCTCCGGTACAATGTTATGCACCTCCATCCATAGTTCTTCTGCACTCCAGTAGATCTAATTCCTTGAATTGATTTGTCACTTCCACTGTATAATTTTAAGGGACTTGATTTAGGTCATACTTGACTGGTCTAGTGGTTTTCCCCACTTTATTTCAAGCCTGAATTTTGATATAAGGAGTTAATAATCTGAGCCACAGTCAGATCCATGTCTTGTTTTTGCTGACTGTATAGAGCTTCTTCAGTATTCTGGCCTGGAGAATTCCACTGAAAGTATAGTCCATGGGGTCCCAAAGGGTTGGACACGACTGAGCAACTTGCACTTTCATAGAGCTTCTCCATCTTCAGCTATACAGAAATATAATCAATCTGATTTTATTATTGACTATTTGGTGATGTTCATGTAAAGTCATCTCTTGAGTTATTGAAAAAGGGTGTTTTCTATGACCAGTGTATTTTACTTTACTGATTCCTAAGATGTCAATGTTCAGCCTTACCATCTCCTGCTTGACCACATATAATTTACCTTGATACATGGACCTAACATTTCAGGTTCCTTGCAATATTGTTATTTACAGCATTAGACATTACTTTCACCACCAGACACATCCACAACTGAGTGTCATTTCTGCTTTGGGCCAGCAACTTCATTCTTTCTGGAGCTACAAGTAATTGCCCTCCCCTCTTTTCCAGCAGCATATTGGACACCTTCCAACTAGGGGACTCATTTTCTGGTGTCACATATTGTTGCCTTTTCATACCATTTATGGGGTTCTCATGGCAAGGATACCAGAGTGGCTTGCCATTCCCTCCTCCAGTGGACCATGTTTTGTCAGAACTCTCCATTATGACCCATCTGTCTTGGGTGGTTCTGCATGTCATGGCTCATAGCTTCACTGAGTTATGCAAGCCCCTTTGTCATGACAAGCTGTTATCCATGATGAAGCAAAAATGAGATACTAAGCATTAAAGCTCTAATAAGTATTCTTATATTTTTCCTGAATTTTATATGCATAATTTTGAATATCATTTATATTACTGGTTTTTAGACTAAGAATCTTTGGTTCAGAGAGATTTAAGGTTGATACATTGCTATGCTAATTCATGTTTTGTGCAGTTTTTGTTAGTTACCAATTTTCTTCCAGAAAAAAAACATCCAGGCTGAGTTTCTGAATTGTCTATTTAAATTTTGCATCTATGCCTGTATTTGCATGGTTTAAAAGAAATTATCTCTGTCAATCTAAGTTTAGCTATACATCATAGTATATATTTCTGTAAACAAGCAACCACCACAGGGTAAGCAAATGTACTGAATGACTATGATTAATGTATTGCTGATGATGTTTAAAACAACTAATGAGCCAATTACCTGTTGATCTAAATAACCAATGAAGTAACAAACTAACTCACTTGTTAACATCAACTGTATGTTTGGTATTGAGGTGTCTTGATGTAATCATGACAAGGTGCATAAAAACTGACAAAGTCTACATTTTCAAACATTTTTCTCCTTCATGGTTTCCCAAGACACTCTTTTAGTATCTCTCCTAGTGGGTAGATCCATCATTATTAAATGAATAAACAAGGAATTCAAGAGCACAAAACTGGCACTAAGTGACTACGTACTTCAGTAAAAGTTTGTTAACATTTCCTGGACTCATTTTTTTCACCTTTATATTATAGGGATTATAACAGAAGTTTCTTTAAATTTCAAAATTACTCATGCTATGAATCTGGTCCCTGCATTCTGAAAATTTAACATGGTCAAGAAATGATCAGAAAATGTCAGTTTTTACTTGTGGAGACTTTGCCTAAGGATAGCAGATTATCAAGATTTAAAGTTTAGTATGCAATTTAGAAAGAGTATGAGTTAAGACTATAAAATCGTTTACATCATAGACAATGTTAACATAGTTTCATATTCTTGTAAATGAGAACCAGAACAATAACTATGCAGGACACTAAATTATATGAAATTTGCTATAAAGACATTTCTAATTAGCTTAAATTTGAAATATCCTTTTACCTCTTTCATGGGTTTATTCAAAGAGTTTGTGTACAAATCCTCATTAAGCATTTCTCCATCAACGCTAAAACAAACATATGCTTATTTTCTCTTCTTCAGAAATGTTTTACCTCAATTACTGAGTAACACTTAGGTTCTCATTAAAAAATCATTGTGGAAAGACTAAATTTTAAATCTGAATAATTTGAAAATAACCAACTTTATATCAGTTCACTAAGATATTGATAACTCTATTTTCAACAAGCTAATATAAATTTATTTGATGGAAGTATAATTCAGGTACAAGTATAGAGATTGATGACTACATGGTAATGGAAAAGACAAGAAAAAATTCATTGTAAAAAGAAAACTATTAGAAATCATATTCCCAATTTGACTTTTGTCAAATCTTTTTTCTTTTAAGTGAAATACACATGAAAAAAAAAAAAGAATGCAAGTGTTAGAGGACACATGCATATAATGCATACACACACAGAGAGACCCTTAAAGTTTTAAGAACATAAACAGATGATAAAGTCAGCTTAGTTAAACAAGTAGTTATACTGTTTCAGTGTTTGGATAGGAATATTAAAAATAGAAAATATTTTTAAATTAAGATAATGTACGTCTATGGTCTTCCAAATATTTATTATTTAATAATGAAACTCGGATAGTTTTACTTTCTTGAAAAGGTTATTATCTTACTGACCAAATGTTTGAAGGCTGTTTTCACTGGCTTGTTCCTTAGTGTATAGATGAAAGGGTTCAAGAGAGGGGCAACTGAAGTATTTAAAATAGCCACTCCCTTATTAAAAGTTGCAGCATCCTCCACAGAGGGATTTATATACATGAAGATACAGCTTCCATAAGAAAGTGAGACCACAATCATGTGAGAAGAACATGTAGAAAAAGCTTTTTTTCTTTGTTGAGCAGAGGGGATTCTCAGAATTGTCCTGATAATGTATGTATAGGAAAGAATCACCAGTATCCAAGTGAAGATGAGGGTGACGGCAGCAAGGACAAACTCGATCACTTCTATCAAACGTGTGTCTGAACAGGATAAATGCAACAGTACCGTATAGTCACAGCAACAATGATTGATGACGTTGGAGGCACAGCAAGGCAGCTGGAGAGTCATTACATGGGGCACGATGACAACTAAAAAGCCAGAGAACCAGGAACATAGGACAAGTTGAATGCAGAGTCTTCTGCTCATTACAGTTGTGTAGTGTAGCGGTTTGCAAATGGCAATGTAGCGATCAAAGGACACGACAGCTAAAAGGTAAAATTCAGTTGCTCCCAGAAGGATGGCAAAAAAATACTGAGTGAAACAACCAGAAAAGGAGATAGTCTTGTCTCCAGTTCCAACACTGACTAACATTTTGGGGACAAAGACAGAGGTAAAAGATATTTCCAAAACAGAGAAATTTCGGAGGAAGAAATACATAGGAGTCTGAAGGCGATAGTCCAACAGGGTCAGAATGGTGATTGTCAAGTTTCCCATGATACTTAAGACATAGGTTAGCAGCAGAAAAGGGAAAAGCACAGCTTGAAGTTTGGCATCACTTGTCAGTCCAAGAAGGATGAAGTCTATCACTGATGTTTGATTTCCCATAGTTAACATCTGACAAATTAAGGAAGAATAAAATAATAATGATAACGGTTGGAATAAAAGTTATCAGGTTTTATTGAAAAATAAAATCAAACTCAAAACGATTAGAAGTAAAATTTAAAACTCAGAATCTTTCTCTTCCCCTTATTTTTTCAAAGTCATCTTTTAATGAAACAATTTACACATTTTTCTAGTTTGATTCATAAATAACAAACATACTGCTTCTTAGAGACATTTTCAATTGTTTCTTCTAAAATGTACCAATATTTGTCTTTCATCATTGTCCCACTTGTTTGCATTTTCCTTTGTATTCTTTCTATTCTAACTTTCTTCTCTAAACTATTGGATGCTGTCACACATACATACACAAACATAAAGAAAATTTAGAGAGTAGGTTTTATTTTGGATTTTTTAAATTAGCCTTTTAACTCAGTTTATTAGCCAAAAAATATATATAATCCAAGGTATGAACTCTAGGAATAAAATTGAACTTGCTCACTTTTTTTTTGCTGTTTTGTATTTTCTCTTACTTCAGATTTCTCATTTTGAAAAATAATTCTGTGCACCTACTGAAGTTCAAAGAGTGGATAGATTTTTCTTTTAATTCTGAAGTGTTTGGAACTTACAATACTGACAGTTTTTGTGTCATGAAAAGTGTTCAATAAATGACATTGCCATTTAATATAGATATATGGGTTAATCTGTCCTTGGTGAAATATTCAACTTTAAAAACCATCTGTGCTTTCTTGCTATTAGCAGAATCTTCCCATCAACCTATTACAGTTCCTTAAAAATCAGCTCAAGCTCTGCTCTCCATACAATTTTATCTGACAAACACAATTAGCAATAATTGTTTCTCTTCTTCTTTATAAAAATTTATCAGAAAGTAACACTGGGTCATAAAGTCAAATTATTTTCTAATTATATCAAATATGTACATTTTATCCAACTTTTACATAAACCTATAGACCACAAGAACAGGCTCCAGTTTTCTTTATATCTTTTTTAGAGAAGCTAGAAAATTGCACAGATTTGGTAAAAATTTCAATGCAAAATATTTTTTTTACTTCTCTTTAGATTCATGGGCTTCCCAGGTGGCACTAGTTGTAAAGAACCCACATGCTAATGCAGGGGATATAAGAGATGCAGGTTCAATTCCTGGGCTGGGAAGATCCCATGGAGGAGGAAATGGCAACCCACTCCAGTATTCTTGCCTGGAAAATCCCATGAATGGAGGAGCCTGGCAGCCTACAGTCCGTTCATAGACCTATTTAATTGAATACTATAGAGCTTTATGCAAATCGAAACTCCAGCTAAGCTTATGCATACAGTTTCTCAGGTTTTTCATTTAATATCTTCCATAAGCAGACATGAAAAAATATTACTGTGAGAATGATTTTACTATGCAAAACATTATGAGGTTTCTTTTTCATTTAGCTATTGTTTCACTATTTATGTCAACATATGTTCATATGATGATATGCAATAAGTTAGTGAGAGTAATACATTACATCCTTATCAAGGTAAAAATTCCAGAAATATTTGATACACATAAAAGGGTAACTTTGCTAGGAAGATTTATTGTATGATAGAATTATGTCTGGAAAATTTGAAGACTCTTCAAAATTTTATCATTTGTTATGATCAAATAACAAATAACTATAACCAATTTTCACTTTTGTACAGAATTGTCTCTTGTTAACGACCTCTATATTAATGTATTAACATGAAGTTATAACATGCTATGCAGTTATACAGTATTAGTGTATTAAAAATCTTGTTATGTTAATATTGAGATAAATATACCAATAATATAAATGTAAATGTTAATTGATTATGGTTATCTATGTCAGAATATATTATCTTGACTACTTTGTAATGAGTACAGATAAATAAGTGTGAGAAATTAAAAATTATTTACAAATAATGAATTTCACAGAAATATTTTATATTCAAAGACATATTAAGACAGTACTTTCACTATCAAAAGCTAGCTCATTAAATTGTAATATTGCCACAACTACCTGAAATAAATCTTGAGATTTGAACAATTAGTAGTGATTTTCTCCTTTCTACATAAATATATCTAATGTGTCATATAATTTGAATATATCAATGTTAATCTACTGGCTTGAGGTTCTAACTATTAAGTTTCAAAATCTACTTTAGAAATTCATTAATCAATCAATTATATTCACTAAACAACAATATTCTGAAATTTTCATTGTTTAGCATTTTTGACAAAATAAAAACTTTGTAAATAATTCCCACATAATAGAAACACTTTACTGAATAAGAGATTTTAAAAATTACAGCAAAAACCTTTTATATAAGTGATCTCATCTAGTAAATAAAAGATGAACAAAATGATAATTTTATATAAGAAAATTTTTTAGCATATTATACATGTATAGCATAATATTTTAGCATAATAAAAGATGATAATCTTTTAAGATTAAAATTAGTGTTATTCTCAGAAACAGAATATATATATTCATATATAAAATTACATCTATATATGATCAAGTAACAAATATTTCATTCAAATGACATTTATTTAGCAAAAGATAAATTTGTCATTAAAAGGGATACTGCTAAGACACTGATTTTAAAAAAGATAAGATTTATTTGTAGTTGAAAAGATGTCGATAAACTTTCCCAGACTTTTCTGGATATCATTAGTTTTGAATCCCTTCACAATGAATTATATATAACTCTCATGTTTAGTCTCTGTCTCTTTCTGTATTAGAAACCTCTATCCCTTTATGAAATATTGTTCTTGACTACATTTAGGAGGAAAGTTAAGAAAACTGAATCTATGAAAAGTAGGAATTGGAATAGTGGAAAAACAGGAAAAAAATTATTTATTTTACCACTTCAAGCTCTAATCCTGTGAGTATGGCATAACATTTTTTCTGCTTGAAAATATCTTTTGCTGTTAAAATATAATGTTTTGAAAATTTTTACCTTTATTTAAGTCAATCAAAATTTTATGAAAAAGAATGTGTGTGCAATTATGTCAACAAGTAAACATGAAAGGTATACAAACAAAACAATAATGAGATACATCTCCACACATCTCTAGTTAAATGCAGCAGTCATCAGCCCTCTCCTACCTCAAATAGGTAAATCAGTTCTACCTTGACTTCAAATCAGCTCCTTTTGCAGCTGAAAGAGAGAATATAAAGTTTTAGAACCCACTGGGAAATCCTCCCTGGGCCATGAGAATTTGTCTGCTTCAAAACACTCAGGAAGAGCCTGGTTTTCTCTTCTAACAAAGGTGGGTCAAATTAGAAGGTAGGAGAAGAAAAAGGCGGTTCTGTGTAGAGCATACACCCAGGCTGCAATCCCCTGCCAAATCTTCCCTACAATTTCATTGCTCTTAGAAATTGTCTATCAATCACTCTTTTTCATATTCACTTTGCTCTGAGTGTGTATATTGCTGTTTCCTGGTCACGTAATAGCCTTACCAACTCGATGCTCTTCCATCTTTCTGTGTTCTTTCTCCAGCCATCACAAGACTGGAGTTCTCTCCTGTCACTCAGATCTCAGAAGTGGGCATGCCTCACAAAAGCCTCCCTGACCACACTACACAGGACAGTCACTACTCAGTCACGTCTGACACCTTAGCTTGCTTGATATTTAATACAGAATCGATTCTTTTTTTTTTTTTTTTTTTGCTGTCATGTTTATTGCATATCATCCTCGCTAAAATGCAAGCTCCACTAAGTGAAGGACTTTTATTAACACTAGGTCGTAAGTCACCAGGTGTTATGAAAGTGACCAGTACATATTTAAAATTCCATTAATATATGTGAATTGCATCTTTTTATACCTGAATCTTATTTCATATCAGTTTTCTTTAGGTTTGAGCTATTCTAGAATGTCACATTACTTTAACTTTTCATGAGAGATGATAGTCTTTAAATTCCTTTTCTCTAAATCAACCCCAAAGTACCCCAGACATACAAATGGCTAACAAACACATGAAAAGATGCTCAACATCACTCATTTTCAGAGAAATGGAAATCAAAACCACAATGAGGTACCACTTTACACCAGTCAGAATGGCTGCCATCCAAAAGTCTACAAGCAGTAAATGCTGGAGAGGATGTGGAGAAAAGGGAACCCTCTTACACTGTTGGTGGGGATGCAAACTAGTACAGCCACTATGGAGAACAGTGTGGAGAGTCCTTAAAAAACTGGAAATAGACCTGCCATATGACCCAGCAATTCCACTGCTGGGCATACACACCGAGGAAACCAGAATTGAAAGAGACACGTGTACCCCAATGTTCATTGCTGCACTGTTTACAATAGCCAGGACATGGAAGCAACCTAGATATCCATCAGCAGACAAATGGATAAGAAAGCTGTGGTACATATACACAATGGAATATTACTCAGCCATTAAAAAGAATACATTTGAATCAGTTCTATTGAGGTGGATGAAACTGGAGCCTATTATACAGAGTGAAGTAAGCCAGAGGAAAAACAACACAGTATACTTATGCAAATATATGGAATTTAGAAAGATGGTAACAATAACCTTGTATGCTAGTCAGCAAAAGACGCAGAATGTATAGAACAGTCTTTTGGACTCTATGGGAGAGGGCAAGGGTGGGATGTTATGGGAGAATGGCATTGAAACATGTAAATTATCATATGTGAAATCAATCGCCAGCCCAGGTTTGATGCATGATACAGGGTGCTCAGGGCTGGTGCACCAGGATAACCTAGAGGGATGGAATCGGGAGGGAGGTGGGAGGGGGTTCTGGAAGGGGAACACATGTATACCCTTGGTGGATTCATGTCAATGTATGGCAAAGCCAACACAATAATGTAAAGGAAAAAATAAATTAATTAATTTAAAAAGAAAAAAGAAAAAAATAAGGTTGACAGATTAAAAACAGAGCAAACTTCAAATAAATATTTGGTTTATATCAAGTACTTGAAATATACTGAAGTATTCATTTAAGAAAATATATTTCACTCTTAACATTTCCTATCTAAGGAATAACAAGAGAAATCTGTCATCTCTGTGTAAAAAATCATTCTGATAAATATTTCTAATTGAATCATGCGAAAACACATACAAACATCAAAATAAAACATTAATATTTTTATAAGCAAAGTGAATGCTAGAAAAATGAAATGAAATGTCAGAATTATACAGTTAAATAAAATATCATCTTTATTATTATTTTCCAAACTCCATTCTATTTTTTATACATTAATTGATGAATTACAATTAAAGAATTATATAGGTGATTCTTCTAATCTCTCACATACATGTGTATATCTTCAGTATAAATTCAATTTAGTGATGAGAAATATATTCAAATAAGCATATGTTTAAAAATAATCAGGTCTATAAAACAAATAGTGTATGAAATAAATATCTATAAAATGTAATAGATTATTGATACATATGATATATATATAAATACCTATAGTCGATAAGGCACACATATATACACATTATATATATATACACATAATATATATATACTAAATATATCCATGACTCAAAATGATTGTAATCAATGAAAAATTTTATATACAAAATAGAAATATGAAAAAAATATTGTATGCAATTTGAACTTCTTCCAGATAGCAACTTATTGCTTGCCTGACACAACATTCTCACACACACAATCATTAGTAAATGCAATGATTTCAATATTTTCTCAGGGAAACATAAGTATCACTCTTGAACTTCCCTTGATTAATCTATGCATAAATAACATACTTTCCTCCTTTTATATATTATTATCTCTTCATATGACTTCTTTGGCATTAAATCTAGTATTGTGAAATAACAAGTAAATTGCTCAAATGATAACTCGTCTTTCCATGTTCTCTTGGCCCTTTCTTTCAGTATATGTCACTGATATGTCACAGTATATGGATGCTGCCAAACATTTTTTGCACATCTCTTTCATTGAATCTCTTTTCTGTTTGAAATTCTGCTTCAATATCAGTATTCTATGTAATATCCTACATAAGAAATATTTACTACCTTCTCTGTATACCTATGGAAGTTTTTGGCAACTACCAGGTTTTTTTTATGATGAGAGTGTGTGTGTGTGTGTGTGTGTGTGCATGCGCTGTGCAGAATGGCATACAGCATGACAGCTTCTAAATTTAAGCCCAGTTAGATTTATAAGTTACTGAGGTATAATTGATTTATAGTAAGTTTCACATATTTAAGACATACAAATTGATTATGTTTTCAGATTATATCTGTGCAAACTCCACCATAATCAAGATAATAAATGTATCCATGGAACACTAAATTTCCTCACACTCCTTTTTAATTTTTTCCAGGCATTCTACTCATTCCCACACAACTAGCTTATTGTTATAACTATAAATTAATGCCTATTTTCTAAAATTTTATATAAATGTAATCAAATATTTAGTTCTCAAACGTAGGTCTTTGAACTATTTTGAGTTAATTTTTGTACATAGTATGAGGTATGGGGCCAACTTCATTCTGTTGCATGTGGCTATCCAGTTTTTCTAGTACCATTTCTTGAAAAGACTGTCTTGGTACCTTAGAAAATCAGTTAACCATATATACGAGGGTTTATTTCTGGGATCCCTTTTCTGTTCCATTGGCTTCTATATCTATCTTTTATGCCAGTACTACAACTGTTTTTGATTATTGTGGCTTTGTAGTATGTTCTGAAACCAAAAAGTGTGAGACTTCCAGTTTTGTTCTTTTATGTGATTGTTTTTTGGCTATTTGGGATCCTTTGAAGTTACATATGAATTTGAGGGTAGGCTTTTCATATCAAAAAAGAAAAAAAAAAGCTGAAGCCGAAGCTCCAATACTTTGGCCACCTGATGAGAAGAACTGACTTGGAAAATACCCCGATGCTGGGAAAGATTGAAGCCATGAGAAGGGGACGACAGAGGATGAGGTGGTTTGATGGCATCACCGACTCAATGGACATGAGCTTGAGCAAGTGCCAGCAGTTGGTGATGGACAGGGAAGCCTGGCATGCTGCAGTCCATGGGGTTGCAAAGAGTCGGACATGACTGAGCAACTAAACTGAACTGAATCATAAATTTTGTCTAATTTCCTTTACACAGCACAATTGAGGCTTTCATGTCATTCTGTGAATCAATTGTTTCTATTTCTGAATTTTATTCCATTTTATGTATATATCATTATTTCTTTAGTCTTTTCTTACATAACGTGCATTTGGACATGTCCAGGACATTTTCATTTCACAAATGAAAGTATCATAAATATTTTTACAAGTTTTGTATACGGAGATGCTTTAATTTCTCTTGGGCAAATACCTAAAAGTAAAATGGCTGTTTAACTTTTTAAAGAAACCACAAAACTGTTTCCAAAAGGGTCATAATATTTTATATTCTCCACAACTTTGTGTAGGAGTTTCATTTAACCCACATTCACACTAAAATTAGGTATGGTCATTCATTTTAATTTTTAGTCATTCTATTGGGTTTGTAATGGTATCTAAGTGTTATTTTAATTTATATTTTCCTAGTGAATAATATGTCAAAAATTTTCCATGTGATTATTTACTATGGGTACATGTTTTTTGGTGAGGTGTCTGTTTAAATCTTCTGCTCATTTATATTGAGTTGTTTGTCTTATTATTAAGTTGTAAAAGTTCTTCATATATTTTAGAAAAAAGTCCTTGATCTATTTAACAACCATTTTCTTCAGTTTGGCCTAACATTTCACTTTCATTATAATGTCTTTTGAACAGTAAACTTTTTGTTTTTAAAGTCCAATTTATATGGGTTTTCTTCCCTACAATTTGGTGCTTTAAGAAATCTTTGCCAAATGAGTATCACTAAGATTTCTCCAAAACAGAAATATCCTTTGTTTTCTTTCAAAGTTTTATAGTTTGAAGACTTACATTTAAACCTATGATTAAGTTAATTTTTATAAAAATTAGCAAGTTAATTTTTATAAAAATTAACATTACAAATTTTACAAAACATTAATTTTACAAAAATTAACATTGCAAGTTAATTTTTATAAAATGGTGTGATACAAGGAACAAAGTATTTGATTTGTATATTATTATTATTCTTTTGTGTATGACTAAAAATAGTTCTAACACATTTATAGAAATAATAATCTGGTAATACTTTTCCTCTTTAATTGTTTGGCACTTCTATTTTGAAAAATCAATAGACCTATCTCTGTGGGTCTATTTCTGGACTCTTTCTAAATTGAGATATAATTGATTTGGGGCTGATGAGGTGGCTCTAACAGTAAAGAATCTGCCTGCCAGTTCAGGAGACATAAGAGACACGAGTTCAGTCACTCAGTTGGGAAGATCCCTTGGAGGAGGGCATGGCAACTCACTCCAGTATTCTTGCCTGCAGAATCCGACAGACAGAGGAGCCTGGAGGGCTACAGTACATGGGTTTGCAGAGTTGGACACAACTGAAGCAACTTAACACGTGTATTTTGGTCTTCCCAGGTGGCTCTCATGGCAAAGAACCCGCCTGCCAATGCAGGAGTTGTAAGAGATGTGAGTTTGATTCCTGGGTCAGGAAGATCCCTTGGAAGAAGACAAGGCAACCAGCCCAGGTATTCCTGCCTAGAGAAACCCATGGACTAGCTATAGTGGGCTATAGTCCATAGGGCTGGACACAACTGAAACAACCTGGCATGCATGCATAGTTGATTTAGAAAATTGTAATAGTTTTAGAAAATTGTAATAGTTTCAGTTGTACAACATTTTAACTCAACATTTTAATAGATTATCCATTTAAAATTATTGCATAAGAGTGGCTATGCTTCCCTTTGTTGTGCAATATATCCTTGCTGCTTACCTATTCTATACATAGTAGCTTGTATCTCTTAGTCCTATAACCCTACCTTGTACCTCTTTCCTTCCTTTTCCCAATGGGAAACCACTAGTTTGTTCTCTACATTTATAAGCCTATTTCTGTTTTGCTAAATACATTCATTTTACTTTTAGATTCCACATATAAGAGGTAACATTTAGTGCTTGTCTTTGTTTGACTAATTTCACTAAGTATAGTAAGTTCGAGGCCCATCTGCATTGTTGCAAATGGCAGAATTCTAGGAATTTCTATAGAAGTTTCTAGGCCCACTTTCATTGTTGCAAATGATCGTTCTTTTTTATGGCTGAGTAATATTCTATTGTATATATATACACACACATATATCCCCAATCTTCTTTATCTATTCATCTGTTGTTGAACATTTAGGTTGCTTCCATATCTTGGCTATTATAAATAACACTGCTATGAATATTGTGCTATATGTATCTCAGGAGACAGATAAAAATCAAAGTGTTCTGCCTATGTTCTCTTCTAGGAGTTTTATGGTTTCAGGACTTACATTTAGGTCTTTAATCCATCATTTTGAGTTCATTTTTGTATATGGTGTGAGGAAATGTTCTAATCTCATCCTTTTACATGTAACTGCCCATTGTATATTCTTGCCCCCTTATCACAGATTAATTGACCATAAATGCATGAATTTACTTCTGGACTCTATTCTGTGCCATTAATCTCTGTGTCCTTTTGTTTTCTTTTGTTCCAGTGCCATACTGTATTTTTCTTTCTCTCTTTTTTTCGCCTCTGCCAAGCAGCTTACAGATCTTAGTCCCCCAACCAGGGACCAAACCCAGGCCCCTGCAGTGAAAGTGCTGACTCCCAACCACTGGACTACCAGGAAATTCCCACCATACTGTTTTAATTAATGTAGTCTAAAGGCTGGGACAGTTACGCTTTCAGTTTTGATTTTTTTCTGAAGATTAATACAGCAATTTGGGATCTTCTGTGGTTCCATATAAATTTTAAGAGTATCAGTTCTAGTTTTGGGGAAAATGTCAGGGGTATTTTGATAGGGTTGCATTAAATCTTTAGACTATTGGGGTAGTCTAAAAACTATTGTCTTGTATCTTAAAACTGTTCATGCTTCCAATCCAAGAACACAAGATATCTTTCCTTCTTTTATCATTTTCAAATACCTTCATCAATTTTTTACAGTTCTCAAACCACTTCCTTGGTTAAGTTTATTCCTAGGTACTTTTTATTGGCATTTCATTGAAACAGTTTTTAGTTGAACTGATATTATAACAATATTGAGTCTTCCAATTTATGAACACAGTAATAAATACGAGAATAGAACAAGGGAAAAATCCTGCAGTACAGAGTTTATATTAAGCATTTAAAGAAAAAGTTATGAGTATGTATATATCTATATATGAGTATGCATGCATATATTGGCACTAATAGTAGAGAACCCCCCTGTCAATGAAGGAGACATAAGAAATGTGGGTTTGATCCCTGGGTCAGAAGGATCCCCTGGAGGAGGGCATGGCAACCCACCTTAGTATTCTCGACTTGAGAATCCCATGGACAGAGGATCCTGTCAGGCTGCAGTCCATAGGGTCACAAACAGTTGGACACAACTGAAGTGACTTAGCACAGCACATATATGAATCCAAAGAAGTAAACTAGATTTATGTAAAGATATTAATGGATACAAAATTCCATGATCATAAGCCTCATCATATGTGTTTTCCTTCCAACTGTTGCCTGTCCTCTGCTCTCCAAATCCCTGTACAGAAGCCTATAATCTGTTATTAACTCCTCTGAAATATACTTGTTATTATAGCCTCTAAATATATAGCCTCTAAAATATACTTGTTATTCTTTTTCTCTTGCCTTGTAAAGTCAAGGAATTATCAAATACCTCGTTTGTGATTTCCGTTTCACTCTTCTTTTTATCTTCAGTCTTCCCCTATTACTATAGCCTGGAGTTGACATCACACACTCGCTGTGCTATGTGTGTGCTAAGGCACTTCAGCTGCGTCTGACTTTGTGACCCTATGGACTGCAGCACGCCAGGCTCCTGTCTGTGGGATTCTCCAGGTAAGATTACTGAAGTGGGTTGCCATTTCTTTTTCCAGGGGATCTTCCCAACCCAGGAATTAAACCCACATCTCCTGTGTCTCCTGCATTGGCAGGCAGGTTCTTTTCCACTAGAGCCACCTGCTACAGTAATATCCTAATTGGTCTTTTTGAATCAAGCCTGTGTTTTGCACCACATTTGTCCCATTTTAAAGTTCACATTTGTACCACATTTAATGTTCATATATTTGTACCACATGTAATGTTCATATTTGTACCACATTTAACATTCACATATTCATATCTCTCTATTTTAATGTCATAATTATCTTTTTTGAAAACCACCCCATTAACCACACACTATTTCTAATATAATAGCTGGCATCCAATTCTGCACTATGGCTGATCTGGTCTGGATTTTCCCACAATGGGGGAATCAATTGGCTGTAAGCTGCTCTAGAATGCTTCAGTTGGGATGAAGGAGCTCTGCTCTTCTTAAATGTATCTTTCTTTTTCCAGCAGGTTAGTCTTGTCTTGTTTCTCAGGAGACTCACATGGTCCAAGAGATAGAGGATATGTGCTTGGTTTCTTTTTTTTTTTTTTTTTTTTAAGACTTATTTATTTATTTTTCCCTTTATGTTATCGTGTTGGTTTTGCCATACATTGATATGAATCTGCCATGGGTATACATGTGCTCCCTTTCCAGAATCCCCCTCCCACCTCCCTCCCCATTCCAACCCTCTGGGTCATCCCGGTGCACCAGCCCTGAGCACCCTGGTTTCTTGACTCTTACGCTTTAGCACAACATTTCTTTAGTCACATTCTTTCCGCAAGAGCAAGTCACAGGTCTAGACTAGATTCAAAGCATGGAAAAAATAGGCATTTCTCCAATGGAGATGAAGAATCACATTCTAAAGAATATGACCATCTGTCTATTCATTACCACATAGTTGATGAGGAATTACCTTCAAAATTGTGATGTGTGTTAGTACATCCTAGGGCTTTTACAATCAAATTACCACAAAGGAAGTGGCTTAAAACAATTGAAATTTACTCTCTCATAGATCAGGATACAAGAATTCTGAAACCAAGCTGTGGGCAGGATGGGAACTTGCCAACAATCCCAGTGTTCCTGGCATATAGCTACATCTCTTCAGCTCCTGCCTCCATCTTCACATGGCTGTGTTTCCTACAGGTCTGTATATCTCTGGGTCTCTAAATCTTTCCTTATGCAATGACACTAGTCATTGGATTTATCACCCACTCTAATCCATTAGAGCTTCCCTTGTGGCTCAGCTGGGAAAGAATCTGCCTGCAAAGCAGGAAACTTGGGTTCGATCCCTGGGATGGGAAGATCCCCTAAAGAAGGGAAAGGCTACCCAATCCAGTTTTCTGGCCTAGAGAATGGACTCTATAGCCCATGGGGTTGCAAAGAGTCGGACATGACTGAGTGACTTTCACTTTCAATCCATTATAACTTCATCTTCATCTGATTATAAATACTCAATTTCCAAATAAGGTAGGACTTCAGCATATCTTTTGGGGGACACAAGTGAGTCCACAAAAGTGATCATATATATTCTATCAAAAGTGCTTAAGAGAAATCAAATTCTCTTATATATGATTGTTACATATATATGCAAAAATTTTTGCCTCTCATTTCAAAATGTTCATTCCACAGGCTTCTGTGTAAGATATTTTGATGGAACTTACAAATAAATTCAGTCAAATGACATTTGCTTTCTGAATTGTTTGATTTTTTTATTCACTAGAATCTTCATTTTTTAAAAATAAACTGACTTTTGATGATTTACATAGGAGAAATATTGAAAACATATTTAGAAGCCTACTACATACAAATGGAAAGGAAAATGTAAGAAAAAACAGGATCGTTGTGCAAATTTAAGTTAATATTCCAGAATCAGTTGTGTAAATACCCTGCTGTGTCACAGCTATAATCTGAACGCCATGGCTTAAGCTTGCACCCCGAGTACCGGACACTGGGATCTGCCACAGTCACTGCAGTTTCCTTTGTTCCTGGACACTGGGAGGCACTGGCTTCATGTTAATCCCCACTGTCCCATCTCTTTACATGGTTGAACTGCAATTCAAAATATGATAAATTGAGCTTAAGTTACTTATGTTCAAAGTAAAACGTGGTCTGGTAAAACATGGTCTATCCGGCCTTCGATCTCTTCTCCATGGTAGACGGTTTCTTCCTTGCCCTTAGAATCATAAAATGAGGACTCCAGAGGCTAAGAGATCCACAGATAACTCCTGCCCCGTCTTTTCTGAATACATTAAATTGTAATAGCGCAATAAAAACTCGAATGACTTTGCCAAATACATGGACAGAAACGAAAATTCAAGGAGGATAAATACTTACTCAGTATTGGATTCTGAATTCAAATTAGTGATTATCTGACTATCAAGTCTGTAGGTTTTATTTCACAGTGACTCACTATGTTACATACATTTTATTCTCTCTACTACCTGAATTTTCACAGAACTCACTAACAGTATTTATAATAAATTTAACAATGTGTGTGTATTTGTTATTGTAATATTGACTTTGGAGGTTAAGAATTTTGCTTTATGTCATCATTACATAATTGTATTTTTAATGGCTAATTGTTCTTAAATTTTATCTTTTAACCAAATCTAAAATTCCTTTAGGACAATTTTATTTATTTCATGTTAAAATATAAATATAAACTATGATATACATTGGATTGGATTCATTTATTTGTCTAGAGTGCCACTGAAATAAACCACACACATTTTTTAAGCTATACTGAAATATGAAATATGTTTGATTACTTTTTCTTCTTACCTCAGCTTCCATATATTTAACAGGATTGCATATTATGCACTAATCAATCTAGCTAATTCTTTTCTTATGTGTACCAGGTTTGACATTGGAGGAAACCCTCTAATACTCAACCTTAAGGACATTTAAAGGCAATTATTTCCAGAACTGCTTGTAAATAACAATGTGGGGATATATACTTGAAAGCCATCAATGAAACTGAAAATAAAGAAAGGACTCTATGCAAAACGTTTTCAGCAAAAAGTCAATGATATCACCATAGTAACAATGATAAAAATATATGGCTCAAAGTAAACCCTGGGGCTTCCCTTGTAGCTCAGTCAGTAAAGAATCCACCTGCAATTCAGGAGACCCGGGTTCGATTCCTGGGTTGAGATGATTCCACTGGAGAAGGAAATGGCAACCCACTCCAGTATTCTTGCCTGGGAAATTGACAGAGGAGGCTGGTGGGTTATAATTCAAGGGGTTGCAAGAGTCAGACACAACTGAGAGAATAAACCACTACCACAAATCCTGGAATTACTGTTAGGAAAGAAAACGTTAGACAGCACTGGTTTGAGAGAAAAACTCATGAAATCAATCTTAACTCTAGATATAATAATGACTTTGTTAATTAGCTTTTGGAACTTAAAAGAAACAAAATTGAATGCTCCTGGTGGCGCAGTGGTTAAGAATTCGCCTGCCAATGTAGGGAACATTGGGTTCCATCCTTGGTTCAGGAAGATTCCACATCCTGTGGAGCAACTGAGCCCATGCTCCATAGCTTCTCTAGAGCCCACAGACGTCAACAAGAGAAACCACCAAAATGAGAAGCCCACGCAGCACGAGGAAGAACAGTGCCCACTTCATGCAACTAGAGAAAGCCCATGAGCAGCAGCAAAGACCCAGTGCAGCCAAAATAAATAAATAAAAATTTTATAAAAACAGAAAAAAATCAGCCTGTAAACTGAGGCTGAAAAGTTTTTTTTAAACATCTCCATGAAGATCTTGCAATTAAGTGACTTTTATCAATTTTAATAAAACTATTTGAAACATAATAATTATAAATTCTCTGTAAAAACTTTTAGACTATCAATCACACAGAATATGCAATAGGTATATGATTTATGAACATTTTTGTTTTCACCTTATAGAAGAAATTAATTTGTATTTCAATCAGAAGGGAGTATATGTATAACTAAAACATACCCTATAATATGTGGGGCCCATTCCATCTTTTCTGTTCTAACAATAATATTATCAAACAACAAGATAGTGTTAACCATGTATCAGATGCGCTCATAAGTTCTTTTCATATATTGCTTATTTTATTCTTCTATTTGATTATGCTAGTTTATTAAATGCATATACATGTACTACTCAATAAATGCAACAATCTCACAATTTACTTCTGAGTCACATAAAGCTAGTAGGATACCACTGCAATAGAGTCTTGCCAGACAGTCACTGAACTTAGTAACATTAATTTTAAAATATTTGAGTTAGGCTTAAGAAATTAAAGGCCACTGAAAGAGAAATATTTAAAGGAACTGATATTTCCTGCCCCAAATTCCCATTACATTCAATGGATACAAACTTCAGGGAATCACAATTAACCTAAAATAGTCAATTGAGAGTCGTTACTGCTTCAAGAAAAAATTGTAAAATTTAAAAAAAAACACTGGCTAACAAAGACTTAGAGCAACTGACATCATTATATACAATTTGCATATTCAAAGTCAATATATCCTTATGCTAGTGGAAATATGAGATTTTTCAAAAATTAAATCATTCGTTTTGTTCTTCTATGCTGTCTCAAGGTGCTTTCATGCCTGAAAGGCCAAATTACCATGTAAGTGGGGACTTTATCATGATGAAAACGTGACTAGAGACTTTTAAGAGGTTAAGATATTGGATTTCAAATTCAAAAGAGTATGAATTCAAATTCTCTCAGGACTACCTCTGCATAACTCTTTGCCCTTTCAAATTGATTTTCTGATCCTAATTTTTCTTTTACAAAAAATAAATGCAAAAGAAAATCTATCTCTTGGGTTGTTGCAGGTGCCTTTGTTAAAGGCAGTGACTTGTAAAATCATGTTAGCTATTACCAACTTTACCCTTTTTCACTTACAACATTGTCAAGCAGAGATTGTTGTTTAAATTCTAATAGCTGATTGTGGTGCTGGAGAACTCTTGAGAGTCCCTTAGGCTCCAAGGAGAACAAGTCAGTCAACCCTATAGGAAATCAATCCTGAATATTCACTGGAAGGACTGATGCTGAAGCTGAAGCGCCAATACTTTGGCTATGATATGAAGAGCTGACTCATTGGAAAAGATCCTTATGCTGGAAAAGATTGAAGGCAAAATGAGAAGGGAGCAGCAGAGGATGAGACAATTAGACAGTGTCACCAACTCAATGGACATGAATTTGAGCAATTTCTGGAATACAGTGAAGGAGAGGGAGGCCTGGCATTCATGGGGTCACAAGGAGTCAGACACAACAACTGAACAATAACAACAACAAATGGCTGATTAATCCAAATTAATAGCAGATTTACTCAATGATCAAAGAAGTCCAAAAGCATATTAACAAATATTAAAACTAAGGTAATTTTTTTTGTAAGTAACCTCATTTAAACCCACCACACGTAAAGAATTTGCACCATGAATTTTTGGCAACTACAAATCTCTACCTTTCATTATCTTTTAAAAATTCACTTAAAACACATTACATGATAGTCTTTGCATCACATTAAATGCAGAATATACAGTGATTTGTGGCAGATATTTTCATTTACCCTTCATAACTTTTTCTATCGTGATCTGTGCTCCGGAGGCTGTCCATTATACTGCACCAATGAGCACTCTTGCCCTCTGCCTCAAATTGGTTTGATCAAGAAAAGATACCAGCAGTAGATGTAGAGAATTATGCTGAGATGGTTGCCTTTCTCTACTAACGAAAAAAGCTTGCAATGAGCAGCTTTTTCTTAGAGTTTTAACATTGTCTAAAGCTCCAGTTAATACCTCTTCTCTGTCTTTCAGGTCAAGAGACATGGAATTTCATATGAGCTGCCCCACAATTTGTTAATAATCCCTTCATAAAAGAACTCAGTTATCCCAGTCTGAGCTGAGGTCTCTGACTGAGACACTGAGATTCACCCATCATAGTGAAAGGTTGTTGACTCAATCACAGCAAAGACACCGGGGATCTTGGCCTCTGGAAGAGAAGAATTCAGTCCGGGGCCAGAAATGAGGCCTGATTGCTCAGAGCTTTTTTGTAATAAAGTTTTATTAAAGTATAAAGGAAACAGAGAAAGCTTCTGACATAGGCATCAGAAGGGGGTAGAAAGAGTACCCCCTTGCTAGTTTTTGGCTGGATGTTATATAGTCACTAGCAATTTGCTAATGAAAGAAAGGAATGTCTCAAAACTCAGAATGGCACCAGAGGAGTCTTCCTGGGTCATAAAACGATTTACTTGAATTTTGTAGAAGGGCAGTTTACCTACAGATAGTTTCATTTACATAGATTAGGAGAACAATGTCTGAGTATAACATACTGGTTTGTCAAGCAGGTTTTAAGCCATTTGGTGGGGAACTGGATCAAAGATTAAGAGTTTGGGGTAAATGCATAGTACATTAACATAGCTTAAGACAAACATTTCCATAAGAAGAATGCATTGGTTAACTCAAGGTTTGAGAATAGTTAATTTCAGGTGAGACCAGGTGTCATGGCAACACAGTGTTTTAAGAGAAACCTCTTTTAAATTTGTATAGAGAAGGAAAAAATATCACTAGTTTGTTTCCTCCTGCCTCTTAGGCGAGAGATAAAAATGTCTGATGTTTGCAGCCTATTTCCTCCCTTTGGAGACCCCTGGCCTTCCTGCCTGTTACCCTCTCAATAGTAAATGACCCTGACAAAGTAAGAGCAAATCTTCCACTCCTTCAAAGCTTTTGTTCATGGGTTCTGGTGCTCCTCCTTTGTTTAGAAAAACTTGACACAATTGAATTCAAAGCACATCTAACTTCTGCAATACTTTTCGAGTGAACGTCCTCTTGACTGCCCCCTTCACTTCATTGTTCCTTAGGCTGTAGATGATGGGGTTTAACATAGGTGTGATGACAGTATAGGACAGTGACACTAGCTTCTTGCTCTCAGGAGACTGGTGGGATTTGGGCCGTAGGTAGGTCAAGCTGGCTGTTCCATAAAAAAGGGATACCACAATGAGGTGAGATGAACAAGTGGAGAATGCCTTCTGGCGACCAGTAGCAGAGGGCATCATCAGGATGGTTTTAATAATGCGCGTGTAGGAGACCAAAATGAGGGAAAAGGGAAACATAATAAATAGTAGCGTGGAAGCAAATGCTTGCATTTCATACATGGTTGTATCCTCGGTGACCAGTTTCAACACTGGGGGACCATCACAAAAGAAGTGGTCTATGATGCTTGGTCCACAAAAAGGATGGGCCATCAGCCAAGCTGTCTGTAGCATAGACACGGGAACACCAGACATCCAAGAACCTACAGCCATCCACAAACATAGGGACCTATTCATTATGACTGAATAGCGGAGAGGATTACAGATGGCCACAAAGCGATCATAAGCCATCATAGAGAGGAGGAAACATTCGGAGCTGCCAAAGAAGAAAAAGAAGTACATCTGGGTACCACAGCCTACAAAAGAGATGCTTTTCCTTGGGGATACTAGATCTACTAACATCTTTGGCACCATGACCAAGGTGAAACAGACTTCAAGAAGTGACAAGTTCCTGAGAAAGAAGTACATAGGTGTTTGAAGAGCAGGATCCATACTGGTAACTGTGACAATAAGGAAGTTACCCAACAAAGTGACTGTATAGATGATCAGGAACAAAACAAAGAGGGAAACTTGCATCTCAGGGTTATTTGTAAAACCATGAAGAATAAATTCAGTCACTTGGGTGTGATTTTCACATACCATATCTTAGACCAGTTTTTCTCTAATAATCAAAGTATATGTGTCAAAGGATCAAAGAATATTCTTTAAATGTATATACAATATCAGATATAATAATAAAACCCATAAATGTATCTTTGTTCTCAGTTATCTTACCATTCTATTTCTCTGAAACAGAATATCTACAATAAGATTAAATCAGAGCAAAGAAATAACTTGCATGAATACCACTAATTGCTTGTCACCTAGGTGCAGTTTGTCTCTCATCAGTGATGACAGTCTCCAGCTCATATTCTTCATCAGAGGCATGCTATTTTTTAGGATGAAGTAGAAAGAGTTTAGGCAGCTAATAACTAAAATAGAATCACTTAATAATTTAAAAAAATATATCCAAGAGGTATCCAAGAGGCAAAAAAGATGAAAACTGGGCTAGTTTGACTTTTTAAATCTTAGATTATAAATGATATATCTCTACCAAATGGAGTGCATTTTACAGAATACACTACTCCATCCATTATACATACACATACATACATCTATACATATATACATATATAAATTATATACACATGTAGGTACACATATATGTATATATGAGGGAACCTTAGTAAATAAACATAGGTAAACAAATAAACATAACAGATAGTTATGATTTTAGTACTTAGTGCAGTCCTCACAGGACTGCTAATTTATGTGATTTTTCATGGTGCCTCTTGAACCATAATTTCACATCACTGGACCCCAGTTCTTACTATGCCCACAAGTAGAACATATCATTTGAATTGGGCTTTATAAAAATAGCAAACTTCTGAACAAATATAACCTGCAATCCAGAAGTCCTCCTTCCAGCACTCATCTCAATTCCAATCCATTGAAATAGTTCTGCTTCCCACTGTGTTGTGACTTTGTTAAATTAACATATGTTAAATGGAGCTCAGGGGTGTAGGACTGTGAGCACTGATTCAACAAAAGATCACAAAGGAAGGTGAAATGAAGTTTATTATTCACAGATTCTGGAGGAGGAGCTATGCAAGGAAGTCAAGGCAAGAGTGCTGGCATAAAGAAAGGCTGAATATGGGGCATATGCCTTTATTATGGTCCAAAGGTGGACTACTTTGAAGTTCCTTTGCTGAGGCCAGATTGGTTAATTCAAACCAAAAAATGCAGGATTTTGGTATGCTTCCCATATGTTTTTTTTTTCTAAGGGGGCACAAGGAAAAGGCAGGCCCTCCCTGGGAGACAGGGGCGACTATTTATAACAAGGACATTTGGGGTACTATATCAGAAAGTTACATTTACTTATGACTCTTGGGCTGTTATCAAAGGTATGTGTTCAGGGGAGGGGTTAATATCAGTTTAAGGTCCCTGCAAATCAGGGATCGATAATGAGTCAGTAGTATTATGAATTAATTTATCTAAATTCTCAACAGACTGTCAATCTTCTCCAAAACTGCATGGGCAAAGTAGGAGCTAGTCCCTTACTATTGTGTATCCACTAAAAGTCCACTCATGGAATTACTAATTCAATTAATATTATCTCAAACAAAATATCTTCTTTAGAGTAGAACATTTTGATTGAAAGTAGAATTATATAACTATTTTCTATACAGATCTTACTCAACAACAGCATATAAAATGTTAGAGATCACAAAAATATATGTTGGAAAACACCTATTTATAAAGCTACATTGGAGCTGAGCTGAACAATGTTTCCATTTTTTCAAATATTGGGGCTACGTAAGTATTAAGTATTAGATCAGTTATTTTGATCTAATATTGATATTAGGTCAAATTGATAAGCAATTGGTCTAAGTATCAGATCAATTATTTTATAAAACATTTTTCAAATTTAATTTAAAAATTACTTTATTTTATAGTCAAATCATGTTTAACACAGATTTCTCTGAAAATAAGTAGATGAAAATGCACAGACTATTTGAAGAATTCTGTTTTAATTCTACTCAAATGATATATGTACTTTGGTAATATCTCACCTATTTCACTTACCACAAGTTCTCAAACCAATATCTTCTACAACATAAAGAAAAGAACTGGTCATCCCAGGCTGCCCATACTGAAGGTACTCCAGAATAATAAGTTAAGAGACAGTGACTGTGACCACTACCTTTCACCACTGTTGCAAAATCTGCTTCAATATCATTTACATCAACAATAACAATAACAGCATTATTCCTGGTATATCTAGCAAAACTTATAAATAGCTTTGGAGGCTTCCCAAGTGGCTCACGGGTAAAGAATCCACCTGCCAAAGCTGGACATATGAGTTGGATCCCTAGGTCAGAAAAATCACCTAGGGAAGGAAATGACAATCCACTCCAGCAATCTTGCCTGGGAAATCCCACGGACAGCAGAGCCAGGTGGGCTATAGTCCATGAGGTCGCAAAGAGTCGGACAGGACTGAGAAACTATAAAGCCGCAGCCGCATAAATAGTTTCAGATGCATTATCATGTTCACCAGCATTTTGCAACAATTCTAAATTCACTGTGACTCTAAATATACTCCATCATTTGTCTGAGGAAAAAAATTATGAGAACTGAATAAGATATCAAGATTTTATAATAGTCTGACAATTTTTAGTGTATCTCTAAAATACCTCAACCACTACTGCCTCTCAGATTTCTAATACTGAAGTGGCAGAAAACAATAACAGGTTTAATATCCAGTCCTGGAGTGACCAAGGTCTATAATGTAACATCCATGGTCTCCACTGTGAAATAGGAATAAGGCAAGCCAAGAAGATTATCAGTTTCTTTATTTGATAATCAGTGATATACATATTCTACCTTGTGTAGGCATATTTAAATTCAATTAAGTTTTGGAGAACTAGAGATTTTTACTGTAACAAAATGTACCTCCAAATATCCCTCCCCTCTTTCTATATCCTAAGGGAAAAAAAATACTGTTTACATTGCACATATCTTCTAAAAATCAAAAGATTCATCAGCAGTGATGTTGAAGTAACTACCACAAATTTATAATGATGTCTTTTTTAAAAACTTGTAAACTGTAGATGAGTTTGCAGGATTGCTACATAGCTCTAGAAAATGTTTTTATTTATTGCATGGAATTCTAAAAATTTAATGACACTTACTTAAGTCCACTAATTTTTGTACTATGTTTTGAGGCCAAAGAGTTTTTTACTTGCTAGACCAGTTTCAAAATGTTCTGGAAAATATGACAGCTTTCTCATAAATATGTTTTCTCATAATATTACAAATCATTCAGCTTCTCTAACTGAAACAGCACTTCTAAGAGCCCAAAATATAAATTAGTAAAAACTGGAGAGCAAATAACTCTCATACCTGAACTGAAAATACATTACATGGTTATATACAGCATTTCTTAAATAGACAACCATTGTTTTCTTAATATTCTCTTCCTCAGCATTTTGTAGCTTTCTAGACAGAAAAAACATTTTATTGTTTTTTGTTTTACTTAATAAAACATTAAACTATTCCTTTTTCATGTATAAATAAGTTTATTTTTTTAAGATGATTTTGTTGTATATAGATGCACAGATAAAAGTAGTTTTTTAGGGGGGAATTGAAGAACAAAATAAATCATACTGATAACTAGATATATCTTACCAAATAAAACTCCATATTTCTTAATTCGAAGTTTAATAATTTTTTAAAGATAAGTAATATCTTGTAAGAACTGCAAACTGATCTTGAAATGTCACATTTCAAATTTTTAGAATTAAACAAATAACTTTGACAGGTTAACCTACTTTGCATTGGCACTAAATGGTTGATATACTCTCGTAATAGTATTTAAATGTGATTGGCCTTGGGGAAAATGATCCTTGGGATATTAGAAGGGACTGCTGCTAATTAAATAACCGTTTTACCTCATAGGGAAGAATATCGAATTTTCAAGAAATTGTTTGTATTTTAAGTCATAATGGCTGCAACTCAATATGTATTTCTTAATAATAGATATTTGTGGTGGGTCTGTAGGGCACACTGGTCAATCCCTTGGGATTACAATTATTAATACACTAAGACTATGTGAGGAACATAGATTTTAGCTTTCTCTGTAGAATTTTTTTTTTTCCCTGTAGAATTTTTTATGGGATAGATTTTGGTCACAAAATGACAGAATATATTTGTACCACATCCTTGAAATTTAAATGATTTAAAATTTTATTTTTTAATTCATTTTAAAATTTTATTTTTGAATATATATTTTTACTAATAATCTTTTTAAGCAATTAAACTGTGCAAGTTAAAATGATTATTGGTATGCATTTACTGTTGTTTTATACATCAAATAGTTTACCTACTGCTTTGTTTAACCATGAGAAAACTGTAAACAGTTCCAAGATTCATATACTGTTTCATGAAAGCAATAACTTATAATAACTAACATGGTTATTGCCATAAAGTGATAAACAAGTCTTTCTTTCTTTTTTTAATCCTTAGAATGTATTCTCCTTGGAATTTCTAAAGCTATTTTAATTTAGTGGGCAGAGACATAACATTATTATTTGAAGTGTTTTTCAATGAGGTAACAAAGCTGTATTTTATTTGTTGTAGAACCAACTTATAGTAAATATAAAGTTAAAATAGTCACAAATTATCACAGCAAAAATGATTCCCCCAAATTTTAACAAAATGTGTGGAAGTAAAAAAGCCTTGAAAAAGCCCCAGGAGTTTAAATTTTATGCATGATCAGGACACATAACAAATAGCTAGACAGGAAAATTTACCACTTCCAATTTTACTTCCTTCTTGAAAAGTAAAAGGGAAGCTTTGTGTATTTGGATTTAATCCTACATAAGGATTAAAATTCTTAATCAATAATTATTTTCCAAAAAAAAAAATAAATAAATAACAATGCTATAATAACAAAATTCTTTTTCTGAAATCTTCAATTGGAAACATCTACTTTAAAAATAAGTAAAATAAAGCTATAACAACATCAAAGGAAAAGTTATAAAACATATTTAATCTATTTTAATTCATACGAAAGATACATTTGTAACAGTGGGCAAGAAAAATCAAATAAAAATGGTGCATTACTGACTAATGTTTGTTTTGTACCAGCTTTTGTTTTGTTTTCAAATTTTTTAAACAAAAATTTCATTAGATATCAACAGGATGGCTATTAAAAAACCCCATACAAAGATAATACAAACTTCAATGAAGTTATCTTTTACTTCTCTGTTCCTAATTAATATCACCTCTCCAAGAAAAAGAAATTCAGATAAAATACAGCTCCTTGTGTAGGTGTTCAAACTGCTACTCTAGAGTAACTCATTTCCTTATTAATAATTCCTAAAATCATTATACAATGCATTCACTGGTTACATATCACTGCCATTTTGTGGGTAGTTCATTTTAATTATTTTAGCTGAAAATTCTTCATGCAATTATAATTTGGGAATTGCCTGGAAACAAATCAGTGATTCTTTTCCTATAGATTTCTTGGTTTACCTACTAAGTGGCAGGCACAGTAGGTTTGAAAGGTAAAAACAGACACAGATTTCCATCTCAGAAGGATTATACTGTTTGTAATTCTCATTTGATGAAATGTGATGAAATTCATGTATGCTCTTTTCATCCTGTTCATGGGGTTCTCAAGGCAAGAAAGCTAAAGTGGTTTGTCATTCCGTTCTCCAGAAGACCTATCCAAAAAAGATCTTAATGATCCATAAAACTATGATGATGTGATCAATCACCTAGTGCCTGACCTTCAGGAGTGCGAAATCAAGTGGGCCTTAGGAAGCACCACTATGAAAAAAGCTAGTGAAGGTGATGGAATTCCAGTCAAGCTATTTCAAATCCTAAAAGATGATGCTGTTAAAGTGCTGCACTCAATATCTAGAAAACTCAGCAGTGGCCACAGGACTGGAAATGTCAGTTTTCATTCCAAACCCAAAGAAAGGCAATGCCAAAGAATGTTCAACTACCACACAACTGCACTCACTTGCTAGCAAAGCAACGCTCAAAATTCTCCAAGCTAGGCTTCAACAGTATGTGAACCAAGAACTTCTAGATGTTCAAGCTGGATTTAGAAAGGGAAGAGGAACCAGAGATCAAACTGCCAACATCCACTGAATCATAGAAAAAGCAAGAGAATTCCATAAAAACATCTACTTCTACTTTGACTACGCTAAAGCCTTTGACTGTGTCGAGCACAACAAACTGTGGAAAATTCTTAAAGAGATGGGAATGCCACACCACCTTCCCTGCCTCCTGAGAAATCTGTAAGCAGGTCAAGAAGCAACAGAATCAGACATGGAATGGGCTGGTTCCAAATTGGGAAAGGAGTACCTCAAGTCTGTATAGTGGCATGTCACCCCGCTTATTTAACTTATATGCAGAGTATATCATGAGTACATCATGCTAGGCTAGATGAAGCACAAGCTGGAATCAAGATTGCAGGGAGAAATATCAATAACCTCAGATATGCAGATGACACCACCCTTATGGCAGAAAGTGAAGAGGAACTAAAGAGTCTCTTGATGAAGGTGAATGAGGAAAGCGAAAGAGGGCTTAAAACTCAACATTCAAAAACCTAAAATCATGGGATCTAACCATGGCAAAGAAATGGGGAAACAGTGGAAACAGTGACAGCCTTTATTTTCTTAGGCTTCAAAAATTACTGCAGATGGTAACTGCAGACATGAAATTCAGAGGCTTGATCTTAGGAGAAAAGCTATGACCAATCTAGACAGCATATTAAAAAGTAGAGAAATTACTTTGACAAAAAATGTGTATAGTCATAGCTATGGTTTTTCCAGTAGTCATGAACTGATGTGAGAGTTGGATCATAAAGAAGGCTGAGCACCAAAGAATTTATTCTTTTGAATTGTGTGTTGGAGAAGACTCTTGAGAGTCCCTTGGACTTCAAGGAGATCAAACTACTCAATCTTAAAGAAATCAGTCCTGAATATCTATTCATTGGAAGGACTGGTGCTGAAGCTGAAGCTCCAATACTTTGGCCACCTGATGGGAAGAGTAGACTCATTAGAAAAGGCCCTGATGCTGGGAAAGAGTGAAGGCAGAAGAAAAAGGGGACAACAGAGGATGATATGGTTAGATGGCATTACCGACTCAATGGACATGAGTTTGAGCAATCTCCAGGAGATGGTGAAGGACAGGGAAGCCTGGCATGCTGCAGTTCACAGCGTTGCAAAGAATTGAAAACGAGTGAGTGACTGAACAGCAACAACAACAACATGTAACCGCATAGTTTAATACTTAAAATACTTAAAACAGTAATAAATATTCATTATCTTACACTTTTTGTGGTTGGTTTTGGAATTCAGGAAGTTTATCTGCAGTTTGGCTCAGAGCCTTTAACAAGGTGCAATCAAGATATGATATCACTTACATGTGGAATCTAAAAAAGCCAAATTTATAGAAACAGAAATAATTTCCAGAGGCAGGATGTGGGTGGGAGGACTGGAGAAATGCTGGTCAAAGGATATAAACTTTCAGTCAAAAGATGAGCAAATTCTGAGGATCTAGTATATCATATACTAGATCCAGTGGCTATACAAGCACACCTAATTTTACTGTGCTTTGCAGATACTGGATTTTTTAGAAATTAAAGATTTGGGGCAATTGTGCTTTGCACAAGTCTATCAGCACCATTTTTTCCAACAGCATTTGCTCAAGTTGTGTCTCTGTCATATTTTGGTTATTTTCACAATATCTCAGACTTTTTCATTGTTATTAAGTTTCTTATGGTGACCTGTTTGGTGGTCTCTGAAGTTACTATTGTAATTGTTTGGGGGTGCCACAACCACAACTGTATAAGATGGCAAGCTTAAAAAACATGCCAGTTACACAGATCAACAGATCAACTGTCCCTTCCCTCCTTTCCACAGGCCTCCCTGTTCTCTAAGAACAACAATATTGAACCTAGGTAAATTAATAACCCTAAAATTAAGGTTACATTATTCTGTTTTCAAAATGTGTGTGCAGGGGAGATGGAGAGCTACTTTGTTTAATATAACTCCTTCACAACAGCTATTATGTAGACTTCTAATTCTCCATCTTGAAGACATATCAAATAAAAATCATAAGTAATCTGGTCTTATCTTTTATTTTCTTTGGATATAAATAACCTTGTCTTTCTCCTCCCTTTCATGGCCAAATGTTTCTAACATGTTGCTTCTTTTTTTTTTTTTTTCATTTCTCAACCTCTATCTATCCATACATAACTTGAATCTGGTTTGCCCTCTTATCTCTCTCTCAAAAACTTTTTTCTGAAGTTTCCAATGGCCAATGTGAAGCTGAAAATTAATAGGTAACTAAAAGCTATTTTTTTTTCAACTTCTCATAAATATTTGGCACACTCAGTCACTTCTTCCTTAAATAATCATTTTTCACCTTAGGAAATACTGTTTCCCATGATCTACTCCTTCATCCCAAGACCATTCACAAACTCATTTTCTAAGGGGTTAGAGAAGGATACAAGAAATCATTGTGAGAGCTAAAGTCCATATTTTGTTTGTACTGCTGGTAGGGCTCATTCTCATATGGTCACTATATTGCCAAATGTGACCTTTTACTAAATTATTCAGGTCAAAATCAGATGTAAAGCAGCATTAAGAAAGAATTTTGAATGGACCTAGAGGATTGTCATACTGAGTGAAGTAAGTCAGACCAAGAAGTAGAAACATCGTACAACATCCCTTATATGCAAAATCTAAGAAGATATGCTACAAACTTATTTACAAAGCAGAAACAGACTCAGAGAATGAGCTCATAGTTGTCGATGAGAAGGACAGGCGAAGGGACAGTTAGGGAGCTGGGGATGGACAGATACACATGCTATATTTAAAATGGGTAACCAATAAGGACCTACTGGAAAGCACAGTGAATTGTGCTCACTGTTATGTGCAGCCTGGATGGGAGGGGATATAGAAGGAGAATGGATACATGTATATGTATGATTTGAGTCCCTTTTCTTTCTACCTGAAACTGTCACAACATTGCTAACTGGCTGTACTACAATACGAAATAAAAGGTTTGATTTAAAAAAGAGGACTTTTGACTTTCAAATATCCTACATCCAACCACATACAATTGAATCTCGAACAATATGGGAGAGAATGAGCATCGCCTCCTCTCTGCCAGCAGTCAAAAATCCTTGTATACCTTACAGTCTTCCCTCCGTGCCTGCTGCAGCATTTGCCTCCACGGATTCAACCAATCAAGGATCATGCAGTAACTATTTATTGAAAAAATTCTCATACAACAATACATATAATTATTATTGTATTATCACATATAATACAATCTGTGTTATACTTCCCATGCAGTTAAATCTGTGTTGTTCAACAGTCAACTGTACTCCCCTTCCATTTTAATACTATGCCCTGGCTTCAGAGCTAGACTAAGAAATAGTCAACACAGAGAACAGATTGACATTACATTTTTTAAATGTAGCATCAACTTTTTACTTTGTTTTGTTTTATTAATATTTTACTATAAAGACACATCAAAGAGGTTGTTTTCCTATCTTGACTACTGTTGAATAATGTTGCAATGAACTTGGGAGTGCAGATATTTCTCTGAAATAATCACTTTTTTCCTTTGGGTATATACCCACTAGCGAGATTGCTGGATCATCTGGTAGCTCTATTTTTAATATTTTAAGGATGCTACATATACTATTTTCCATAGTTATTATGTTAGGTTACTTTTCTATCAAGAGCTCACAAGGGTTCCCTTTTCTTGCCAGCACTTATTATCTTTTGTCTTCTTAATAATCACAGTCCTAGCAGATGTGAAATGATATCTCAAAGTCATTCTGACTTGTATTTCCCTTATGACTAGCGATGTTGAGCACCTTTTAATATATATGTTGGTACTTTATGTCGTCTCTGGAGAAATGTATATTCAGGTCCTTTGCAAACTTTTTAATTGTGTTATTTGTTTTTTACTTTTTGAGTTGCATGCATTTTTACGTATTTTAGATATGGACCTTGATCGAATATTGGTTTGCAAGATTTTCTCTCAATCTATGGTTGCTTTATCTTATTCCAAAAATTATTGCCAAGACCAACATTAAAGAGGAATATTATTCAGGCACAAAAAATGAAGAGAATCCTGGGACAATATGGATATACTTGGGGGATATTTTGCTAAGAAAATTAACTCAGATCCAGAAAAATAAAGATATGATTTCACTTACATATAATTATTAAATTTTAGCCTCCCCCACCAAGACTATGTTTACTGTACTACAAACTTAATCATACACAATAAATGAACAAAATGCTATCTGTGGGTTTATTGAGCCTACTTTGTGTCCTGCATTTGTGCTTTCGACGACATGATGATTTGAGCATCTGTGCATCTAAAAAGCCTAAAGAAAAGTAATATGGAAAAACCCATACAATTCAATAAGTGTTTAAAAGGCAAGGTGCAAATCCACTAGAAACATTTGGTTTTACCGACTGAAATTTAAATGATGTAACTAACAGCAATAGATTAACTACGGGAAATATATTTAAATAATGAAAACCAAATTAACATTAAATGTTCATCATTGTTATTTTGAACAAAGTTCTCTTGAGACAAATAAAATGAAACTGTGCAGTGGATGTAATCGCTACAGTCTCTAGTTAGAGTAGAAATATTGCCTAGTCTATCACCATGTTATAATGTGGAATTGTCAGAAGCCTAGAAGGACAACAAGGAAGAGCAATTTGCCTTGTGGTTCTTGGTATGTTCTCTCATTCAAATTTCCTATAAAATTACGTTGAGGTTAAGAAAGTACATTCTGTTAGTTTTGGTTTCTATGGATTTTAGCTGTCCAATTATGGTACTATTATAGTCAAATCAATATGAATAAAAGCACGTATTAATAAGAGTATAGATAGGTGGCTGTAAATATACTCCCTTTGAAAAGCTTACTTCTGGATTTAAGGCAAAATGTGGAATTCAGAAGAACAAAACATAGCATCTTACATTGTACTCCTCCCTACAATTAGCTTTTATATGACTCCTTTAATTTAACAAGCTCTCATGGATATTACTCATCTAACAGCCTGTGTATATGATCAGAATAACAACAAGGTAAAAATGAAACATCAGATGATGTAGTTTTTCTCTAAATTTCTGTGAAAATCCAGAACTCAAAGTCAGGATGCAATGCTGCATTCATTTTACTGGGTATCATTTTGAAACTTTTAGCAAAAGGAATACAAGTGTGTAGGTCTCATGTCAGACCGCTGACCCTAGAAAGTTCCACAGAGACCTACGTTAGGTGACTGGATGCCTTTAGGGTGTTGCTTCTGACCCTCTGCTCTCTCCACAGATGTCTAGCTCTGAGCCTGTAATGAGTGGAAACTAGTCCCTCTGCACCCACTTCACATTTGTAGCATTCTCCTCTCTAGCAGAGTTGCAACCTGTGCTCTTCATTGTGTTCTTAACCATATACCTGTTTACCGTGGGAGGAAACCTTCTCACCACTGGCTTGATCTGGGGCACCCCTTCCTTGCACACGCCCATGTACTTCTTCCTGGTGAACCTCTCCTTTCTGGAGATGTACTACATCACCAGTGTGGTGCCTCAGGTGCTGGTGCACTTGCTTGTGGAGACCAAGACCATAAGCGTGGGGCACTATGCAGCTCAGATGTACGCATTTAGCATCTTGGGACTGACAGAATGCTGCCTGCTAGCAGCCATGGGCTTCCCTCGTAGTTCAGTCCGTAAAGAGTCTGCCTGCAATGCAGGAGACCCAGGTTCAATTCCTGGGTCGTGAAGATCCCCTGCAGAAGGAAATGGCAACGCACTCCAGTATTCTTGCCTAGAGAATCCCATGGACAGAGGAGCCTGGCAGGCTACAGTCTATGGGATCACAAGAGTTGGACACAACTGAGCGACTAAGCATACAAGCACACAGCAGCCATGGCTTATAACCACTTTGTAGCTATTTGCCATCCTCTGCATTACTCTCTCCTGATGGACCCTCGTGTGTGGTTGAAACTGGCAGAAGCATCTTGGACCATCGGGATGGTGGTAGAGTCGGTCCAGATCACATGGATCTTCACCCTGCCCTTCTGTGGAACAGGAAGGATCCAGCACTTTTTTGTGTGACATCATGCCTGCACTAAAACTGGTTCGTGTTGATATCTCCCACAATGTGATTGTGACGTCTGCTCTCTCTGTGCTTTTTATTCTTAGCTCATCTCCTCATTCTGGGCTCCTATGTGCACATTATGGTGACAATCTTGAGAATCCCTTCAGCCACTGGCAGAAGCAAAGCTTTCTTCACTTACTCTTCTCATATCCTGGTTGTTGCTCTCTTCTATGGCACTGCCTTGTTCACCTACCTCCTACCAAACGCTGCACACACTTAAGAAAAGACCCAGCAACTGCACTCATGTACACAGTGGTCACACCTGCTCTGAACCCAGTCATCTGCACCTTGAGGAACAAGGAAGTGAAAGGAGCCTTTCAAAGCCTAACACTGAGGAATGCTGTTAGACAAGTGGCATAAAGCACTTCAGGATCCCAACCAAGAAATACATGGACCTCTTCTATGTGTTTAACTATGTTCAAGCAAAAGAGAAGTATGGGGCTTCCCTAGTGACTCTGTGGTGAAGAGCTGGCTTGCCAACAAAGGAGACACAGCTTCGATCCTGTTTTAGGAAGATCCCACTTTCTGCAGAGCAACTAAGCCTGACACCACAACTGTTGAGCTTGTGGAGCCACAACTACTAAGCCCACATGCCACAAATTCTGAAGCTCACATGCCCCGGAGCCTGTGGTCTGCCACAAGAGAAGTCACTGCAATGAGAAACCCACACACAACTGGAGATTAAGCCCCACTCACCACAACTAGAGAATTGCCCATACGGTAAGGACTCAGCATCATCTCTGATACTCCCTAATAATGATGTATTAAATAATCATCCAAGAGATGGTGAAGGACAGGGAAGCCTGGCATGCTTCAGTCCATGGGGTCACAAAGAGTTGGAGAGGACTGAGCAACTGAACACCAACAACAGTAAATACTGACAAGTGATGTACCCTGTAACCCAACTCGAAATGTTTAATTTGTAAATCCAGTGACGGATTCTGAATTTTTATCCAAAACTAGCTTGCTCCTATGATATTATCCACTCATCTTTTGGGTTTTCATACAAATGAAGGTTTATAGAAACACGTATTACATATTACCTAGGGCAATGATGTAAGTATGATACTATTATTAAATTTTTTCCAATCTATCTAGTTTTTAAATTATGGTTTTATTTGTCCCCAATTTTCTTGCTTTCCTCTGTATTGAATGTACAGTATATTGCTTTGATCAAAGTCCCATTCTATTCCCATATATAATAAGGTCCTAATTTCAGGACACTGGTGGTCTGAATTTAGAATGTATATCAGTAGTATTACAACTGAAAGGAATATACCTATTTTAAACACAGAGATTAAACATCACTGCCCAAGTAGAAGCTGAGCAAATATATTGGTATTCTGTGCCTGAAAAACATGAATGTATGTTCTCTCCTGTTCAGAAGTGAGAATGATTATACATGGGACACTGCATTAACCATAGATAAGAGGACATTCACTAGAGCAGACTGACTGAAGGGTCACAGGCACCACCTGTTCAATAGCAGAAACTCTCCCTGCCAAAGCTAACCCTTAGCTGTACTCTTGGCACATAAAAATGTTTTGATGTAACAGGAAAAGGAGTACGTCAAGGCTGTATATCATCACCCTGCTTGTTTAATTTGTATGCAGAGTACATCATGAGAAATGCTGGGCTGGAAGAAGCATAAGCTGGAATCAAGATTGTCGGGAGAAATATCAATAACCTCAAATATGCAGACGACACCACCCTTATGGCAGAAAGCAAAGAGGAACTAAAAAGTCTCTTGATGAAAGTGAAAGAGGAGAGTGAAAAAGTTGGCTTAAAGCTCAACATTCAGAAAACTAAGATCATGGCATCTGGTCCCAACACTTCATGGGAAATAGATGAGGAAAGAGTGGAAACAGTGTCAAACTTTATATTTTTGGGCTCCAAAATCATTGCAGATGGTGACTGCAGCCATGAAATCAAAAGATGCTTACTCCTTGGAAGGAAAGTTATGACCAAACTAGATAGCATATTTAAAAGCAGAGACATTACTTTGTCAACAAAGGTCCATCTAATCAAGGCTATGGTATTTCCAGTGGTCATGTATGGATGTGAGAGCTGGATGGTGAAGAAAGCTGAGCACCAAAGAATGGATGCTTTTGAACTGTGGTGTTGGAGAAGACTCTTGAGAGTCCCTTGGACTGCAAGGAGATACAACCAGTCCATCCTAAAGGAGATCAGTCCTGGCTGTTCATTGGAAGGACTGATGTTGAAGCTGAAACTCCAATACGTTGACCACCTCCTGTGAAGAGTTGACTCATTGGAAAAGACCCTGATGCTGGGAAAGATCGGGGGCAGGAGGAAAAGGGGACGACAGAGGTTGAGATGGCTGGATGGCATTATCGACTTGATGGCCATGGGTTTGGGTGGACTCCGGGAGTTGGTGATGGACAGGGAGGCCTGGCGTGCCGTGGTTTATGGGGTCGCAAAGAGTTGGATACGGCTGAGCGACTGAAATGAACTGTTGTGGTGCATGTGAACCCGAATGTGTGCTCACACACACAAACACGGACCACTCCAACTGCCACCAGTCATCACACAGCATCTGATCATTTCTATTATTTTGTCTGCATTTTAAAACACAAAACCACTTAGAGAAGATTCGCTGTTACTATTTATTACCTAACTATTCAAAAACCCATGCTTATGCCTGAAGTAGTTCCTGGATATCCTGAATCACCAGTTCTCCTGGATTCCAGAATAAGGCTGAATTCCCAGAAAAGCATATGAAAGAAATCTCTTTCCCAAACTTATGTGCCAATTTAATGCTTGAGCTTCAAAGCAGCTCCGCCCATAGTTCAAACTTTAAAGACTAATTTCCACACATATCACAAGAGACATATCAGTACTGAAGGCTGGTTTGGAAGAAAGTTAGAGGCTCGAAAGCAGCATCTCAAATAATACCCTATGGTGTAATATAAAGAAGGAAAAGGTGTTCAGAACTTTAGTTTAAGTAATAGAAAGGTATGAATACTGATGAGAGGCTTCTCAGTCTATGCCTGCTTCTTGGAGACGTGCCTGGCACCACTCCCTTGTTTTAAAACTACATGACTTCATTTCCAAGGCCCAAACTGGTTCTAAGTACCAGAAATCTTTATGAATCACTATCTCCACAGACCATCAAAATGATAAAACCTGATATCACATTTTATCTCCATGGGTCATCAAAATGATAACACCTAATATCACATTTATAATTGTGCACTTTTTAAGGTATAAAAGCATTCTTAAATCATGTGACAAAGTTTATACAATATTCATTGCAACTATTTGTTTTAAACATGTGACATGCAGGGAGTGGAGCCTGCTTTGCTTGTTTATCCATTTCAGAATAAACCAAAGCTGAAGGAAGGAGGCTCCTTAAATTCTAAAGAAGACAGCAAATGAACCAGTAATAGTTGGGTTACTAAAAAGTTAAGGGGACTTGCCTGGTGGCTCAGATGCTAAAGAATCTGCCAGATTCTTGGGACAGGAAGATCCCTTGGAGAAGGGAAAGGCTATCCATTCCATTATTCTGGTGTGGAGAAATCCAGGACTGTACAGTCCATGAGTTTACAAAGAGTCAGCCACGACTGAGCAACTTTTACTTTCACACATTTCACTACAAAACTGTGGGCTCTGAAGTAGATTTTCCTTCTACATCTCACACAATATGGGAAAGGAGGGCTACAAGCATATCAAATTATAATGAGGGTGTTGAGGGTGCTTTAAAGAGAATTACTGCAGAATTCTGAATGTCTCTTCAAGTAAATACTATCTTTTGGTCTATAGAGTATACTTTGTGTTGGTTCTATTGATACCAAAAAGACATGAGCAGTCACTATGCATCTGAGAAACTTAAAGAAAATTAAAATGGAAAATAGCCATACATTTCAATTACTGAAGTGCAAGGTGTAAATCCATTAGAAATACTGGGATTTACCAATTGAAATTTAGGTGATGTAACTAACAGCAATAGATCATTCTGGGACAAGTATTCAAATAATGAAAATAAAATTTGCATTGAATATTCGTCATTGTTTTTGAACAAATTCCTCTTGAGACAAATTAAACTGTGCAGTGGATGCAATCCCTATGGTCTCTAGTCAGAGTAGAAATACTACCTATTCTATAACCACTTTATAATTGAGAATTATCAGAAGTCTAAAAACCTGACAAGGAAAGGGAAGTTTTTCTTGTGGTTCTCGGTATGTTCTCCAATTCAAAAATCTTATACAATTACATTGAGGATATAGAAAAGACATTCTGGTAGTTTTTATTTCCATGGATTTTAGCTACCAAGTTATGATTTTATAATATTCAACTCAAATGACTAAAATATGTAAGAAAATGAGTTGACAGATGCCTAGAAATAGTCACCCTTTCAAATGCTTAAGTGTAAATATAAGGGAAAATCATGGAATTCAGAAGACAAGAATATAGCACCTTTACAATTTACTGTCTACATTTATCTTTTATGTGACTCATTTAACTTAGATAGTAAAGCTTTTGCTTGCAGTGCCGGAGACCTGGGTACAATCTCTGGGTGAGGAAGATCGCTTAAGAACAGAATGGCAATCCACTCCAGACTTTCTGCCTGGAGATTTCCAGGAACAGAGGAATTTGGTGGTCTATAGTCCCTGGGCTCACAAAGAGTCCAAAACAACCAAAGTGGCTAACACTTTTACACTTAGAAGGCTTTCATATATATATTACACACCTAACAGTCTGTGTATATGATTAGGATAAAAACAAGGTAAATAAAAACATGAGAGGATGTAATTTAAAGCCACTCTTCCTCTAAACTTCTATGAAAATCCAGAACACAAAGTAAGGAAGATATACTCCATCCATTATGTCGGGTGCACGCATGCCTGCTAAGTCACATCAGAATGTCTGACTCTTTGCAATCATATGGACTGTAGCCTGCCAGGCTCCTCTGTCCATGGATTTCTAGAGCAAAAAATACTGGCGTGGCTGCCATCTCCTCCTCCAGGGGTTCTTCCTAATCATTTTGAAACTTTTAGCAAAAGGAATACAAGTGTGTAGGTCTCATGTCAGACCACTGACCCTAGAAATTTCCACAGAGACCTACGTTAGGTGACCGGATGCCTTTAGGTGAGGCTTCTGACCTCTCTGCTCTC